>CM060953.1:21594186-22194186 GCA_030765055.1 Mantis religiosa | reverse complement strand
AATGCTTTTGCATGTAAAACATCCCTATATATGCCATATTAACATCTTACTTGGGATAGGTCTTAGTGAAAATCCATTCCCTTCCTTCCTGCTACACCCTCGCAGGCCTTACACATCTTACGAATTTTACAAATTGATGAACATTTTATTCACGCTTAATTTCGCTTCGCTACCCACAGAAGATATACTGATTTATACCGCCGATACATTAAAACTTTACAATTCTAGCCACATTCTAGCTTTAAATTTTCATTCAAATATGACAGGTTAGCCAACATCAGCCAACATAGTGTCTTATTCACATCGTGCAGTGAGCTCAAATAAGGTGCAAAGTAGGCCACTAATATTATGAAAATCACTTCATATGCGATAAAATAATACAATAAATATTACATTTTGAACTAAATTAAGGTTATTTTTTTATATTATTTAGCATTTAATACAGCTACCAAAATAATTGCATATTCCTGTTCGCAACCGGTTGTTAGCGTACATGCAGTGCTCAAAATGTACCTTTTGTAGGCCGTTTCGGGAAGCTTGATGCGGAATAGTAAGCTTTTATCCCACTCGGCAACCACTGATTATAACACACCAAAGGCACTAAAGCAATATAATTTTCAGAGGCTGAGGTGTTCTCTGTCCATTTGTGTTGTGGAATTCGGAACATAGGTGTTTTGTTGTTCTATGATATAAGGAATGATTAAGAGGATTTGTCGTGCAATGGAATGAAAATGAGTGTTCTTTTGTGGAAGGTCTGACTTCGAACAGCTGCTTTGAGTAGTTAGGCGAAAGGCGGAATTTTACTACTTGGAACTTCATACGTTTCGCTTTCGCTTTGCTCAAATGTTGAAATGTCGTCCACCTTGGTACGCAGAAGTCTGGAACTTGTAGATTCAGACATCACTAACCAAGCAGGTAATTAATAGTATTTATTTCCATAACTTAAAGTAGCTGAAGAAGGTTTCATATTTTGTTCATGAAAATGGGCAAACACGAAGTGGGAACTCCTAAGTACATCGCCAACAAAATCAAAGCCAAAGGACTGCAGAAACTTCGTTGGTATTGCCAAATGTGTCAGAAACAATGTAGGGATGAGAATGGTTTTAAGTGTCATATGATGTCTGAATCTCATCAGAGACAGCTTTTACTCTTTGCTGATAATGCGGATAAATATATCGACGAGTTTTCTAAAGAATTTGAAGAAGGTTATCTGGAGCTCTTGAAGAGACAGTTTGGAACAAAACGTGTTCACGCAAACCGTGTTTACCAGGACTATATCTCGGAAAGACACCATTTACACATGAATTCAACGCAATGGGAAACATTGACCGAGTTTGTGAAGTGGCTTGGTAGAGAGGGGAAGTGTGTTGTTGATGAGACTGAAAAAGGATGGTATGTTCAGTATATAGATCGTGATCCAGAAACAATTGCTATGCAAGAAGCACTTGTACGTAAAGAGAAAATGGATAAGGATGATCAGGAAAAAATGATGTCATTTATTGAAAAACAAATTGAAAGAGGAAAAGAAACGTCAAAAAGTGAATCTACTGTCTTCACTGAGCTAGTTCGACAAAGTGAAGAAGAGAAGATAACCCTTAATCTGAAAGTTGCTACAAAGAGTGAAGAGAAACCAAAGCTAGTAAAGGATGCTGTGCAGCTAATGGTTGCTAAACCATCAAGTAGCGCAGAAAGTTTGAACAAATCAAAGAAAGAAACAGGAGAAAAAAGAAAATTTTCTGCTCTAGATGAAATCATAGAAGAGGAGGAATCTAAGAAGGAACATATAAACAGGAAAAACTACTGGCTAACAGAGGGGATTGTTGTAAAAGTGATTGAAAAATCTCTGGGTGACAAGTACTATAAGAAAAAAGGTGTGATTGTGGA
This sequence comes from Mantis religiosa, assembly GCA_030765055.1. Classification (NCBI taxonomy): domain Eukaryota; kingdom Metazoa; phylum Arthropoda; class Insecta; order Mantodea; family Mantidae; genus Mantis; species Mantis religiosa. The sequence goes on along the minus strand of CM060953.1, from coordinate 22,192,302 downwards.
GGTTCCAAGCAAATATGTAGCAGTGGTTGCAATGAATGATACAGGACATAAATTGAAATTAGATCAAGCACATTTAGAAACAGTGATTCCAGCAATAGGGAGATTAGTACGTGTTGTGAATGGTGCTTATAGGGGTGCAACTGCTGTTGTAAAAGAACTGAATGAGCGGCACTTCAGTGTAACAATTGAAATAGCATCAGGTCCATTAAAGGGTCGAATTGTAGAGAAAGTCCAGTATGAGGATATTAGCAAATTGCATGTTGACACTACATAAGTAAATGTTTAAATATAAGCTTTCCTTTGGTTACGTAAGCAGTTTGAGATCAGTTCTCTTGATTGAATTACATTATATGCTTTAATTGTTGTGTTCTCAGTTATTGCACTTAACCTGTTACATGGTTGGAAATATACTTAAAATAGGACAAGCTACCATATCTAGCAAGAGAAAATGAAGTTTAATAAAAATGAGTAATGTTACTACCCTAGGAATTACTTTGGAAGGAGATGTTACCACTTCAGAATTTTGTAAGCCATCTGCTCACTCTATTTAGTTTTTCTTTTATAGCAAAATTTTTCTGCGAAGACTGTAAACCATGTGATTATATTGTGAATGCAGGGATGAGAGTGCCAACCTAAGGAAGGAAGTAAATTGTACTAGGTTTTGTGGTTTCCTTCACAGATACTACGGCTATGCTTTATCATCACTTTGCAGTTGTGGCCAATGCTTCACTCCTCTTTTATAAAAAAAAACCACCACAGATGCTCTTTGCAGCTTAGGGCTCTCAATCCTTTGGCTACATTTTAGGCTTAGAGCCCATAAATGAGTCCTTATTTGAGTAAGGATTGAGTTTTATTTATGGATCTTTAACAGCTGTGGGCATAAAAGACCACCTAATTTTGCTCAGAGGCTTCTTTATCATTTTTGAGGTTTCTTTAATTGCTGTAAATCTATGATGAAGGACCACTGTGCATGAAAATGGCAGTGTTAGTTTCATGTTGGGAACTCTGCCTGTAGAGTGACTTAAACTTGATTTTGAGTTGCATAAAGTAGGAGATAGCAAATGGACAAAGCACTTAATTTTCTCCGTTTGGATATGGTAGCTTATCAAAAGGGATAAGTAGAAATTATTGCATTTGTTTCACACCTGATAGCTTAGTTAACAATATAGAGTTATTTGGTTATCGTGAGGTTTGTCAACTAGAAGTGTGCTACAGATATGATCATTGTAAGTAGAAATCCTTGTGCAGAGGTGCCAAGAAATGAAAAATTTAGTGTTTCCATGGTGTTGGAAATGCCTTTGATTAGACAAATTTATGGTGAATTTCTAATGATCAATATATTGGGCTTGTCTGAAATGAGAATTAAACTACTATATACTACTGCAGTCATGTACAGCAATGTTAAAGGTATACAATTATTCTCAAAACTTATGTAAGTTGTAGTTCTTCTTAAATCTCTGTTGGTAGTATTGAATGATATTGGCTTACAAGCATGGCAAGAGGATGTCTTTAGCTGATTTTCTGTAGTAAAATGTTGCATGTAAATGGGGAGGGAGGATTGACTGGTAAACGCTGTTTCTTCTAAGCTTACTGCACATGTAAAATTATGTATCTACTTTAACCGAATTGAATAATGCTGTTTTTGCCATAAAATGAACATTTCTTAACATCTGGAGACTGATATTCTTTAGAACATGTCCCGTAAGAAATTTTGTCTAAGTCCAACATCGGAGGCACGCATGGGGACTGACAGAATCTGCCAAAGCAACCTCGAAGTTGTAGTGCTGTTGACATGGTTATTGGCTTCAGCTTCTGTTGCCAACCTATAGACCAACACCCCAAGCATCTATTTTGCAGATAAATATTAAAAGCAGAAGCATTATTAACAGTGAAGTATTCTTCATTTTTGAGTTTGATTTATGAGTCACTATGTTTACACTCAAACTTCACTTACTTGTATAATTGAAACGTTTTCAAGATCATTCGATCTCATCCTCAGCTGTTTGGTGACTAAATGAACATTCCTCTTCTCCCACTACTACGGAGCTCCGATCACTCTGCCATCTGGTGTTAGGGGCACTAAGTTTTAATACTTCATTTAATGCTGGGATTTCAAAATTTATAACTTTATCACGGTTTTTGGATATACATTTTTTTTTATTTTTTTTTTTATTTGGGTTTTTGATAGTCAACATGAAAAATTCAATACCTTGGCCTATATATGGCTAGTGTAAAGAAATGATTAATTTCCATCAATTAACTAAAATAATAAGAGTTAAATGATGAAGCCTGGGACTCAAGTACTTACGATAGTAAGTTGCCACAAATGGTGTATCTCGGATGCGAGAGCCCCTAGTGGTCTACTGGGAAAATATGAGTCAAATGGAGAATTTAATGTCAGTACAGCATGTTGGCCATAGTAGCTCAAAGGTTAAGAGCGACTGGACGGAAACCAGGAGGTCCGTGGTTCAAATCCCGGCCATGGCATTGAATTTTTTCATGTTGACTCTATCAAAAACCTTAGCCTATATACAGCTAGTGTAAAGAAATGATTAATTTCCATCAATTAACTAAAATCATTTCTTTTATCTTATTTAGCCATGAATCTTTCTGATTTAGTCTTTCCTGTACTATCAAGCATTGATGCAGAATATTCTGCTCATCTAAACTCCTAATTCTTGCCCAAAATTTAAACACCCTTTCCACCATTATCCCTCTAGTTCCCAGTCTTCCCAATTCTGCTTGCACCACTCCATTTGGTGAAGCTCATGGTAAGCCCAAAACTTGTTTGCAAAAGTTTCTATGTATCACATTCATATTTGCACTCCCCTCCTCCAAATCCCATATCTCTACCCCATACAGCATTTTTGCTTCTACTACAGCTGTGTAAATTCTCTCCAGCTGTTTTATTTGCATTCCTGATAATTTATCTAGGCATGCTTCCAAGAAAGGAAATGCTTTAATAGCTTTTAATGCAACTTTACCTTTTGCCATTGCCATTCTCTTTTGCTCTTTCCAACCCCCCTTACTACTTAATTGTACTCCTAAATAATTAAATCTAATGACCATCTCAATTTCTCTTCCTTGCCTATAGCATTTCTCCTCTTTTCTTAACTTGTTGCCTTTCTTAAATACCATAATTTTGATTTTTTTTTACATTAATTCTAAGACTCCATTCCTTACAAAATTTATCTATTGCTCCAATTGCTCTATCTATTCCTACTTTGGAAATAGCTCCTGCTACTAAATCATTTTGGGTATGCAGTAATTGGAACTTACCAGTTTTAATTTAGTTTCAGGATCTCCCTTCCATGCTAACTCTTACAAATATGGGCTCCTCAATTTATTGCATTAGTAGAAGTGATCAGCCTGATGCCTGGTATGAGAGTGAGAGAAGTAGATGACAATGAGGAGAGGTGATAATGGAGCAATTGGTGGAATGATGGTGGGGGAAACCTGGGATCTTGAAAAGAAACCTTCCCCTGTGCTATGTTGTCCACAAATCTCACATGCGGTGTCCTGCGATCGAACCCAGGTCAATTAATATGTAAAAAATAGAAGCTAGCAACAGTGAAGCAACAAATACTACATAAAATATAATTATTTGTAACAAAACTTCACTTATCTTTTAATTCCCATAAAAGATAAGTGAAGTTTTGTTACAAATAATTATATTTTATGTAGAACCCGGGCCACCTTGTTGAGAGTCGAGCAGTCTAACATCTTGGCCACGGGTGGCCTAATAAATGATGAGTAAAATAATGTGAATATAGCACATCACATTTATTTGTGACACACCCTTTCAGCATGGGAGCTGATGCCCTGAGGTATTTTAACACTGTATTCACCAATAATATTTGTGGATTAATTTCCAAAAATTGCATTTAAGTATATTTCATCCAAAATGCTTGACAGAGCATTGAGGGGTATTGACCTTCAGGTGACTAGCGCTGTAATTGTTCCTTATCAAGTATTATGTGGTCGATTATAAGAGTGAAATATTAGTAAGTTGACGTACAGTAAGTTACAAAACACAAATAGAGCGATTGGAAGCTGTGTGTGTCTATATGGTAAGATTTCTTGCGTCTGCCTGTTCAGAAGACATGATTATATCTGATCAGAGTATACATATTCCAATGTGTAAGACTATGATACAATGAAGCACAAAATTAATATAATTTTGAGTCGAACTGTACTCAGTGGTCCACTTATTGCTAGTATTTACCTAGAACGCGTTTTGTTAGGATCTTCCTAACATCATCAGCTGTTGTCGACTAATGGACATTGGTTCGGTGAATTCATTGGAGGTGATAGGTGCGTCTCTGTCAGTATCTTGATGAACTTTAAGTTTGGGTTTTCTTCAAAGGTATTGTCAAAATTAAACAATTTTCTTTCATATTTCTTTATGAAGATTTTTATCCCACGTGATTAATGCAGCTGGATGTTGGACACTTTTTAATAAGTGAATTTCTTGTTCTATATCATGATTCTCCTTCCAAAAATGGTATGTTATCGCCGATTTATCTGTTTCTTTGTTCCTGTTGTTTCTAAAATGCTCTTTAAGCCTAATGTTCAAGTTCCTTTTTGTTTTTCCAATGTAAAAGTTGTCACAGCCCTTGCAATTTATCCGATACATATGATACATACCTGGGTATCTCCTTTGTATTATGTAATTTCAAAAGGTGTATGTAGAGTATACATACACTGGACTCGCAATGTATGTATGATAAGTTCAGGCAAACATTTGTGTTGCAAATTTTTTCTGATAAGCATTCTTGTTTTGCCAGTGTAGTACTGGGAATACACATTTTGAAGTTTGCTAAATTAAACAAATTGAGTAAATCTTTTATCCCAAACCACTAGTACATGGACTTTTTAAAATTTTAAAGTACCATATTGTTGCAAAAATATTTTGTAGATTTGACAGGTGTAAATATATAAAATTTAAATATTCAAAGACAAAGGAGTGAAGCCCAAAACACTCAACTTCCTGTCAGGATAGTCATTTCCTGGAAGTTCATTTTACATCTCTTGTTACATTAACAGATGTGCGATTCCTTAAGAACTATGCTTACTCATCACTCGCATATTGTCAGCTTAGCTACCATATCTGACAATCTTTAATAAGCCACTTTATAGGCTAGGATTTTAATATTTAAAACCCCTGGAAATTGGCTTAATGGGAACAGTCTCACACGTGCTAAGATGAACCTGCGACATGCGCCTCTTCAAAACTTGCTTTGACCATCTTCAACAATAGAACTTGACATGCCAGGAACCTCCGCCAAGGTAAAGCCAACAGCTGACTTTTATTGGCCAATCTTAACTCTTCTGTTTATTAGGTAGATTATAGAGTGTGAACAAACTGCAGTCGGTGTGCATATGGACGAACATAACCTTCCCACCTAATCATCCAAGCATCATGTGACTTCCACCCCTCCCTTCCTGCATGCGACAAGAGTGCAAACCATACAAACATGAAATATGTGTATGTAAATGATGATTTGATTTTCAGTTGTATTAAAAACGTCCAGTAAAATAAATTGTCAGCCTTCAAAGTCTTCTTGCATTTCCAATACTCCAATCAGAGGTGGCTCTTGTGAAATAGGTATATAATGATACCCAGTATAAAAGAGTGACACAGTTGACCAGTGCAGCCCATGCGATGGGGGAGAGGCAACCTATAATAATGGTAGAGGGGGAAGCTGAAGGACTTCAGTTTTGTTAAGTCACACCAACTGCATTTTGTTTGCAGTTTACTTATAGTAGCTTTATATATATTAACACTATACCAATCATTTGTTTGTCATTTATTTAAGATAATCATCATATACTAGCCTCCCTTAGGAAAGAACTCTCTGAGCTAGCTCCTAAAGTTTCCCCTTCGGGTGGAAACAGTAAGTGACGTTCAATCACGTAAGTTACATGGAACATTACATCAGGTGAAGACTTACTTTGAACACTACATCTGGTGCAGGCGCTACGCAACGTCGCATCTGGTGTAGGTGTGCCATTCTTTGTTACAGTATGTTAATATTTGCTTGCCAAAGAAAATGTATATGTTAAATACTATGCAAATAACTGGTGAAGGTCTCATCATTCTCAATAAGTTTTGTATAACTGGTAAACAGAAAGAAATAGACAATAACTACACACAATGTGAGATCTCTTTAGAACACAAAATTGGCAAATTTTTTTGTAGTATTAACCATTTCAAAGATGTTTTTTGTTATTGGTGTAAATTTGTAAAACACTTCACATAAGTACTTGGTTTTCAAGTGCTAAGTCAATGTTCATTTTTCATATGATCATGAAAACTTGAAATTTCAAAGCTAGTTTCAAAGATGCTTCTAAAAGATTTGACTATTGCATTAGCCTTGTACCTACGACATGTTTAATAAAAGTAGTTTTGCAAATTTTTAATTTGAAGTGTAAACAAACTTTTTTAAGAAATTTAAAACAATTTTCTGCTAGAGCTTCTCCATAAAAGCGTGTAGCATATTATGGTGATTGGAGGAATTTGGTAACAGTGACATCAAAATTAATCGGAAAAACTATTTGTGGTCGTTATTTAATTATAGATGAGTTGTACTTATTACACATTAGCTTCACTTACGTACCTATATTGAGGACATGTTTCACAAACTATTGTTCGCATCATCGGCTCTAATGCGACTCAAGCTTGATCCAGTGGTGTGGGTAGTTCTGGAGTTACTGCTGCCATCCAACAACCACAAATTTTCTTTATAATTATTTATATTGAAGTGTCTTTTGTAAGGATTCTTAATTTTCTCCATCTCTTTACACTACACCTGCAGAAGTGATGGAGTCAATCATTTTTAATTATTAATAATTTATTTTCACATTAAGCTTGAGTGGTGTAGAAAATTGCACTGCATAACACTAATACATCATTATTGACGAGTATAAAAGATTAACACTACTGTGAGACCAGTAATATGAATGAATTGTAAGAACTTCTTCGTGACCATCAGTAAGCTCTTTCGCTGCAAAACTATTTGCATAATTTATCTGTTTGGATACTTTTGAACAAATTTGCAAGGTGTGACCAAGCGAGTCTTTTCCTTCAGTTCCTGAACTCTCAGCCATCCATCAGTACTGGATTTGAGAGGAGAAGTAAACATTGACAAGTGTTCTGTGTAGCTTTCCAAAGCTCTGAAATTAAAAATGTACAATAGCACATTGTATTCCTTTGCCAACTGTTGTCAAGCTTTGTCAACAGTACAATTTTACAATTAGGACTATATTTATTTGTTACTGCTTTAAGTTTGGCCTTCACTGGTAGCTTTGGTAGGCTGCAGAATATGCCCTTGTTGGCTCGTTAGTGAGTTCTTAAGCCTTAGTTAGGCATTGTAATGTTACCCAAATGACATCACAGTACATATGGCAAATCAAATGTGCAAAACATAATTAAAGTTTGGATTGAAATATTAATTTAACATTTTGTGACATGGCTGCACAACTCCTTTTTGTAATTTTGTTTTCATTACATTTACATAAATATCTTTATAATGTTTCAAAAGTGAAAGATAAAGAACACTATTGTAATAGAGTATGAAACTGGCTGTCAAGCAGAAAGACATTAAAGTGTTTGAAATGAACTTACATTCATAGTAGTATATAATTTTTCATAAAGTGAAAAGCCTTTTCCTACCTAAATACTAAATTAGCATAGAGATACATCTAATGGTTAGCGGTTTGTAGAAATTCAAGTAATATATTAGGAAGGAGATTCACCTTGTATAAACTTGCCTAAAATCACAGCTGGTGATTTTGCTGCCTAAAGTCTATAATTTTCTTTTACTTATCTGAAGTTTAAAATATGTTGGGAGTGTTTAGTGAAACACCAAAAATTGTTTGTTTATTCAATTATAGTGTGCTTATTTTGTCATCCTTTGGCACCTCTGCAAATGTGACTAACAATATTCAAGCTATAGCACAAAGCTAACAGGCATGTAGAGCAGTTTAGTAGAGCCAATATAAGGCAGTGGCTTGGATATTGAAATGAGGGCAGGATAACTTGCAAGCAACACTGACTTAAGCATGTCTGTTCTGAAATGGCTTGTAAAATAACAAGGTCTGTGTGATAACCTCCTAAAGAAGCTACAAAATAAGAATGAACATGGACACAGCCAATGAAGTGTTCGCGTTGCATTGCCAGGTCTACAGCCAGTGGGCGACAGACATGGAACATGTGTCTGTCTTTGTCTTACGGTATCCCTCCAGCAGTGAACTGAGTAAAGTTTGCATAATATTTCCACATGTGTGTGAAACCATATACAATGATTATCACATGATGGCATAAACTGAAGCTTAAGACCTTGAACGTGAGAACAGTTTGCCTACGTAGCATAGTTCATATGCATACAAAACGAAATGACACAAATTAGTTGCGTTCCACGAAAGAATGGCGTTTGCAACAGTGAAACAAAGTACTTTACATTTCAATGATTTGTGAATATAGTCTCTATTTTAATGATGCCGTATTTGTATACTGCACTTAAAACTTTGTACTTCAAACCAATGTTTGTTTCGCTAAAAATGCTTAATAATTAATACAGAAGATACGAATGTGTATTAAAATGTTGCTCTACGTTTTCCAGGAGACCTAAATATGGGAATTTCTCCTAAATTGGTGAACTGTTTGCCTTCTTTAACAATGTTCGTCACAATATGAGCACTCGCATGACAAGCCTGTGCTGTTGATTCTTGGCTCTCAGCGAAATTAGTCTTTCGAAAATGTCTTTAATTGACAATTGTTTGAAAAAAGAATAGGCAAGAAAAATATATAATATCTTATGAGTTGTCTCGCAGTCACTTCTAGGCACACCAGTACTAGGCTTGCTAAGCGACATATTTACTAACTTTGAAAAGCACGTCTACACTCTTGAAAGAGCCCGCCTCGGTAGTGTAGATGGTAGCATGTCTGCCTCATGTTCAAGAGGTCCCGAGTTTGAATCTCGGTTAGGGGGAATTACCTGGATACAGGTTTTTCCGGGGTTTTCCCTTATCCTTAAAGACGAATGTCGGATAGCTCTAAGCTCCATGGTCCCAGGACTCATTTGAGTATCATTTCACCCGGTTAATTCACCGTCCTATATGACTTAACATTGGTGGACATAATATAAAAAAATAAACAAAAGAAACCTCTTGAAAGATCAGCTTAATGAATGCAAGGTACAAAATGCAACTGCAGCATAGCATGTGTGAGTTTTTCTTCACTGACAGTTAATGTTTCTATTCTTTCCAGTCAGTCTTTCCATATCTCCAAAACCAGATATCCTATAAACATGGGGTTTGGACAGTCACCCTCAGAAAAAATAGCTCTGTGACTTAGGATAAAGAAAATAATTCTGTAATTAGTATCTTTTGAGCGCGCTAAGAAATGATCTGCATGGTTCGGCCAAGCGAGCCAGTATGCATGCTTAACTGTGCAAGCCCGCCTCGGTAGCGTAGATGGTAGCATGTCTGCCTCACGTTCAAGAGGTCCCGAGTTCGAATCTCGGTCAGGGTGAGTTACCTGGATAAGGTTTTTCCGGGGTTTTCCCTTATCCTTCAAGACGAATGTCGGGTAACTCTAAGCTCCATGGACCCTGGACTCATTTGAGCATCATTTCATCCAATTCATTCACCGTCCGATATGACTTAACGTTGGAGGACGTAAATTTAAAAAAAAAAAAAAAAAAAAAACTGTGCAATATTGCACTCACCTTATTGGCTAGAGAATGATAGACCAGCCAGGCCTAGCTCCGCCTTATGTTCATTCCTATTTTGCAGCCACTTTAGCTTTTCATACATGGTTTTGTTGTAGAACAAAATCTTTTGATAGACATGCAAAAGTTTGTTCTTCATGGAAATATTTATGTAAACATATCATTTGCTTCATATTGAAGCTCTGTGTACATGTTTTTCCTTGAGAGGTGCTATCTGCACAAAATTAAAATTAACAGTGAAGTATAATGATCTGTGTTGGTCATACCCATTATAGCCTTATTTTAGCATAGGACAGATCAAAGTCAGAACACCAGTTCATGTATATCTTGGGTGTATATCCCAACAACATTTATACTTCATCTTGCTCCAGACTTAATGAAGCATAAATTATCACTGATAATTAGAAAAAGATTTTCTTATCACATTAATGTTCATATTAATCAGTTGTATGTCTACGTTTACATCAGTTTTGTTGTTTGTTATTGCACTTTACTCAGCGTAAATGAGGAATGTTTTTTCAAAACTCGATAGATGCACAAAATGCGTTTCTGAGAAAAACGGTTTTTTCTATTTATTGGCAATACTAATTGTTTATCACAGCAAATATATTAGTCATTCAATTCTCCTTCCTGAAACTGTCTCATTTAATGTGAAAAGAAACAAATAGAATAGTTTAACTAGTGCAAATTTGAGGTTTGAAAAAGCAGAGTTTTTTCAAAAGCCAATAAATGCTGCTTAACTTTTCTGTATGATTGAGAAATTCACACATGAAGTTTTGTTATTTTTGTCATTTTTTGCTTTTGTTACTTTTTATTTATGTATTATTTTTTATTTATTTTCACCTTTTCATAATATATAATGTACAATACAACCAACATATTAATGTTTATAAGGATTATTTTATTAGGTATGAGCTTAGAAACGTACTGCTACATTCACAATAACCATATAATATTTTGTTTTATTTGTATAACAAACATGTTGAATGCATACAAAGAAATTTCAAACAATATGAATATATAATCTTTAACATTTATTAGTATCTTCTAGTACATCTTTATAACATCCTTTAGCAGTTTCTGGAATTTCAAAAATTTAGCTCGATTTTGATGCTTCTTGGTTATGAACCTGAGACGTGTGTCAGTGTGTGGTGTACGGAATGAAAGATTGAAGAAGTTGTAAAATATGTATTTATATTTTGAAAATGAGCAGACTGCAAAAGTTGGTTCATTTTTCTAATATTAAGTTCTGGAGGTAAATATCCTCTCCTTGATTTTGCTGTTCCATAATGGCTTTCTCTACATCTGTACTTCTTTATGTCTTGCTTTATAGTAGCAGAAATGCCTTTCTGTAATATTCCTGTTCTGTCACCTCTGGTTTCCTTTGGCGCATTCCCAGATAAGTAAAATTTTCTAGCTGGGAGAGATAATCTTTCTTTTGCCACCCCTGTGATTCCTTGGAAGCTTGCAGTACATACTGACAATACTCAGCCATCATTAGTTCTCACACTGTATTTAATGCTAACAGTCTGCTTTCTATTTGCAGCTTCTCTCTTCACCACTTTGTGATTAGGAGATGTGCCTAATAAGTCCCGGGTACTAGCCTGCAGAGCTAGTAGAAGCTGTGCTAGATTACCAGGCGGCCCCAACGAGGTTTTCGGTAGTCTTCCTTGCGGGGTTGATGCGCGTAAGTGGCGTATCCACTTCCACCTGTCTTGATTTTCGAGTCGATGAGGGGGCTTTTTAGACTCCAGATAATTGCCCTATGGAAAGAGCCCCGGAGCTTCAGCTCCCGGGTAGGAGGAAGCCCGGGTCCTTGGTCCTACGGGTCCAGGACTAATGGGAGTAGAACCTCTGGCATAAACAACTTGTAATACTCATATATTTCATAAGGAATTTATCTTGATCTATTTTATTTAGCACAGAAAGATGATGGTGAAATCTGCTTACATCATAAGTCAAATCAGCTACATCACAGAACTTATGCGTTCCATGAGAACATGAAATTGCTGGAGTATGAGCTTTGCTTGACTTGCATTTTGATTTCCTTTCCTTGTTTTTGCAATTCCTACCTCCCACGTTTTCTACGACTGGTACAGTTTCACAATCTGAGCTCCTGTCAATTTTGCATAGTACTGTGCAGTGTCTCAACTAATAATAAAAATGCCATGTATAACAAAGCTTTCAGAAATGAATGTGAAATCCAAGTGTACAGCTTGAGTTTGTAGTTATTGCCAACGGTGCAGCAGTGTACAAAGCTTGCAGGAATTACTGAGAATTCCAAGAATCACAATAGTGAGATGGCAGTCAATGCCAACATGCATTTCATAGAACTGAAGCTGCTACACGCTGGATCATAAAATCATAAAATTGCATCTATCGATTCTTACTTTTACCGAGCAAGTGCATCTATTGAGTTTTGAAAAAACTGCTAATATTACCTAATTTCTACACAGGACATGAATCGAATTTTGCAAAATCTAACTTCACAGACGATACAGAAGATGAAAATTATGCTGATACTGTATATAACTCAATTTTGCAAAATTTTGCATCTATCAAGTTTTGAAAAGACACTCCTCAAATAAGAACTTTAAAGTTAGGTTTTCTCAGTATAGCTTTAATTTAAAGCTTATGAAATGTAGCATTAACATTACTATGCACAGATATAAGAATTAAGTTTTATTTTTATTCAGCTTCATGGAAAAGACATTTGGAATGAGTGAGATATGTAGGTACATATGTATAAGGATTCAAAATGCACCCTCAAAGACTAGGCTGGTGTTAGGATGTGTGACATCAACCTAGTTCATTTAAATTAATAATTACTTGTTCTTCAATGAAATGTCTTATTTGCAATTAAAATATGAGAGCATTTTAGTAAATATCATTTAACGTAATGTTCAGCATTTATTTTGTATTGCTCTTATGTAATAAACTTCATACTGATATTTTTTGCATTATTCTTTCCATTTTTTACAACAACAAAATTTGGTTTTACCTTTACCCTTTCCTCTGTTAGCATATGAACAAATCCATTATGACATACCCAATTAGACCAGATGTTAATGAGCACTTGCATAAGGATTGAAAAGTTCTCTACACTGATTAACTTAGAGGTTAAAGATTTCTTTGGTGGTTTTATTTCTTAGTTGTATGAATCACAATCAGCTCTTAACTGTTATACCAATATGGACATCATATGATATCCAAGTTAAAATGCCCCAAACCGGTATGGACATATATACACATCCTGAGCATATATGCATTTAATGCCAATTATTTTAATCTTCCTATTTTACAATAAATTTAAATTAGTTCTATAAGAGATGAAAACTTATCCTTAAAGGTTTCTTTTTGAATGGTATACCTCAAAACCTGGATAAACACACACGGGCACATCTTCAGATTCACAGCAAATAAAACTGGTTTAACTGATCCACCTCTTCCATATTTAACCTGTTAGCAGCATTTAATGATGCTGTTGATTGTCAGGATCGTATTGCTGTGCTAGAATTTCATCATTGATAACTGGAAGCTACTTCAGACTACCAGGATTTGCAACCCTGTGTAATTTTGTGTAACTTTTGCACATACCATAATAAACCAGTGGTTATCTTACTGTGTTTTGTTTCCCTATAAGGGCGTGCTACATCCAGCACCATTTGGCAGTAAATGCCACTTCGATTTTATAACTTATTCTTTGTATAACTGTAGAAAATCTAATTTTTAGCTTTAAAACCTGCTTTGATACATTGAAGCTTTCAAATGAAACATTTGGTGGCTTGTGGTAAGATACTAAGCTGACTATAGACAAATCACTGATTATGGTGATATTGCAATAGATTTGGATGAAGTAAAATATGTAAAAACAATTCATCCAATTGACTTTGAACTGAATGAAGCTCAAATTTATTTCTGAATGTATGTGTAGCTTTGTACATTTCTTACAACCTCACAGAGGATGTAAGCTTAACCAAAGTGGTTATTCACTACTCTGATTCGTTTTAAAAGTTGCCTTAGGTCAATTATGTGTCTGCAGTTCTCTCCACATTGGAGACTGGACTGGATTATGCTATGGAGCGGATTCAGTACAGAGTTCCAGTTTTGGTCTATTGTACGTATGTTCCAAGTGGAGCATCCTCAGGAGGAAGGATGAGGTGAGAGGAGACAGAGGGTGCATGGTGCAAGAAGATGTGACAGTGCAGAGAGCAGGGCCCCTACATTTTACCAGTTGGAAACTCCCCAGCAGGCTAGTACCACCGGCATCCCACCCTACTGTAATGTGGAAACAGCTCCACCAGACCGAATTTGGAGACCGCAGACTGTCCTACCAGAGGAGGAAGTTCTACCAAGAGCATATCCTGTCATGCAACGCTGAGACACCTGCCGACACTTCTACTGAAAGAGACCACAAGATGAGAGATGTGAAATGATAATAGAAATGAAATGGAGGCACAGAAATTTGAGGGATGTAATTAACCTTCCGAACATTCACCTGGCAACCCGGGAAAACCTCCCAAAAAACCCTTGGGCCAGATAAGCAGCCACAGGAATCAAACCCGGACTTCCCAAGTGCAGGCTACAGATGAAACCGCTCAGTGCATTGGGGACATTGACCATTCAGTCTCAATGATGAAACACAATCATAATTGCACTAAGTCTAGAAGTTTTCTGCTGCTGTTGCTTGCCTAGCTAATATTGTGAGAGATGAGATTCTTTTCTTGTGGTATGCATGAGTGTTTACTTTAAATAAGGGTGTCACGGATACTTGATATGAAATATTTAAAGAGAACTTCAAACACTTATTGAAGAGTTGCTGAATTGATTACTTTGAATATGATTATAATAACCAAAGACTTTAGCTGAATATAATTCCCGATGACATCAATTAATGTACTTTTTTTGTGTAATTTACGTCCGCCCGAACGTTAAGTTATATCGGACAGTGAATGAATTGGGTGAAATGATGCTCAAATGAGTCCAGGGTCCATGGAGCTTAGAGTTACCCGACATTTGTCTTGAAGGATAAGGGAAAACCCCGGAAAAAACGTTATCTAGGTAACTTACCCTGACCGAGATTCGAACTCAGGACCTCTTGAACATGGGGCAGACATCCTACCATCTACGCTACCGAGGCGGGCTAATGTACTATATGCGCACGATTTCTTGAGCGCTGGATTTTTGGTGTGTTGCGGGCAGAGGGGAAGAAGAGAGAGCCAACACGCTTTTGTTTCTGCAGTGTGGTCAACCTAGAAAAACACATTCAGCCAAATTGCAGTAAGATAAGCGAAGATATGCACCGAAGATATGGGATGTGGCAACAAACAATTGAACTCCATCCGATACGATGTATGCCTTTATATTTACTGCTATGAAACACATAAAAGTAGAAAACAAATATTATGACAGCTATAAACACTCACTTGCTTTGTGATTCTTCAATTTCCAAGTCTACTGCATAACTTTCATTGCTGCTATCCTCTACTGTGTTAATTTCATTAATTGCATTTTCTGTTACACCATCATTTCTGTAATATTGCATTTTCAGTTCTTGGACCTTATTGTATCCTTCCCAATCTGTCGCTTCTGTAGCAAGTTTCTGCAGATTTGTGGCTCTCGTTAACATTGTGTACTTTGTAAACATTCTTTATTTTTGCCCACACCAGCTCAGTTGCATTCAGATCACAGTTATACGGAGGTAGACGAAAAATAGTGTGTCCCCTTTTGAGAGTCATAACATCGACAACACAGTCTTGCTTTTAGATTTGTTGTAAACTGGTTAGCTAATAATTAACCTCAAAATTGCTCAAAATGAAATGGCATACGTGTGAAAGCTTAGCATATTAGCCACCAGATGTCAGTGTGTAGCGCATTTCCTGTTTCAAAGTTGTCATCTGTGTTTACGGAAATAGGCGAAACCTACCAAATGAGGACTTGGGACATTTAACGCTCAAGAAATCTTGCACATATAGTAATTGGCTTCCTATAAGTATTAAACTTTGATTTTCTGTTTTTTATTCAAAATAAATACAACTTCCCTCCTGCATGGTCTGATCACTCCCTAGTCACTACAGGAGACATCTGCACGTGTCTGTGTTATGTTGTGTTCAACACCTAAAGTTACCTCCTTAAACAATTTCCATAACATTTTCTTACTTTCGGGGACCAGTAATATCAATCTTTCCTTCTAGTTTTTCTCAATAGTCTATATGACTACTGCATATATTTCCTCTTAAAGCCCTTCGCTGAGTTTCTTTCACTTTCTGAATAAATGCTAGTCATTAGGCACACCATGAACCAAGCAGGTTACCCAGAATTTTCTGGATATATTCAGAATGTTAATCACCTACCCAAATACCTGGGATCCCAATTATGTATAGACTAAATCTTATTCACTCAGCTTTCTACAATAAATTTATATATCTAATTATAAATATTTATATTGATTCTATTTCTTGGTTTCTTAATCAATTCCTTAATTTATCATTTGATACTACTATCATTTACTTATTCCATATTAATTATGCATTTATTGCAGTTGTACATACTTTCAGATCAGCTATCAAGGCAACTAGATAGATAGCCAACATGAAAAATTCATTGCGATAGTAAGTCACCACAAACGGTGTATCTTGAATGCAAGAACCCCTAGTGGTTTACCGAGGAAATATACGAGTCAAATGGAGATTTAATGTCATGACAGCAAGTTGGCCATGGTAGCTCAATGGGTTAGAGCGACTGGATGGAAACCAGGAAATCTGTGGTTCAAATCCCGGCCATGGCATTGAATTTTTCATGTTGACTCTATCAAAAACCTTAGCCTATTTATGGCTAGTGTGAAGAAATGATTAATTTCCATCAATTAACTAAAAGGCAACTAGATTTTAAAGATGTGCCTTTGCTCAAAAAATGATCAGAAATTGCTATTAAGTGTTACAGACAAAGGGATTACACACAAATTGATTTGTGTAAATCTGTAAGACTTGAAGCTTTCACGTCGAGCATTACTAATCAAGGCTTTGCAGATGATCAGCCGTGTCAAATAAATAAACGTCGAGTTTGCGATGGCTGAAAGCTCAGTGTTTATTAATTTGACATGGCTGATCACCCACGAAGCCTTGATTGTGTAAATCTATTAACATTATTTAAAATTACAAAACTGGATGAATCTATTAAGGGAAGGGGCCCATTCACAGATTTTGCCCGTGCTAGATTTGCGTGGCCCTGGCTGTCAATTGTGAACCATAAAAGATTGAATAAATTGCAGTCTAGTATTTTCTGTGCAAATCCATCATATGTAGATTTGCTTTTGTAGAAAAAAATTGCACAGAAACCTTAAATTTTTTCTATGTTATACTTTCTAAAGGAGTTATTCATGATTAAGCTTTCATTCTTAGTTATAAGCATTGACGACACATAGCTACCAGATTTAGCAGCATACATGAAAATTTTTATAATGCATGAAGAATGATAAAATGTCGATCAGACGGCAAGGTGAGTATATGGAGTTCAGTTCAAAAAGGAAAGATTATTACAGCAGTAATTACTTTAAGCTTTTAAGTTGTTTATTTTTAATTTACTTATTGAAAAGGCTAATTTTAATATAACTTTGCCCACATTTACTTAGTTTCTTCTTATGATATGTTTTTTTTTAACATTCTGGTATTAAGAGTCAACATGAAAAATTCAATGCCAAGGCCAGGATTTGAACTACGGATCTCCAGGTTTCCGTTCAGTTGCTCTTACACATTGAGCTACCATGACAAATGTGTCGTCCTGACATTAAATTCTCCAATTGACTTTATATATGTATAATTTTTTTTTTTTTCCGCTGGTAAACCACTATGGGCTCTCATATTCGAGATACGCCGCTTGTGGCAACTTACAAATCCCAGCCATGGCATTGAATTTTTCATGTTGACTCTCAGAAACCTTAGCCTATATACAGCTAGTGGGAAGAAATGATTAATTTCCATCAATTAACTAAATTCTGATATTAATTAAAACATCACAGTAGAAGCTTGTAGCAGTACAAGTCTTGTGATTTAGAATAATTGAAAACAGAGGAGGAAAATTAGAAAAGGGTTTTTGAATGAAAAGTGTTCATTGAAGGACATAAGGTTACAAAGGAAGGACCAAAATTAATAAAACCTTAGTAAGTACTACTTAAACACTGAGGTCTTATCTTTATTGTGGGCGAGATATTTGAATGTACACAAAAATTAAGTTTTACCTCATTTTAATGTATTAGGTCCAGCTAAAATTAAGACATTGAACATTAAAAGTATTTATTGCTATAAAATAATGGAAATGTTTATTGCATTTGAAATTCAGTTTTATTATTAAATACTTATTTATGTTAGCAACAATTGCATGAAATTGTGCTTTGTTTCCTTCCTGTAACATAAGTGAACTTATGCTGTAAGGCAAATAACTTAATTATACAATTCACAATTTCAGAAAGTTCTTGGCTTCAGGAAGAAAATATCAACTCAATAATACACTTGGATCAATATTTTTTTATTTATTTATTTAGTGTACTAAGCTATTACAATTGTTGAGCTGCTCGCCAGTATTTGGCCCAAGCCATTAATTGGTGGGCAGCTCATTGAATTACAAAATGTGTAATGCACTACTACATTTCTATTACTACTAACATTACTACCATTACTACTATTGCTTACACACTATTGTTCATTTCCTTTTTTCACAATCCACTTCCATTTATTTTTCACTTTATCTAGGAACTGTCCTACATCCTTGAGATTTTTATCTATAATTTTACATATATCAGGACTTCGCTTAATTTTTCTCCAGATGTATTCTTTTCGCCAAATCTCTGTTTCCCTGCATTCAAAAAGTATATGTTCCACATCTTCCTTACCCCCACACAATTGGCACTTGTCTTGCACAAACCCATTCCGCTGCCCTTTTAGCCTCCACACTCCTGCTCTCAGCCATGCTATCCCCTTCCTTTCTTCATTAATGGTTTTATCTATATACTGCTCCCTTCCCCAGCCACTGTTTAACTCAACATAATATACCAATGACCTCTTTTCACCTAACTGGCTGAACAGTTTTTGAATCTCTATATCTTTAAATCTTTTTCTAACACCCCTCCAGAAACCTTCATAATTTCTATCTCTTTTTCTCCAAATATCCCCTAAGCCATTATTTTCTAAATTGTTTCGTAGAGTGCTTGCCCAGCCCGAGCTTTGCAGACTTGCTTCTTGATATTTTAAACATTGTTGCAATAAGCTGCCTTCATCTAAATTCAAGATCCTATGCCAGTATTTCAAGGCTCTTTCCATTATTAACCCTTTCCTTGTTACTCTCCCCATTTCAATTTGAGCAACTTCGTTTGCTGTTGCCATTGGCAGCCCCAAAACTTCCTTACAGAATATCCTGTGTATCTGATCCACAACTTCCCACCCATTCTCAAGCCCCCATATTTCAATGCCATATAGCATTCTGGCCTCGACTACAGAACTATATACTCTTTCCAACCATTTCATCTTCATCTCCGGCATTTTATATAGACACCCTCTCTGAGCCATCATTGCTGCTTTCCCTTTTGCCAGTGCTGATTTCTTTTGTTTTTCCCATTTGCCTCCTGCATCTAATTTTAATCCTAAGTAAGTACAGTCACACACTACTTTGTATTCAGCTTCTCCCTTCTTCCACTTTTCATATTTACTCAATTTAGTTCCTTTTTTAAATACTACAATTTACCTTTAAGCCCCACTCTGAACAGTATTTCTCCATCTCTTGCAAAGATATTTTTAACCCATTAACGGTAATGGACATTATTAACAAATCGTCTGCAAAAAGTAAACCTGGGACTTGTAAGTTGTTTATTACTGGCATGAGACTATTATTCTTACTTATATTTTGTAGTATGGATCAATATACTCTTTATATCTTCAGTATAAAATGAGTCATCCTCAGTGGTTGAGAGGTAATATGCTAGCCACTGGTTCTTGCAGTCACAGGTTTAAACCTGGTTAAGCGCAGTGAATTTTTTGGCACAAAAATCCTTAACATGGCATTCTTCAGAAGGGAAGTAAAACGTGGTGGTCCCATGTCATAGTTTTACTTTACATAAAAGAACTTCAAGCCTGTAAGCAAAATTAAGCAGCCGTTCATGTACGGTGTAGTAATAATAAGAATAAATGAAACAATAGAGCCAGGCTGAAAAATTCAATGCCATAGCCGGGATTTGAACAACAGATCTTCTGGTCTCAGTTCAGCCGCTCTAAACCATTGAGCTACTATGTCCAATTTTTCAACATGACATTAAATTCTCCAACTGACTCGTGTTTTTCCCGGTAAACCACTAGGAATTACCTTAATGGCGACTTACTAGCAGCTGAACGGAGACCAAAAGATCCAGGGTTCAAATCCCGGCTATGGCATTGAATTTTTCAGTCTGGTTCTATCGTTTCATAGTGCATCCTACACACAGCTAGTGTGAAGAAACAATTAATTTCCATTAATTGTACCTAATAGTGGTCCAAACTATAAAGCCCGGGCTTTAAAGTACTTACAGCAGAAAGTGGAGGGCCATTGTTACTAAAATTAGGCAAGTGAGTCAACTTGTATATACTTTTCTCCACTTACAAGTATTTTATGAAGACTAGTTTCTGGGGACTTCTCCCCTATCGTCAGTTCTGACTCCACAGAACTGACGATAGGGGAGAAGTCCCCAGAAACTAGTCTTCATAAAATACTTGTAAGTGGAGAAAAGTATATACAAGGTTGACTCACTTGCCTAATTTTAGTGTCAATTTCTCTGTTTGCTACTGCTTGTGCTTGGCTGATAACCACAGCTGGTTCATCAACACTGTCTGAATCTGAATACTCTTAATTTTCAGTAACGCTCCATGATGCAATAATACCTTCCTCTGTTATCGATTTATAACCTCCATCATTGTCTATTTGCAACAGTTAATGTCTTCTTCATTAACATTGGGCCATCAATATTTTCAAAAATGTCTATAAAATCTTCCATGCTTAACTTCTTTTTCAATCTTGTTTTCTGGCAAGTCACACATACCAGGCCACAATTTTCCATGACTGTCAAAGTTGCACTTTCAACCTGGTCCCAAGTATGTGGGGTGAGTGCAATGAATTTGCCTGCTGGCAAGAGAATTCAAGTAATATTGAGAACAGCAATTTACCGTCTATAAAACAACAAACCACAAATAATTTTTATATTAAGTCTTCATTTACTACACTAAACAACATCCCCCCTCCCCCCAAACTGGTCTGGGTTATCCAGACATCCAGGTTAACAAGATTTTACTGTAGCTAGCTAACACCCCCAAGGTATTCCAGAAAATAGTGGCAGTCATCTTTGCTGCTGAAGTAACACATGTGGTTTTCTTTAGAGCACTTTTGCTTTCTTGCGTCTGCTGTTTGGATTGCAGGTGGTACAGTGATGTACTGTCACAATCAGTTGGAGATGTGTATTAACATGACCACATATAAGATGTTATTTTAGAATGTTTTTCTGATAGCTAGTTAAACATTGCACCTAATGTGCTGCAAGCACAGAAAAAAAGAAAAGAATTATATTACAGTGGATACCTGCACATTGTGGAATTGCTGGAAATGAATCAGCTGATTTCCTTGCCAAAAAACGTGCAAATTTAATTCAGAACAAAAGTAAAAACTTACCTTTTACGTCCATAAAAAGATTAATCAAAAGCAAATATAAAAACAAACAAAACCAATCAATATCTAACAAAGCCAAAGATAAAAAATGGAACATTTTAATTAAAAATCCAGAAATTATTCCAGAAATCCCACGTAAAGCTGCAGTAGCAAATTTTAGATTACTTACAGAACATGATTATTTGGCCAAACACTTACACAGAATAAGAATTTATACAAGTCCAAATTGTCTTCTGTGCAACAAAGAAGAGGAAATGACTGAAGAACATCTTTTAACCTGTGAAGTCCTACCTGCCGGACGCACTACACAGAAATATTGGAGAGCTAATGGCTTCATTGCCAAAGCCTAGCATTTGAAAACAACAACAAGCTTTCTAATTTGGTACACAGTGTACTAGACAAATTTTTAATGAGAGCTTGTCAATTCTGCAAGTTCACTTGACTTGTCAGCTTTGTTTGTTTCCTGTACATCATATACATGATATAGGACACATAAATATAAATATACACCATCTTTATAAGTTTCCTTTCAGTATTGAGAAAGTATTGCATATCTGACCTAAACAATATCTCCAAATCATCTCTAAAAATTACTTAAAAGCTATTTTAAATAAACCAAATTACAATAATCAGTCTTGTGCACTGAATATTATAAAGCATCTTGTATTTGCAAAATATTTTATTTCCATTACGAGTGACATACTCTGATAACAATCTTAATCATTCTTCTAAAAGAACAGCGGGTGTTGACCCCCCTCCCCCCCAAAAAAAAGTTTCATGCATTTAATGTAATTTCCTTATTCTTTTTCCTTATCAAAATATAATTTGTATAGATTTGTGAATGTACTATATCCCTAGAACACATTTTGCATGGTTATAATTCTAAAAATTCATCAACCGTATGAAAGCAGTATGCATGCAAAAACTTTTTTACCTCTTTCTGAAATTATTATAATGATCTGGCCTGTTTCAATAAATTTGGGAGTTTGTTATACAGCACTATCCCATTGTATTTAAAGCTTCCTTCATAGAGAGTCATTTGGCGAGGTTGAATTGTCAGTTTATCCTTGTTATGAGTGTGGTGGCAATGTACATCAGCGTTTACTTGACAGTTATTTATATTTGTATGAACATATAATAATATTTCATAAATATATGAGGTATGTCCGTAAAATGTCTCCAATTTTATTTAATATAGAAAACATATTTAATGTCAATGCATTGATGGAAAGGCGGAACTTACAGCTATTTTTCAACGTAATCATCATTGCGATCGATGCAATTTTACATGCACTGTGGCAGTTTTTGTATACCCTTGACAGAGCACTCTCACCAAGTTGTGCAGGTAGCGCTCAACATCATTTTTCAAATCATCATCGGTCTGGAAATGTGTTCCACCCAGGTGTGACTTCAACTCAGGAAACAGATGATAATCACTAGGTGCTAAGTCTGCACTGTAGGGGAGATGGGTGAGGATGTCCCATCTGAACTGGGCTAGGAGAGCATTTTGGGACCCACCTTGTGATAATGCAAATGTTCGGTCAAAATCTTGTCAATCCTAGTCTTACTGACTTCAGGGATAAGTTCGCACAGCTCACAAACTGACACATGCTGATCTTTAAGCATTTCTTGCTCCACTTTTGCAATTGTTTTGGCTGAAACTGAAAGCCGACCAGAACGCTGTTTGTCATGGACGTCTTTCTTTGAACTCTCGGACCCACATTCGCACGTTTTTGACGTGCATAAACTGTGGCCCATAAACTTCACATAACTGACGATGAATTTCTGTGGGGGTAGTGCCCTTGTTACTAAAAAACCGGATCATTGCACACAACTCGCACTCGGAGGCGGAAGTGATAGGAAGCTCCATTGCAAACGGCTGCCCAGTCAAGACTAATGGTTGCAACGGGTTTGTTGTGGTGGGGATTTGAAGGGGTGAAACCAAGCTAAACGACAGTGTTGCAGGATCTTGGGTATTAGCGTTCCTTATTGCTCCAGCGCCTTGGAGACCTTATTTTACAGACACGCCTCATACACCAAGCTTAACACTAATATATGCAGATCTTTAAATATTGGTCTACAGCTGCTTTGTTGATTTCCCTGCTATAAGCCTTAGTATCCATTTTTGGATTTTGAAAATTCCCATGCTCTTTGTTGAATTACACAGTATAGTTTTTTCTTGTGATTTTGGGTTTTTTCAGTCATTGCAGTAACTGGGTGTTATTTGTAGTCAAAATGAAAGAAATGCACATTCAAACTGTTCAGTCTACTTCTTCACTTAGAAAATGATGGTGGAGAATCTTCCAAAGATTAATCCAATTGCTATTTAATTTCAGTTGACATAAAGTACTTAATCACTGCAAGATATGAGTTATATCCATTTTCAGAAATAAAAACAGAACTATTATTAAGTTAATTAATGGAAATGAATCGTTCTTCCATACTAGCCATGTATAGGCTAGTTTATTTTGTTAGTTTACTATGTTTATTTTGCAGCAGTGTCATAACCAAAACTAATAAAAGCACATTATGAAATTGCATGTTGCACCATGTTAAGGATTGTTCTGGAGAACTATATTTTCTACTTATTTAATATTGCCTGTTCTATTTTATATCAGGCCGAGAACTTTCTGAACTTCCCTCGTATGCTTTATTTAGTTTCATTATACAGTACTGACCATCAACAGCCTTCATGATGAGTTTTTCTTAACTTTTGAAACATAAGATTTTTATTAGTGTTATTTTCAATAGTACTGCTGCAAACCAGTAGCTGTGTCATAAAGTAAAATTAATGAAAATGCACGAACAGAATTAAAAGGAAGTTTCTGCAGAGTGGTCTTAAATGTACATATATAAGTATACATAAGACTTAAAGTACACGTAACATATAATTACACTGAGGAGTTAAGATGGTGCAGACATCAAATTTGTTACCTGCATTAAGCACAGATAATCTTTTACAGTTTTGAAACGATTATTTCTTTGTAGTAATACATTTGTTAAAGATATAAGCATGTGCATTGTGAAGTATTTTGCGATTTGCTTAGCTGAGAAAATTTATTTTGTTACTTTTTAAATATTCATATTTTAAGAATGTAAAATTAAAAGATAAAATGCTAGAAGAAAAAATGAATTTTTAGCTCTAAAAGTGATTAATTGTTGTGCTATTGTTCTAGGAAAAAGAAAAGGGAAATCCAAGCAGAAGAAGTCTGAGAAAGGCTTAAAAACAATGAAGAAATCGGTTAAAAAGCCACAGAAGAAAGGTAATTGTATTTGCATTAATTGAGAAACAAATACGCAATGAAATTTGGAGCAATTTTTATTGTTTGCAATTATAGTAGAACCTCGTTTACCTGGATCAACTGGGACCAGAGCCAATCTGAGTTAAAAGTTCAGGTTATCCCAAGTATGACAGAAAAACTATAAAAATACCTTTATATCACCAAAATATTTTTAATGGAGTTCAAAAATTACTATCGACACACTTTCACCTAAAAAAACACACACTATATGTACTGTAATAGCCTATGTATTTGCACTGTACACAATATAGCTACAAACAGTCGGTAGTAAAAAAAGGTAGTGAGCTTCTGCTGTCTCAGTTTAGTGTATTGCTTATGAGCAGTGTGATCTTGCATCTGATTTAACATTAGAACTTCATTAAATTATTTGGGAGTCGATTAATGACACAAAACAACCCTTACTTTTAAATTTTCCCGGAACCGGTTTCTGAGGCCTTCCCTCTATCTTCAGCCGGACATCGAGTTGTTCTCATTGGTGTAGCTGGCAATATTTTGTTATCGGTCTCCTCTGGTGAGGGATGATGCACACAGACTGGTCAACATCCCTCTCACAGCAGAAGAATACAAAATAGAATACAACAAAATTATTGAAATAGCACAGAAAAATGACTTTCCCAAATCACTAGTAGACAATAAAGTGAACTTAGCAAAAAAGAAGAAACTACTAAAGGAAACCACAACCCTCTCAGCTACAGAAACTAAAATGATCTTTAAAAAATTCACTTACCATCCATGGGCCTTTGATAGATTCAAAAAAGTCTTCAAAAAACAAAACATTCAACTAGCTCCAGTGAACCATTACTCCTTAAAAAACCTAATTTGCTCAAACATCAAAGATGCCATTCCATCTAACAAAAAATCTGGTATATATCAAATTGAATGCTGTGACTGTAGTCAAATTTATATTGGAAAAACCAAAAGAAATTTAGAAACAAGAGCAAAGGAACACTTTAGGAACATAAAATACAAACAATTAGAAAAATCAGCAGTTGCCACGCATTTTTGGGAAAAAAACCACAACATAAATCCAGAACCAAAATTACTAAAACATACAACAGGAAAAGAAGAACTGTCCACATGGGAACAAATCTTTATTTCAAAAAATAGGAACAAAGTATTCAATTTCAACATCCCCCAGAAAGATTTGTTCAGCAAGTTCCTCGAACCGCCACCAGAGGAGACCGATGACAAAATATTGCCAGTTACATCAATGAGAACAAGTCGATGTCCGGCTGAAGATAGAGGGAAGGCCTCAGAAACCGGTTCCGGGAAAATTTAAAAGTAAGGGTTGTTTTGTGTCATTAATCGACTCCCAAATAATTTAATTTATACAACAACACTGTTTTCAACACTTCCATGAAAGGATTTATTAGAACTTCATTTTGCAATGTTTTGGCTTGGGACCTGAGCGCTCAAGAAAATGTGCATGTATAGTACTTAAGTATGAAAAAGTGTAGACGTATTTGTATACAGATGATTTCATTGCAAAATTGTAGTTTATACTTATTTAAGGTGTTCGTATTTCATATTTGGAAGTTAAAAAAATATATTTTCAAACATGGCACCAATAAAATATTTAATTATCTATTCCATGTACATGTTATACTAGGTCATGGAGTTGAATTAATGGATGTGGTCATTCTCAACTCTTAAATATCATTAATAGTAATGATGATAAAGATAGGGTGTCAATATGAAAAAAGTAAATTGCAATTAACACTGTGAAGTAATGCAATAATTAAAAATTATACAGTGAATTGACTGAGACAGAGAATTGAGATATGTGTGTCTCAGACAATTTATTGTATAATTTTTAATATGGTATCAAGCTGTTGTCTGACTGCTGTGAGCCCTAGAGTGCCCTAAAAATTGATATAGCAAATAAAGCTTCTGTATGAAACTATGAAAATATCAAGTATTCCTGTTAGAGCAAGAAATATATCTCTGTTGTTTGCAATGTCAGTGTGGAAATTAAATTGTTCTTTCACACCAGCAATCTCCATCCGGTTGCTCTAATCACTGAGCATATGACATACTGGCTTGTTGACCATGGTAGCTCAATGGTTAGAGAAACTGGACGGAAACTGGGAGACCATATTCAAATCCCAGCTATGGCATTGAATTTTTCAGTTTGACTCTTACCTGTCCAAACTGTCAATGTGGTTATTATTTCTGAATATGAATAATTTCTTCTCGGTAAATCAGCCAGGTAAATGCTAAATCGCTGTCCAGGCTTTCAACGACGCATTGTCGCTATCATCAGGGAACTGGTTGTAAGCTTGCCGAGTCCGGTATTTATAGCTATGCAGAAGGACCCAGAGACCGCCTCACGCGCTGCAGTTGGTCGCCAATGAGCATTGAGGTGGGGGGCAGGTCAAGCGATTGCTGATGAGCAGTAACCACTCCGATTTCCACTCCACAGAAATCTTAGAAAAGTGCAGCAAAAGTTACAGAATCATAAAGGAAGCTTTGTATATTAAAACCAATTAAAATAATTGCAACATGGACGAGGGACTTAAGTTAAGCAAAACCTGGTTACCGCTCATCAACAACTGCTTGACCTGCCCCCCACCTCAACACTCATTGGTCATTGGCGACCAATAGCAGTGCGCGAGGCGGTTTCTGGGTCCTTCTGCATAGCTATAAATACCGGACTTGGTAAGCTTACAACCAGTTCCCTGATGATAGCAACAGAGTGGGTCGTTGAAAGCTTGGATAGCGATTTAGCATTTACCTGGCTGATCTCCCGAGAAGAAATTATTCATAATCAACACCGGGAAAGCTTCAGGTCTCTGATTTCTGTATTTGGATCTATAAGTTAATTTTTGCAGATATCTATATGTGTAAGAGTATTCTTACAAAGTCTGATGTATATTTTTAATGACTTTTTACTTTGATACTTTTCTTATTAGATTACCAGTTCATTTAAATGTTTTAAGAGTAGTTCATTTAAAATTCTTTTTACAGGCACCGAGTCACATATGACAGTTGATGAATTACGTATGAGACTTCGTGTTCATGAAGATCAAACAGAAGGAAATGTTTGCTTTCTTCAGCGCCTTGCAGGGAACAAAATTGATGAAGACATGGCAAATAAGGTTAGCCATAATATTGCTTCAACAGTAATAACTCTTAATAGCTTTATGTTGAATTATTTTTTATTTATAAAAAATGGATTCTTAGAAAAAATTCATAAATAGGACTTAAACGTTAGTAAAATAAGTAACCAAAACAGACATATAAGTAATTGACGTGCTATGATAATTTGCATTCAGGTATGTCCAAAAACTAAAAGTGGTCCAAATATGACGTTATACTGTTCTTCAGTAATTTCCCCCCCCCCCCCAAAAAAAAAGGAATTGTTATTTATGGATATTCTTCAACTCCTATGATTCTCAGTATCCCATTCCATGTTGGGCATGGAAGACCCGTTAATTTTGCTCTTTTATCAGGATTAATGTTCTTTTACATGCCATAAATTTACAATACAGGACTACCAGCTTTACTTTGCTTCCAAAGTAAAGCCGGTAGCCCTGTATTGTAGATTTATGGCATGTAAAAGAAGAATCTGCTACCTTGGTAACCAAAGGCTAGCATGTTACCCCTAGACCATGAAGGACAACAGTAAATGATTAACATGCTTTTATGGCAGTACATCAGACACATTCAAGATGTATTAAAAAATTCAAAGTCAGTCAAGAAGGCAAAAAAGGAACTGGCAAATGGTATACACTGGATTATAAGCGCAAAAGATAGAAAAGGAGAGACAACAAAATTAAGAAAAGGAATAGTGGAAGCAGCGACAAAATTGTATAAACAACTATATGCAAGTGACAGCAAAATCCAAAGAAGAAAATGTCCTTGAAATTTTAATCGGAGAAGTAGAATTTGCCATAGAGCACCTAAAAAACAGCAAAACTCCAGGAGATGACGGCATGAATTATTGATGATGAATTGTTGAAATGGGGTAAAGAAGTAACTATACCAATCACCTCACTCTAATAAAATATGGGTGACTGATGAGATACCACACCAATGGAAAGGAAGCACAATAATCTTATTACACAAGAAAGGAAGCAAAGAAGACCTGAACTACTATAGATAATAAGCTTACTGTCAAGCTTCTACAAGCTCTTCACCAAAATACTCACAAATAGGCTCACGAAAATAAATGAGAACCAACTACCAGAGCAGGCAGGATTCTGTGCTCAGTACAGTGCAATAGATCAACTACAGATTATAAATCAGGTTATAGAGAAAGCAGCTGAATTCAGTGTAAAAGTATATATTTCATTTATCGACTTAACCAGAACATTCGAATTTGCAGATGACATTATGTTACTTGCAAACTCAGCGACAAAACTACAAGAGATGCTGAAGAGTGTCAACGACAAGAACAAAAACAAAACTCATGACCAACTCCACAGAAAACATTGTTATGTAGATGGAGAACAAATAGAATACTGTAATTACATTTATCTAGGCCAAATGGTGAGTCTCTAAGGAACAAGAGATGCAGAAATAAGGAGAAGAGTAGAATTAGCATGGGGTAAATTCTGGAGCCTGAAATTCATTCTTCAAAACAAACATTTAAGACCAGCTATTAGAATAGAAACCCTTCAAACCTGCATCATTCCAGTCTTACTATACGGTTGCCAAACTTGGGCACTAAAGGGCGCTAAAGAAGAAACAGGCTCTGATGCTACAAACAACGGAAGATGGAAAGGAAGATCCTGAACATCAGCCTAAAAGATAAACTGAAGAATGATGTGTTGCGAAGAAAAAGCGGCCTAGAATATGTAGCCACCAGAGCAAAGAGGATTACATGGCAATGGGCAGGACATGTGGCGAGAATGCGTCAAGACAGATGGGCATATGCCATAACAGTATGGGACGTGCGACAAGGTAGGAGAAGCAGAGGACATCCAAGGCTAAAATGGTCCCAAGAGTTCAAGGATGGGCTAGATGCAAAGTGGATTAGAACAGCAAAAAACAGACATCAATAGAAGGAAGTGATAGCAGCTCTAAAGTGAAAGTGACAGTGAAAATGAACAGTCATTTCTAGATATAATAATACAGTATTGTAACGCGAGCGCTAGAACACCCTGTGAAGCAGCTGGGAGCGGAAGGCAGGGGAGGTTCGGTTAGCCACACCTTCCCCTCGTTTGTCTTATAGTGGTGACAAGGCGGCGGTTGGGAGGAAAAACATGACTGTGCCGTATGTTTCCTTACACCTGGTTCTCGATCTTTCTGTTACTAGAACAATCCTGTAAACACCAGAAGGCGGGATATTCCGATATAAAGAGGGTTACAGACAGACAGAGTTAGTTAGTCAGTTGTTGGTCAATCAGTTGGTTAGTGTGTGTGAGTGAGGACAGTTCTTGGTGTAAGAAGGCAGTGTTAGTCAGTGTTTGACGTGCTAGCGAAGGACGTGTTAATGAACGAGAAGACTGTGCGTGCATCGGAGTTTACGTAATCGCGAGTACAAGGAAATTGTAACGGACGAACTGGTGAATTGTAATTGTGTGCAGCACGTAATTCTGTGTAATTGGCAAGTGTTAAACTGTAAGTCGGTGGAAATAAAGAACATTTTTGAGTGGTGAAATTGGACTTTACATTTCACGAACCCACAAAGTCACAGTATTAAGGATAGATAACAATAAGTACAAAGAACTGCTAACTTTCAGGGATTTGCTCACACTGTAAGAAACAGTTGAGCTGACCCCAATTTCAATTTCAGTGGGTGGGAGGCCCTTGCTCTTAAGGGATATTATGGGCTAATTATTTATGGCAGAATATAATTTGCAGTTTCCTTCAGTGTCAATACATATCTCTACACCATTTAAGCTTTTGCATATAAGTTTTTATGAACAATTTTCAGTTATTACCTTTAGAAAATATTTGATGAAAATAACAGTGTAAATAATTTCGTGATCCAAGTTATATCAATTAATAAAATAAAAGGCAAAAGAAATAATTTTAGGTTTAGTCAGTATCATTGTAATGCAGAGGTTTATGCCATTGATGTTTTTTCATTTAGATTTTTGCAAGAGCAGTAAAAGCATCCAAGGACCAGCAGAAGCTTCAGAATGAACCAGACGGCACAGTTTTTACTGAAGAAGATTTTGAAAAATTTGAAAAAGAATACTTTGCTTGCTGATAATCCTGCCCTCCAGGTTTACATAAGTAATTGTTTTGGTAAGTAAGTTTATAGGATGCTATGCATTCTTTTCTTCATTTATGATTATACCAGTAATGAAGATTTCAGAGAATATCAGCTGCAGAAAACAGATGATCCATTGTGCACTATATAGTAACTTGTAAACCTCCAGGGATAATTTATCAAAAACATTGAATTAATACTCTATAAAAAGAAACAAAATGTATGTATTCCGTTGTTTAAGGACTATGATACAATGAAGCACAAAATTAATACAATTTTGAGTCGAACTAATACTCAATGCTCCATTTATTGCTAGTATTTACCTAGAACGCGTTTCGTTAGGATCTTCCTAACATCATCAGCTGTTGTCGACTAATGGATGCCGGTTCAGTGAACTCCTCGGAGGTGATAGGTGCGTCTCTGTCAGTATCTTGATGATCTTGAAATTTGGGTTGTCTTCAAAGGTAGTATCAAAATTAAACAATTTACTATCATATTTCTGTATAAAGATTTTTTTCCCACGTGGTTAATGCAGCTGGACCTTGGACACCTTTTAGTAAGTGAATTTCTTGTTCTATGTCATGATTTTCCTTCCAAAAATGGTACGCTACCGCTGATTTATCTATTTCTTTATTCCTGATGTTCCTAAAGTGCTCTTTAAGCCTAATGTTCACGTTCCTTTTTGTTTTTCCAATGTAGAATTTGTCACAGTCCTTGCATTTTATCCAGTACACTCCTGATTTTTTGCCTGTGGGGTATCTCCTTTGTATTATGTGATTTCAAAAGGTGTTGTACACTAAATTTGTTCTGTGAGGCCAAAGTAATATTGTGTTCTTTGAAGACTTTTTGGAAAAGGTGTGTAGCTCTGAGATGATACGTAAATTTTCTGTATGAGGTTTCATTGCTAATTGGGGAGAGAGTAGTTACTTGTTTGCATCTTAGTTGTCTTTTGAATTTATCTATTTTCTTGTTGACCAATTCAGCACTGTATCCATTGTATTCTGCAATGTGAATGATATTATTGTACTCTTTGTTATATTCTATCTTGTTTAAAGGTACATTAACCAGCCTGTAAGAGACAAACTCATAGAGTACATGCAAACATGGCTTCAGTCCCTACAAATAGACCAAAACGTCATAGAGGAATACCTTCAATTAGTCAATATTTGCATTGAACAGTCCTTTTTTACATTCAATAAAAAAATTTTCAAACAAAAATCAGGACTATCTATGGGCAACCCATTGTCCCCATTTTTGGCAGACATCTTCATGAGCTTTTTGGAAACGCACATCAAAAGGCATTCCCACTAATTTTTAAGCATTGGTACAGATATGTGGATGACATTTGATAGAATATAACAAAGAGTACAATAATATCATTCACATTGCAGAATACAATGGATACAGTGCTAAATTGGTCAACAAGAAAATAGATAAATTCAAAAGACAACTAAGATGCAAACAAGTAACTACTCTCTCCCCAATTAGCAATGAAACCTCATACAGAAAATTTACATATCATCCCAGAGCTACACACCTTTTCCAAAAAGTCTTCAAAGAACACAATATTACTTTGGCCCCACAGAACAAATTTAGTCTACAACACCTTTTGAAATCACATAATACAAAGGAGATACCCCACAGGCAAAAAATCAGGAGTGTACTGGATAAATTGCAAGGACTGTGACAAATTCTACATTGGAAAAACAAAAAGGAACGTGAACATTAGGCTTAAAGAGCACTTTAGGAACATCAGGAATAAAGAAATAGATAAATCGGCGGTAGCGTACCATTTTTGGAAGGAAAATCATGACATAGTACGAGAAATTCACTTACTAAAAAGTGTCCAAGGTCCAGCTGCATTAACCACGTGGGAAAAAATCTTTATAAAGAAATATGATAGTAAATTGTTTAATTTTGATACTACCTTTGAAGACAACCCAAATTTCAAGTTCATCAAGATACCGACAGAGACGCACCTATCACCTCCGAGGAGTTCACTGAACCGGCATCCATTAGTCGACAACAGCTGATGATGTTAGGAAGATCCTAACGAAACGCGTTCTAGGTAAATACTAGCAATAAATGGAGCATTGAGTATTAGTTCAACTCAAAATTGTATTAAAATGTATGTGTTTATTTTAGAAACTAATGAGCTCTGAAAATAAGTACAATGACAATAAGACTTGGTTTAGCACTTGAATGCAGTTAACAGGCCTATGAGGCTGTCTCAAGCAGTGAACTAGCAAGTTAGAAACAGAATTTGAATTCTGCTCTGTTAGAGTAGCTACAAAACAAGAATGAACATGGGCTTAGCCAATACAGTGATGGTGCTCTCTTTTGCATTGCCAGTTCCACAGCGGCACTCTACTGGCTAAGCTGAATTACGTTATTGCTACATGTGTTGCAATTGCAGTACAAACATGTCCTTAAATTTTAATAAAGAACAGTATGAAAGCCAGAAAATACAAACTATTCAAACATCTATCTACCCAAATCTCAGCCTACACAAGGCTAGTGTGGAAGAACGATTAAATTTCCATCAATTAACCTAATAGTAGTAACCATAAAGCCTGGGACTTAAGTACTTACAACATAATAAGTCACCACAAAAGGTGTGTATCTCATTGGTTATGAGAACTCCTTTACTGGGAAACATATGAGTCAGTTGAGAATTGTGTCATGACGGCACGTTGGCCATGGTAGCTCGATGGTTAAGAGTGTGGTTCAAGTCCCAGGCATGGCATTGAATTTTTCAGTCTGACTCTATCTTTCAAACATAGTTTCTTCCTGCAGTGATTTTGATTAACCCAGGTTTCATCCAATTAAAACATGGGCCTGGAATCACCTAATGTGCTTCTAATGTTGTGCATTTTACGTAGAAATTTTAGTCTTGCAGCAACAATATTGTTTCTAAATCCTTTCACGGAAGTGTTGAAAACAGTGTTGTTGTATAAATTAAATTAATTAGGAGTCGATTAATGACCTTCAAAAAATTCACTTACCATCCATGGGCCTTTGATAAATTCAAAAAAGTCTTCAAAAAACAAAACATTCAACTAGCTCCAGTGAACCATTACTCCTTAAAAAACCTAATTTGCTCAAACATCAAAGATGCCATTCCATCTAACAAAAAATCTGGTATATATCAAATTGAATGCTGTGACTGTAGTCAAATTTATATTGGAAAAACCAAAAGAAATTTAGAAACAAGAGCAAAGGAACACTTTAGGAACATAAAATACAAACAATTAGAAAAATCAGCAGTTGCCACGCATTTTTGGGAAAAAACCACAACATAAATCCAGGACCAAAATTACTAAAACATACAACAGGAAAAGAAGAACTGTCCACATGGGAACAAATCTTTATTTCAAAAAATAGGAACAAAGTATTCAATTTCGACATCCCCCAGAAAGATTTGTTCAGCAAGTTCCTCGAACCGCCACCAGAGGAGACCGATGACAAAATATTGCCAGCTACACCAATGAGAACAAGTCGATGTCCGGCTGAAGATAGAGGGAAGGCCTCAGAAACCGGTTCCGGGAAAATTTAAAAGTAAGTGTTGTTTTGTGTCATTAATCGACTCCTAATTAATTTAATTAATATTGTTTCTTTCAAGCAGAAATTTGTGACCAGCATTGGTTCTCCCAAATTTGAACCTAAAGAGATTTCAAAATATATGTGTTTGGAGGAATTTAGTAACAGTGACGTCAAAATTAATCTTGGGAACTATTTGTAGTTGGTTTATTAATACTCGTCACTTACTTGTTTATAATATGAATATGTTCTCCCATGTTGTCAATTTATTTTGGTTTATCACTCCTTTTAATAATTTTGGATTTGGATCAATGTCATGGTTTTCATTCCAAAAATGAAATGCTACTGCTGACTTATCTTCTTATTTCAATCTGATGTTTCTAAAGTGCTCTTTGACTCTGGGTTTTAGATTGACCTATGTAGCATTTTTCACAATTATTACAACTTATCTGGTATATTCTGGATCTGTTAACTGATTTTAAAACTGAGTGTCTATTAGTAGGTGCCAAGATGTTATTTTGTTCCTTGAAGATCTTTTTAAATTTATTAAATGCTGTTGGTTGATATATATATTTATGAGTGCATTTGAAACACAAATTAAAAAGTCCTTCCCATTGATCTTCAAAGTTTGGTATAGATATGTTGACGACATCTTTGCAACTGTACCGAATAAATATTTAGAAGATGCATTAAAATTACTCAATCTGCAAGAAAGGACTTTAAAATTCACTATAGAAAAGGAAATCAATGGACAACTCTCTTTCTTGGATCTAAATATCATCAGGAATGATACAAAAATAAAATTTGGAATTTACAGGAAACCAACACATTCAGAAAATTACATAAAAAATAATAGCCACAACCCAATTACACATAAACATGCAATAATAAACAGCCTTACACACAGACTAGTCAACATACCCATGGAAAAAGAAGAATATTTTAAAGAACAAAAAGCAATACTACACATAGCAGAAGAAAATGGATTCAACAAAAGTTTGGTGTTGAAGAAAATTAGAAAAGCTAAACTGAAGAAAACCATTAAGGAAGCAACCACATTTACAAAAGAAAAAGAAAGCAACAGCATATTCAGTTCATTCATATATCACCCAAAAACATTTAATAAATTTAAAAAGATCTTCAAGGAACAAAATATCATCTTGGCACCTACTAATAGACACTCAGTTTTAAAATCAGTTAACAGATCCGGAATATACCAGATAAGTTGTAAGAATTGTGAAAAATGCTACATAGGTCAATCTAAAAACCAGAGTCAAAGAGCACTTTAGAAACATCAGATTGAAACAAGAAGATAAGTCAGCAGTAACATTTCATTTTTGGAATGAAAACCATGACATTGATCCAAATCCAAAATTATTAAAAGGAGTGATTAACCAAAATAAATTAACATGGGAGAAAATATTCATATGGAAAAATAAGGATCGCATAATGAACTTTGAAATCCCACCAGTAGATAATTTGACAAAGAAGTTCACAGTTCCACCACCAGAGAGAGAGAGAGCAGACAACAGATGCCAGTTGGAAAGAGATTGAAAATGGAGGCAAATGCCTTTGAAACTAGTCTCTCATTAATATACACAAGTAAGTGACGAGTATTAATAAACCAACTACAAATAGTTTCTGAGATTTCAAAATGTTTTACTTAGAAGTTACAGAACCCATGTATTCTATTTTCTCCCTCTTTAAATTGGTCAGCCTTTTGGCAGTTGGATATTCACCCTTGTCATATAAATCATAAATGTCTTCCAGAAAACCTAAATATGGGAACTTCTAATTTAGTAAACTGCTTGCCTTCTTCAGCAATGTTTGTCAGAGAATGAGCACTCAAGTGACAGGTTTGTGCTGCTAATTCTTGATTCTGAGTGAAATTTGTATGTCCGTAGACCCTTTAATTGACAATTGTTTGAAAAAGGAATACACATGAAAAGTAATATTTCTAGCCTGCCTGTATAAAATATGAGTTGTCTCACAGTCACTATAGGCACACTTGTACTAAGCCTGCTAAACGACATATTTACCAACCTTGAAAAGCATTTATGCATTCTTAAAAGATCACCATTTACTGAATGCAAGTTACAAAATACATCACCACATGTCTGTTTTTCTTTACAGATCGTTACCAAATCTTTTCTTTCTGTTCAGGCATATTTCTTTCCATATCTCTGATACCAGATGTCCTACAAATATGGGATTTGAACAGTCACCCTCAGAAAGAATAGCTCTGTGATGTGTGATAAACAAAATAATTCTGTATTTAATATATTTTTAGCGTGCAAAGAAATCAGCTGTAGGGTTTGGCAAAGTGAGCCAGTTTAACTGTACAACATCGGACTCACCTCACTGGCTAGTAAGCAATAGACCAGCCATGCTTAGCTCCACCTTATGTTCTGTTTTGCAGTTTTTCAGGTCTCCAGGCATCTTTCTTTTTTAATGGAGAACAATAAGGTATTATATAACATTTGGGAAATTTTTGTGTAATTCTTTTATATTATCTGCTACTTTTCTGTTTTTCTGCTCAATGTTTTATGTATCTCTACCAAGGTTTGATCACAGGAAAAGATATGTTGCATGCAGTGAATGATGATTTCCTCACATCTAAGCATGCAGATAGTAAGCACCAGATACATAGCCCTCAATGGTAGCGTAGATGGTAGTGTGTCTGCCTCACGTTCAAGAGGTGCCGAGTTTGAATCTCGGTAAGGGTGAGTTACCTGGATAAGGTTTTTTTCCAGGGTTTTCCCTTATCCTTCAAGAAGAATGTCAGGTAGCTCTAAGCTCCATGTACCCCAGATTCATTTGAGCATCATTTCACCAATTTCATTCATCGTCCGATATGACTTAACGTTGGAGGATGTAACTTAAAAAAAAAAAGAAAGAAAGAGATACATAGCTCTTATTAGAGGGACACTCACTCAAATGGCACTTGTGTGCCATTACCGTCCACAACCAAAGCAGAGTAGAGCATGTGTGGAAATTGAGTGAGATTTAAATATTTTTGAAGTGAAGTCTATTGTAAACTTTAGTGATTCAACATAAATTTAAAAAAAAAAAGACTGGATACTTCAAAACATCCAGAAATATTATTCCTAAACATACATTATATCTTACATTGAAGAATCTGTTATAACACCAGCGTCACAACAACGTACATATAGCTACTGAAAAGGTGAGCAGAACAATTTTGATTTAATCAACAGTAATCTTAAAAATTATAAAGGACTGGTAACAACTCTTTGGTTATGTGCATGTGTAAAAAGAAACTTATTCCTCAATTTAATTTGAAAAATTTGTATGGATAATCCAAAACTAACTGGATTGATGCTGAATTGAAAAAATTATTTTTCAATTTAGATAAAATTTGTTTGTTTTTTTTATTTATGTGTACTAACAGTATTTTAGAAGAAAACTGAATGTAGGACATTCATATCTGTGTGTACATTAAATTTAAAAAAAATACTAAATCTCTTTGTTTCTGTTAGGTTTTACTACACCTAAAGAGAGCTTCATACAACTGGCCAATAGAAATGTACATTCTGACACCATCAGCAGTGAAGATGAAGAACAAGGCCCATTTTAAATAGAAGCTAGTTTTCAAACTAATTCCAGCTTTCTATCCTTTATGGAAATGAAAAGTTCTGTAATTGTAAAGAAATGTTTAAATTCAGATTTATTTGCTTAATATGAGTGTGGATCATATATAAACACAAAATATTTTCTAATAATTTATTGAACAAATAAAAGGTATAGAGATAGCAATTCACATTTTTGTATGGTTCCTGATTTCAAAACACATTATTCACTATACAAATATAATAATTTGTAACATAAAACTTCATTTATCTTAAAAGAAAATGATAAAAATGTTCTTGTTGATGAGGATCGCAATTTTGTGAAATCTCATTCACATCATTAGCTCAAACAACCTCATTGTCAACGATACAATCACTAGATGTCACTATGCTTTTGCCAGTACTACCAAAATCTGAAAATGAAATAAACTTAAAACAGGATCGACTGCTGCTATTTCAAAATTCATTATGTGAGTTTTATTTTTTTAAACATTTTAACCAGATGGGATAAATGGTTTTATGCTGTATCATATTTTGCAGAACATTTCAGTAAAGTGAAAACAGTAGTAAATTGTCATAAATATTAAATGCAGAAGCATTATTAACAGTGGAGTATTCTTCATTTTTTAGTATGATTTATGAGTCACTATGTTTACACTCAAGTAAGTGAAGTTTGAGTGTAAACATAGTGACTCATAAATCATACTAAAAAGAAAAGTAATAAATTGCTTAAATGCGGAAGATGCTAATGCCCAAATGTTTTTTTGAAGATTGCATAGTGCAAAAGATCCAGTATATTCATAGATAACACAACAAGACTGGGAAAACTGTGCGAGACAGGCAAAAAACAAGATGACTTTTGGAAAGAAAAAGCTTGTGACAAAATTTTGGAGCCTATCATCATAAATATGAAAATCTCAGACAATGTAGACAGCAACTTTCACGAACTGTCTCTTGACATGACGTTGACAGCGATATGGATGAGCCACTAAGCAGTTGTATTGATTAGAAAAACAGTTAATTCATAAATTACAATTACAGCATGTATATACAGAAGAAGTGAATATTCTTGTTCCAGTTAATTGATGGAAATTAATCATTTCTTCATACTAGCCATATATAGGCTAAGGTTGACAGTCAACGTGAAAAATTCAATGCCATGGCCAGGATTTGAAACACGGATCACCTGGTTTCTGTCCAGTCACACTTGCCATCATGACATTAAATTCTCCATTTGACTTGTATACTTTCCCTGTAAACCACTAGGGGCTCTCGCATTTGAGATGCACTGTTTGTGGCGACTTACTATCGTAAGTACTTGAGTCCCAGGCTTCATCATTGTAACTCTTATTATTTTAGTTAATTGATGGAAATTAATCATTTCTTCACGCTAGCCATATATAGACTAAGGTTCTTAGATGGCTATATCAAGTAAAAACTGTTACAAAGAAAGCAAATAGTAGGTTCAAAATATTAAAAATACTAGGAGGAACTAAATGGGCAGCCTTAGAAAAACCCTAAACATGACATAAAAAGTGTCCCACATAAATCCAGTATGCTGCCTTATAGTCTCACTGCTCCTAGCCCACTTTGTTCATATTTGTCCATACTAGCTCCTGTTTTCTTATAAATATTACTTATTTTACTTATTACTAGAATTTTACTTAAGAACAGGCTCCATTAAGAACTCTAAAGAAATGTTAGGGGATAAATAGCCTCATGGCAAGATACCCACAACTAGCACAATTAAAGATCTGTACTATGGCCCATATCAGCAGAGTGCTTCCTCAAAAACAGGCTTATCAGCAAAAACCTGTGACCTCTGCGGCACCAGATTTAACAGCTGCAATTTTTATTTATAGGGAGCTATGAAAAACAAAGTCCACCATTGGACTATAGACTAACTTAAAGAGAGCATTACTAATGAGATAAATAACATCTTGCCTCAAGAATTACGAGTCAACCAGAACATTCTCGTAAGAGCGTAGCAATGCCTGAATGCCAGTGGAGGTCACTTTCAGTACTTGTTATAACCAGTAAGGCTGGTCAGTGCCATATGTATTCCATATTTACATAGAAAGTTGCTTGGTTGAGGAATTAACATAATATAATAATGCACTGAGGCATACTGGTTTTATGTGGGACACCCTCTACAACACATATATTAAACCTATCTTGAAATACTATGGTGGAGCATTAATAGCAGCATCTGAATCTTCTAAAAAAGTAAGTAAAATATGAAGCTATTAACGTGAAGCAAACAAATATATACAAATATAACAATTTGTAACTTAAAACTTCACTTATTTTATAAGAAATGATGATACTTTTCTTACAAATAGTCCGGAATCACGATTTCATGTAAAACTTATACACATCCTCAGCCAGAAACAACAAAGCTGTTGTCATTGTTACGAACGCTAGATGTTAATATGTTCTTGTTACTACCAAAATCTGAAAATAAAACAAATTTAAAAACAATCAACTGCCGGTATTTCAAAATTTATTACGCGATGTTTGTTTTTTAAAATAAATCTTTTCCCAGACCATTTAATTGCTTTAATAATTTAACTGCTGGATTTATTTCATGGTTAAATGACCAAAAATGATCTGCTACGGCCGATTCATCAGTCTGTTTATACTTGATGTTATGAAAATGTTCTGGTTTCTAAATTATGTTTTGTCTTTCCATGTTCAGACTTATTACTAGGCATGACTCTCTTAGCACACACCTGCATAGATTAAATTTAAAGGTGAGTCGATTAATGACACTAAACAATCCCTAAAATTGGATAGTTATCTCCAAATTGTCTTGTTATGTAAAAAGGAGGTGACGTATCAATCTGTGAACAACTTAAAAACTATCCAGATATGACCTCAAAATATTAGAAGGCATTAACTACATACACATATACTTTAAACATTAATTTCTTGGAAACAAAAAGAGCAGAAGAAAATATTGTTAGACGGAGTTTATTACATCCATACTGGACTAAAAGATACATCAGTAGTTCTTCCTGTAACCCATTTCATTTAGTGTAAGATTTAAACAGTTCAGTAAATTGAAGGGGAAATATTCTATTTCCTCATAAGAAACATGGCAGTTGCTCTTAAATTTTGAAGTGCACAAACAATGAATATAATACCTTTTGCAAACAGATAATTTCAAAAATGAGATGGTTTCATGTCCTGTAGTAAGCTTCATCATGGAAACAGCAGATTCACCTG
This sequence comes from Mantis religiosa, assembly GCA_030765055.1. Classification (NCBI taxonomy): domain Eukaryota; kingdom Metazoa; phylum Arthropoda; class Insecta; order Mantodea; family Mantidae; genus Mantis; species Mantis religiosa. Next base: position 22,151,066 of record CM060953.1, on the reverse strand, counting down.
GCAATTCCGGAATTACAGAGGGATTTTCTAGAAGAATTTTTATATTTCAGTTAGTCAAGATTTTTAATTACCATTAATTTTTTTTTTCTTAATAATTCTTTAATTCTTTTAATTGTTTTATTTCCTTCTGTTTGATTTCACTTTTTTTTTGCTAATGTATCAGCCCTTTCATTCCCCCGAATTCCACAATGGGTGGAATCCATTGCAAAACTAAGTTTTCTAATGGTCTGGATTATATTTTGTATTTCTAGAATTACAACCTGAATTGCTGCTTTAGAATCTGACAAAATAATAAAATATTTGCTAAGGCTTCATGGGTGATCAGCTGCGTAAAATTTAAGAAGATTGAGCTTTTGGTCATTTTACACTCCATGGCCTTTCAGGAACTGAGTAATTGCTTTTTTTTATTTTTTTTTTAAGGGCAGCCCCAAGTAACCGTGACATCAGGGAGGCTCATAGAAGAGTGTTATGCAACAGATCCAATTGCCTGCACCGGTCACCCAGCTACCTTAGCAAGGCTGTCATTCTCTTCTATGGTTCCATGTCAAACAAGATTTCCCGAATTCTCTCCAGATTCAACATCTGTACTTACTTTGCTGCTCCCAAGAAAATTCAACAGTATCTTAGGCAGGTGAAACATCCTCCTTTGCTTAAGGTCCCAGGAGTTTACAAAATTCTGTGTGAATGTGGACGTGTATATGTGGGACAAACAGGACAGACAATTAAGGAAAGATGCAAGGAGCACCAGCATAACATTAGGCTCCTACAACCTGAAAAGTCAGCACTAGCCCAACATTGCATAGAGCAGGTCCACAAAATTGACTTCAACATTACAGTCCTGGAACAAGCTGACAAATACTTTGACAGGATCATTAAGAGGCCACACAGAAACTAGCACATCCGTTCAACTTCAATAGGGATTCTGGTCTTCAACTGAGTCCAGCCAGGATCAAAAACATTTTGACTGCAGACTCCAACTCCATGGTTCAAGTGACGGACCATGCAGAAAACAGTAATGCCAACCACATGCTTTCAATGACGAACCTCACAGAAAATGCCAAAGCGGATGGCAGCTGTGTCCATCGCCAGCCTAGTCAATCTATCATTGTCACTTGGTCACTGGCCAGGGCAGGGCGTACTCCGCCCACCAATTAATATATGTATAGAGTCACGTTTTGCAGCAATTACTCAGTTCCTGATGAAGGCCATGGAGTGTAAAATGGCCGAAAGCTTGATCTTGAATTTGACGTGGCTGATCACCCGTGAAGCCTTAATCAATAACGCTCGCCGCAAAAGCTTCAAGTCTTACATAATAAAGTATTTGTCCATCTTTGCAGTCAAATAATGTTTTGGAGCAAAAGACAAATAGCTAAAACCTCACCATCAAAATCTGTAGCATTCCTTCCAGCATGTTTGTAAAAAGAGAAGAATTTGCACGTTCGACCTGCTCCAGCTTCATGTTCATCTAAGAGAGAGCCATCTGTATTAATATGTATCCAGTTTACAGAAGGGTAATTTGTGTGTATAGTTTCTAAAGCTAAAGTCTTAGCCATGTCTGGAGGAGTTTCCCTTTTATTAATGAAATTATTCAAATTTATATTATAATCAACACTGAAATTATCAACTGGTTTGCTACCATGTATTATGTTCTCTTTGTTTTTTAGTATTTCTAATTTTTCTATTAATTTTGCTACTTCTTGTATAAATACAACTGGAGTTTTCAGTTAGGTTAGAAATTTGATAGTGTCTCGAGGCATTTTTTGGCTGCTGCCAAGGAAGAGGGAGAAGTGGGGAGTGAAAGAGATGGATAGCGCCCAAGCCATGCGCACAAAACACTTGCCAAGGAGAGACAGGGCAGGGAGAGAAAGAGCCAGAGAGATGTCTGGACAGTTCGCCCCATCTCTCCTCGGCAAGTGCTTTGTGGGCATGGCTTGGGCACTATCCATCTCTGTCACTCCCTGGTTCTCCCTCTTTTTTGGCAGCAATGCCTTGCAATAAAATTTTGCCCACTTATGTGTATCTGGGAGACTTTCAGCTATAGCTGATGATACAGACATGCCTGAAACATGTCCTATAGTGTCAAAAGTTAGTGCAGCTTTTGTGTCTAAATTCAATTCAAATAGTGTCCTGTAAATGTAAATATTGCTTTCTTCACATTTAAAAGGTTTCATATTGATTTGTGCTGCTTTCATACTTTAAACTGATGTACCATTTTTTGTTTTTGCAGGTGTGGCTTTCAAAAAGGAATAGAATGAATGACTCAGCTTTGGGAAAGATACTACTCATTGCAGGTAGCCTTTTCTTCTGCTATTACACCACCTGGGTCATTGTGCTTCCTTTTTCTAATCCAGACCATATAATTAATGTACTTTTTCCTCCTGTAAAACATGCATTGCTAGTGCCTGCCTGTTTGGGTGTTGCCTTCATTGGCAGCCTTGTTATTTATACGGTGTATAACATTAAACAGTAATGTGGTTCGTGATTGGGGTTTCTGGTGCCACGTGTAGTGGAAAATCCACACTAGCACACAAATTGCATCAGATTTTCCAAGGATCTGTATTAGTATGTCAGGATGACTACTTTTATCCCAAGGATAGTGAATTGCATACTTGGATACCTTCATTAAATCACATTAACTGGGAAATTCCAAGTAGTATAAATATGCCCAGAATGAAAAGTGAGATATACAACATTCTTGGTCCAGATCCAGATATTTTCACCGGCAGCACAGAAAGGATCTCCACATATACTGGAGATCACACTTCTCCCAGCGAAGAACCAAGTTGTCTTCAAATACTCATTCTCGAAGGATTCGTGATATTTAGTGATAAAAATCTTAGCTCATTATGCAACTTAAAGTACTTTATGACATTACCAAAGGAAGAGTGCTGGAAAAGGCGTAGTGTAAGAACTTATGACCCACCAGATGTTCCAGGTTACTTTGATCAATGTGTTTGGCCTGAATATGAGAAGCATCGTGATTATGTTTTTGCTAATGTGCCAAATATTATATCTTTGGATGGAACTAATGAAAAAAGCGACATTTTGAATCGTGTATTACAAGATATTGTGGGATTGTGTCCATCCCTAAGAGCAATGATTGGCAATAGTTTAGCTGTATAATAGATCAGTGATGGAATGTATGCCTTAAATTTTCAGCTAAGCTCAACATTATAAATGTACAGCACTATGCACAGACATGTTCCAAAGGCACTCTTGGAGCTATGTGTGTTGGCTTATTATATTATCTGCTTTGTCTGTATATGAGTTTATAGTATGAATTATTTTTCTTTGCACTTTCACAAAACATGAGGGGGCAGAATAAAAAAATTAATAATGTAATTGTAACAAACTAGCAATGTAAACACATAGTAATTATTTGTTACATTGGCTATATCTATATTGTATAAAATATGACAAGGCATGTTTATATATTAATAATTAATATTATATATTAATGTATATTTGATCTGGAATTAGTAATCAGCAGACATTCTTGATATGCACTATCTTGAAAATAATTTATACATTGTAGTATAAATGCAGATGTAATATGCACTTTCAGTCACTTATTAAATGTTATACTGAATCCATAACTGTAATTAGTGTTGCTTTAATAGGGAAATCCTCATTCATGTTTAATGAACCTGCAAGTGATTAAGGAGCTAACATTCTAAATATGCTCAAGTATTATTTTTAATTGTCCTGCGCAGTGGTGTAGTGGGCTAGTTCCCTGCTCTGAAATACGCCCTGGATCAATCCCACCCCTGGGAGGTGCTGATTTTATTATTTAAATCACAAGGGTTAAAAAATAATAAAAAAAATAGAAATTGTTCTTTCACACTAGCCATGTGTAGGATGCACTATGAAAGAGTAGAGCCAGACTCAAAAATTCAATGCCATAGCTGGGATTTGAACCACAGATCTTCTGGTCTCCATCCAGCCGCTCTAAACTATGGCCAATGTGCCAACATGACATTAAATTCTCCAATTGACTCGTGTTTTTCCCGGTAAACCACTAGGAGTTCTCATAAACACATGAGACAACTACCTTAATGGCGAATTACTATACTGTGAAGTACTTTAAGGCCGGGCTTTATAGTTCGGAGCACTATTAGGTACAATTGGAATCAGTTGGAGAATTTAATGTCATGTTGGCCATAGTAGTTCAATGGTTTAGAGCAGCTGGACAGAGACCAGAAGATCCGTGGTTCAAATCCCGACTATGCCATTGAATTTTTCAGTCTGGCTCTACTCTTTCATAGTGCGTCCTACTACGGCTAGTGTGAAAGAACAATTAATTTCCATTAATTATATCTAATAGTGGTCCGAACTACAAAGCCTGGGTCTTAAAGTACTTACAGTATAGTAAGTCGCCATTAAGGTAAGTGGTCTCATGTGTTTGAGAACCCCTCTCTGTTTCATATAACCTTGCCCAGCTGAAATGTATCACTCCGCGTTCAACAACCCTCCCCCTCGCCCTAATTGGCTAATGCTTTCGCGTCATAGGCCATAGGCGGTGCCTTCCCCTCACATTTAAACCTGCGGTAAATGTCGTAATAATTGCCGGGAAGATAAATAAAATCAACAAAAATCATACAAATAAGGATATGAAGGCATACAAAAATACAAGTTTATAATGAACTGAGCAAATTGAAACAGAATGACTGAGCAATGAAACTGAAAGAGTTTATAATGAAAGGCCTTTGGCCTTTTCCACTGGGATTTTTTAAACCAGCACACATACCTTTCAAAAATGCTTGTCTTTCAGTCTTAAAAGTCGTGTCACACCATACTTTACTTTTCGTGTGTTCTTCGTGTATATTTAGCGATTTGTATCTCGGTGCAGTGTGGTTGTCCTTAAATAGCGTCTTCGCCATGCAGCAATATCGCCTCTGTCTTTTAGCACATTTTTCTTGCCTCTTTTTTCATTCACAAATCCCAGCTGTATAAGCAATCTGCTGAAATTTGGTAAATCTGCATCCTCATTTACAGCAGAGGAAATGTTACTTATGTTAGGGAGTTCGTTTCTAAAGAAAAACTACACACATGACGACGCACAACACTTTTCACGTATTTTTTTCCAAGCACGCACTTTTGTTTATTTCTGCTTTTGCCTGGAGTGGTAAGTTTTCCTGTTTCCTCAATTTCATGTCGCGATGTTCCTACAGATCTAACACTCACACCTGTAACTTCAGAGCACAGCTGTTCGACTTCTCTCACTGACAAAGACGGATTCTTCTCTGTGAGTGCATTAAACACATGCAACACAATTCTTTTTTCGCCTGTTTGTAAATAATTATCCTTGCGATACTTCAGCGAAAAACTGGCGGTAGACTCTGCCATTATACATATAATAAGTACATGTGCAATAAACGATCAATAAAATAATTTAGCTCCCGCACTCTCGAATGGGATGCATGACTAATCCAGTTCAAAACAAGGTCAGTGATAAAAGTCACATAAACAAATGTCATCACTACCGCTAAATCACGTGCTATCGTGCCATGTGCTTGAGAGCAAAGGGACCTCCTCTTTAATTCGTTTAAGAATTAACATGCATTTCAGATAAATCAGCTCTGTTGCGTAATATATTTAATTAAAACAGTTACGAAAATATAAATTTGACAATTCTCTTCCAACATATAATGATATATCACCATGTTAAATAACGAACTAATTTTTATCGCACGACAGTCATTACCACAACAGCAACCAATGAGAGGTGATTAGGTCACGTGACCGTTAAGAGATACTGGGCAAGCTTACGTGAAACAAGGTATAGTGGTTTACAGGGTAAAACACGAGTCGGTTGGAGAATTTAATGTCATGTTCGCACGTTGGCCATAGTAGCTCAATGGTTTAGAGCGGCTGGATGGAGACCAGAAGATCTGTGGTTCAAATCCCGGCTATAGCATTGAATTTTTCAGTCTGGCTCTACTCTTTCAATGAAAAATAATAAAAAAATCAAGAACATTTCACAAATGACCACGTTAACATCGCTATCAAGTACAAACCATTCAAAAAACACCTATCACCCTTGGGCTTTTAGAAAATTTGAACATTTAAAAAGCTAAACAAAAGACTAAAGGCATACAGCCTAAAGAGCTTGCTAAAAATACAATCCTGAACTTGATATCTATCAGATCAGTTGTGAGGAAGTGAGAAATACTACATAGGCAAACCAAAAAGAAATTTGGAGACCAGACTAAAAGAACACCAGAGAAACATAAAACTAAAACAAACAGATACCATACCATATAATGTAGCATAACGTTTTTGGAAAGAAAATCTTAACATTAGTCAAAATACAAAATTTCTAAACCACTTACCTCACCAGTAGAATTAAACATCTGGAAAAAATAAACATCAGTCCCGCAAGAAGAAACAAGAAAGAGCTTCCATCACCCAGTAACTGAGGAGGACAAATGCTCACGAAAACATTTAAATTGTGTTCATCAGCATTTAAAAGGTGAAGATGAGTGTAGATAAGTCTTGAGTGCTTCTGATTTTAATATTTAGTGCATCTTTATGTTGTACAGTCAATCTGTGGGTTGCAATTGTCATCAGCTTATCTCAAATTAGGTAGTCATGGAAACAAACATGCTCATTGATTTTGTCATTTTTAGCAGGCTAACATATTAGTTAACATAATCTAACAGCAAGTAACAATCCAGTTACAGGATGTAACCAAAAGGTATGTCAGAAATTTGAGAAGTTATTTCTTGTAGATAGAAGATAAAAAAATGTTATATGAACACAGGTCCAGAAACTGTTTCCTCTTTAGATCACTTTTAAGCTCATACGAAACTCAATGACAGAACAGTGGGAAAACAAGAAATTATGGTACATATTGTGACTTTGGCGGGTTCGTGAAATAAAAAAAAGTTCAATTACACCACTCAAAATGTTCTTTATTTCCACCTTATTCCAATGTCACAATTAAAATTTCGTAATGTACACAACTACAACTAAGCCAGTTCATCTTTCCACGTACACTGGGCGCTCCTTACGCACCGCATGCCACAACTCACTCAACTCCCCGTCGCCTCGCTGGTATTGATCAGCCCGAAGTTTCCCGAGACTTCCTTTTATGGAGGGGGAAAACATTCTCAAAGCTTCGTGCTCCTTCGAGCAGTAGGAGGAGGGGTAAACGAAGACATGCTCCAATGCATCCATCAACCTGCCATCGCATTCCCTAATGCACTGAGTTAAGCCTGGAGAATTTCATACTGTCTAGCAGCCTTACACAATACGATTCTCTATATCTGGAACTGGAGTTGCATAAACATGAGATTTCAAATGTGCCCGCAAATAAAAATCTAAAGGGTTTTGTCAGGATAGATGAAGGCCACAGAATTGGTCCACCTCTTCCTATCCATCTAGCTATTCGGAAATCGATGCACAGAAAGCCTGAAATGAGAAGGAGCTCCAATGTGCATGAACTCAGTGCCAGTGCGTAACAAGTGGACTACATACTATACTGTAGCACAATGACAACAATGAAACGCATTGCCTCCACCCAATTTAACCAGATGTAAAAGCAAATGTTTAATATTGTTCTTTTAAACCATCCGGTCATGGTCACAAGACAGCTACATATTACATATCTCGCCGTGTAAGCAGAGTTGTAGAAAAGGTGCTCTACCATGGAAGTAAACAATTTTCGAGCCTATGTTAATATTATAACATTTTTTTATCCTCTATATGCAAGAAATGTTTTCCCAATGTTTTGAGATACCTTTTTGTTACACCCTGTATATTCAACTTTATGCATTTTCTACATAACAATCTTATAAATAAAGATAGACTGATATAGTGCATAGATCCTTTTGTAAATATATATATTGGAATTATCGATAGCATCACCTAACAGGGCAGCACAATTGGAACTAGGCAGGCATTCTACTAAAATTAAAATCTTGTCAAGGGTAATGAAATATTTATACAGAATCACTAACTTGGAAGATGACTATATTATTAAAGAATGTTTTCATATTCAAAGCAGAAGTAACTCGGGAGGGTCTTGGGCACACAAAATGAATGACATGTTGAAGCAGATAGGTATGGGTCATTCTTGGATAAATGCAGTGTATGGGTATAGAGGATTCTGGAAAGAAGTTAAGATTAGAAGATACTGACAGACAAGACATTTTTGCCAGTACAAGTGACAAAAGCTCACTGTGGTTATATAGAGAAATAAAAACAACCTGGGGGAGGGAAGGATATATAGACATATGTAATAAGTTAGGGCAAGAAGGTTTTGCTTGGGCGAGAAGAGGAGTGAGAAACTTGAAAGGTATAGGTCAAGAGAGGGAGCTAGATAAAGGCTCATTGTGAGAAGAGAATGTAGATTTCCATTGTATATTATACTGTAGTCAAACAAAGATATGGAGAGAGCAGGTCTGGCTACGTAAATGGGACAATTTAGGGGGCGAAGTAGTATTTAGAAAACAACTGTCAGTAAAAGGGGAAAAGAACAGGAGAAATATAGGGAATTATTTAGGGAAAGTTAAAGAGAGATGGCTAAGAACAATTACGAGAAAAATGTGTAAAAAGGAGTAGAGGGCCTCCAATATACAAAAACCTACGGTTAGGTGTATGGGGAACAAATTATTATTCAATGGCAAGCAACATGGTAGGATTGTTTTTTGTTTTTGTAATTTTACATCCTCCCACATTAAGTTATATTGGACAGTGAATGAATGAGATGGGTGAAATGATGCTCAAATGTGTCCAGGGGTACTTGAAGCTTAGAGCTACACAACATTCGTCTTTAAGGATAAGGGAAAATCCCGGAAAAAACCTTATCCAGGTAACTCAACTTAACCGAGATTTGAACTCGGGACCTCTTGAATGTGAGGCAGATGCACTACCATCTATGCTACCGAGGCGGGCGCATAGTAGGATTTTCAGGATTTAGGAATACATGGCATTTTCCAGTATGGGTTTTATAATTGTAATCTTGATTTTGTATTTCCATTTGATGATGTAAAAGAAAAGATGATAAATAAATTACAAAATTATATATAAAGATTATTACTCAGAATGACATCAAATACCATATTTAAAGGATGAATTTCACTTAAGTTTCCTTCTATGTGTGGTGCAGGCATTTTAATATATCTTTATTTTGTATTTATTACAAAAAGACATTTTCTCAGCATTTACATGGCTTTTCTTAACCGATATTCAATTTCATTACATTCTTGTATTTCATTTGACAGCACATATTATTATTCACTTCACAAGTCTTGCCTTTCAGGTACACGTTATATCCCATGTTAAACGCATTACATTTTGTCAGCATATCACACATTACTTTGGATCTTAAGAGAATTTCAGTGCAACTTTTAATCATTAGCAATATTTTTAACAGCACTTCAAGAAACATCATAAATGGTTTTCTTATATGACATTGGAAACATTTTAGTTTAGCAAACATGTTGCTAATATATCCATTAGACATATTTGTGCATAATTTAAGTTTAAAAGTCTCTTAAGTTTCAAGGAAAGCATGTTAACATCTAAAGCAAAAAGGAATTTGGTGATTCAAAGTACATTGAGAATGTTTAACGCATGAAAACCATTAGCTTTATTAACATTTCAATTGAAACAGAAAATCTGAATGAACTGAGGAAAACCATCTAAGGATTTATGATAATCTGTCATATACAGGAACTGAAACTTGCACTCACAACAGTATCCACAAATGGTATCTATACATCACATTGAATAGGTAGTGATCTTGGAGCCTTGCGAAGGTGCTGGTGGAAGATCATCATCTGGGGCACCACATGATTTTTTCACATATTGTGGATTTACCATAATATCTTCTTCCATGGACTGTATTTTACGATCTAGATCTGTACATACGGCCATCTGCAATTGAAGCAGAACAGAGCAATATGCAATAAGAAGTATATAATTTATTTTAGTTAATAGATGGAAATTAATCATTTCTTCACGCTAGCTGTATATAGACTAAGGTTTTTGATAGAGTCAACATGAAAAATTCAATGCCATGGCTGGGATTTGAACCTTGGATCTCCTGGTCAATAGATTTCCATTTTTATGCAGCACACTTAATCGTGATGGATTTCAGTTCAGCTCCTCTTGGAAACCAGCCTTAAAAATGGAAATCCATAGACTTAAGAAGCACAGATCAATACAGCTTAATAATCAAGTTAAGTAGTTACGTTTCTTTGACCTAATTAATTTTCTATACTCACGCCATCTCCTGACCTAGCATTTAATTTATTGAAAACAGTCTTTTGTTCAGTAATGCAAATATTGATAGTGTTTTGTCTTTGTTTATTATACTAGTCGACACAGTCTTCTTCACAAGAAATCTGATTAGTGAATCTAGTGTAATTTTTCATACTGAATTCAGATATGCAGTCAGAATTTTTCCATCAGGCACAGGTTTTTTGTGACAGCTACTTTTTAAAACTGGATTTTAGCGTTTCCTTTGATTTCTTATAGGAACCTTTACCTCATATCTGCGATTTTATCCAAGCTGTATATAAGGAAATAATTTATAATATTATGCTGAAGAACCATAAAACAAGGTTGTGCAGGTTCATTCATATTTGGACATGTACAGACCTGTTCATCTGGCATTGTGATGTGTCGGTATTGAGCTGACTGCGAGTTTCAGTAGTGAAATATTTCCTTCCTTTCTTTTTGGAAGTGTATTGTGTATGTAGTGTTTTTGTGCTTTGTTTTTTCATCATGCCAAGAAAGTGTGTAAATCATGTAGACAGTTTCTGCTATATTTGTGGTGAGCTGACCTTCAGTCTCAGAGGCAAAATTTGACCACACTTGTAAAGAAGTGTCATCAACTTTACCGGCTGTCTAGCTGGTGACTTTGATAAGAGCTGAACACCAAATACATGTTGTGTTTTGTGTGTTAGAGTGCTGAATGGGTGGAAAAGTGGTGCACATCGTATACCATTTACAATTTCTATGATTTGGAGGGACTCGAAGGATCATTTAAGTGATTGTTATTTCTGTTTGACAAATATAAAAGGAATCATATCTAAAACAAAACATACACTTAAGTATCCGAATTTGCAATCTGCAATAAGACTGTCTTACACAATGAACAGTTCCCTGTACCAGTATATGCAGATACGACCTGATTCTGACCTAACTGAAACTGAAAATGCTTCAGATAAAATTAAAAATGATGCTACATATGAAGCCAATGCCTGTTCATCAGAACCGTACTTTCCCAATCAGAAAGACCTTAATGACCTGATTTGAGATTTAAATCTGTCTAAACAGCAAGCTGAAGGTTTAACAGCAAGCTAGTTTCAACGGGTGTAATCCACTCCAAAAAGAAGAATATGTAGTTTTCGTGGCTGCCATAGTAATTTCAAGGGTTGCTTCTTGAAGAAAATGGTATAAAGCTATGGGATGCAACATGTCTTTAAAAATTCACTTCTTGGAGTCTCACTTAGACTTCTTCCCCAGTAATCTTGGAGCTGTTAGCAATGAGCACGGTAACGTTTTCATCAGCAAATTTCTACTATGGAAAAGAGGTACCAAAGCAAATGGAGTTGTTGGCTGACTACTGTTGGACCAAGAAGAGAGACGTTCTAGATGCAAAATATGTCCGAAAATCACTAAATACCCCTTTCTAGGTAAGTCAGAATGAGTAGTTATAATTCTGAGTTAGATAGCTAGTTACATATTCTTCTTAGAATGTTACAAAAATTCAAATAAATATCACACAAAACTCCTGCCCGATGGGGAAAAACAAACTATATTTGAATCCATCATGAAAAATATGTCTAGAAAATGTTATTTTAATTCTTGTGAAAGAAAATAAGTTCATTTTTGTCGGCCAGTGATTATTTGTGTTATATTTAGTGATTTATTTGTGGTTATAACATTTAGTAAATATCCTGATGGGAGAGATGTACGCTCCTGAAATGTCAATTTCTAATCATCTTTTCACCTGGCTTGCTTCTCGAGAAGAACTTGAATATGAAGAAAGAAGCTAAAAGCAAAGAACTGGTTACATCTGAAGATTTTTCAAAAAGATTTGAAAAGCTTAAGTGCATATAAGATGACACAGGAGTGTCAGAGAAATGAAAAGAATTGTTAAAGAATGCAAAGAAAATAAAAATCAGAGCACATCTTTGGAATTCCAAATAAAAGGCACAGCATTTCAAAACAAATAATACATCTAGATGACTTTGACAAATATGTTGTTAGAAGAATGATTCAAAATTTTTATGATCAAGTAAAAGGTGTTTCTACAATAGCTAAATAACTTATTAAGAGTAAGCATTAACTTTCAGGGCAGTAATTCATCCTTAAACAGAATAGTGAGAGAACTGGGTTTTAAATGGAAAAAGCCTAAAATAAACAGAAAATTCTTATAGAAAAGCACAAATTTGTTGTAAACGTACCCAAAGAAGAAGACAGTTAATCTCGTATTGAACATCTTGAACAAATATATTTAAAATATCTGTAATTATGCTAATATTAATACAAACAGATTTGCACAATTAATTCAGACGATAAATTGTGTGTGCAAGGACTGTACTGCTTTACTAATGAGTCTATTATCTGAGTAGACCAGTTACAGGCTGGAATACATAGTGAGTAATTTTAAAAGTACTGTAATATATTTACCTTTATATGAGAGTTTAATACTGTAGTATAATTTATTATTGCAGGCATATTTCCCTCCTCCAACTTATCAGGATTGGTTTCTGCTACTTCTAGCGTTACATCTATATATACCGTGGTAAGGTTTTAATGTGGGGGAAATCCCCCAACAACTGCGTTATTTTGGGCTTCTACTGCACAGTAAATATAACCTGTATTTAACATCATCAATACATTTGTTTAGAAATAAATGTTGTTATACCTCTTCTTCAAGCCGTCTCAGCATTGTTGGACTATTATATTTCTCAGGATCATCATGAAATATCACCATTCCATCCTTCTGGTTTATTGTAGCAAAAATGTCACCATCCTCGATCTGAAATACATATATACAAAACAAAAATTGTACGCCACTGCTACTAAGCAATGCAATACTACGCAATATGCCACTGGTACCAGGCTTTGAAAGTGACACTGTTGACAGTTAACAAACAAATCAATGTAAAGATGTGAATTTTCTGCTTATTGACATGATTACACAAACCATCTTACACTCAATTTGCATTATGCACTGGTCTTGAACTAAACTTCAAAGAATATGTGCAAGTATTCCTGGACTGCACTGATCTGCAATCCATCAATTTATGAACTAAATATATGCAGTTTCTAATGTCTTACTCAGTACTGCGTAATGAAAAAGAATAACACAGACAAGATTGGACACTGAAGCACACCATTAGCATAAACATGGGAGTCAGGTGTTTATTCTTGAAGAGATAACTTCATAACCATAGGTCATAGAAAAATTGCCTTTGTACAGGCTGCCTCAATAATTCTTGCTGCATATACCAAGGTATATTACATGTTAAATTTCCAGTATTAATTTTGTGTGCATGAAAAACAGAAATATCTGTTGCTCACACTTGTGCTCTGCATTCCAAACTAGACAGCTATGCATGCCTATGATAGGACAATTATTCTAGTCAAGCCCTCTCTAGCTCCACCTCATATGTCATCTAATATTGTATGCCTTATAGGTCAGGTGAACCACCCAGCGTTTTTCATTAAAATACATCACCAATCAGGTTTGACACATATGAGAACATGCTTCGCTTTAATTAAATTATAGATGAGTTGTATTTTTTACACATAAGCTTCACTTACATACCTATATTGAGGACATGTTTCTCGAGCTATTGTTTGCATCATCAGCTCTATTACTACTAAAGCTTGGTCCAGTGGTGTGGGTAGTTCTGGAGTTGCTGCTGCCATCTGTTGATTTTGTGATGAATTTAAATGTGGGGTTGTCTTCTGGCAGCATTTCGAAGTTCATTAGTTAGTTTTTATGCTCTTCTATGTATTTTCTCCCAGATGACGAGCTCCCTATGTTCTTGTACGTATTTTAGTAATTTTGTTACTATCTTCAATCTCATGATTTTTTGATTTTTTTTTTTTTTTGGTATCTTAGATGCCTAAAATGTTCTTTCTTGCTAGTACCTATGTTTCTTTTTGTCCTTCCTATGTAAATTTTTTCATAGTCTTTACACTTTATCCTGTAAAGGCCTGATTTTTCTTCTGGTTTTATACTTTCTGTATTGTTGCTGTCAAGTAGGTTTTTATTTGTGTAATATTTATTACTCCACTGTAACTAGCTTCATTTTCTGTGTAATCAGTAGGTTTTTAATGTTATAATTGCTTTCTGGTGCCAGTGCTATGTTATAGTCCTTAAATATTTTTGGAACTTTTTTGTGGTCCAGGGGTAGTATGTAAATTTAGCAAATTAATTTATTGTTTCAGTGGTGAAAAAGCTGTGATCTGTTTTAATATTTTTTGAAGTTTTAATGATTTTTTTTTTTTTTTTTTTTTTTTGTCTATAAGGCTTTTTCCATATCCATTTTTAATTGCAGAATTTAAGATTTGATGGTATTCTTTGTGATATTCTTTGCTGGCTGAGGGGTAGGTTAACTAATCTGTGTGTGAGACTGTTGATGGTGGCATGTTTGTGTGGTATTAGGTTGAAACTCTTCAAATTCCAGTTTTTCATTGTCTTTTGAGATTTTAAGGTCCAAGAAAGGTAGAGTACAGTCCTCTTTAGTTTCTACTGTGAATTTTATGCTGGATTCTTGAAGGTTGAGCAATTTCAAAGTGCCATCTATCTGTTTGTAGTGTACTATTGCAAATAGGTTGTCTATGTATCTGTAAACTTATGTGTCTGAAGCTTAGGTGTAAAAAATATGACTCATCTATAATTTAATTATGTTATGCTTCACTATGGTGTTCCAATACAGTAAAATTTCGATATATGCTTTGCTTTGTTTTTCTAATTATTAAATGCAAGTAAGCTTAAGTATTTATCAATTCAAACATAATTGTAATCAAATAATGGGAATATCATTTCCTAATTAAATGAAAGCAGCTGCAAATTTAATTGTTGACTAGAGCAGACAGAAGGAATGTTGAAAATAAAAAGTAAGATAAATTTGCTATGTAAAAAAGTCATCGTCTATGATTGTTCATAAAATGTAGATGTTTCAAAAATTAGGTAGCCCTAAGAGACTCTATTATAATCTCCAAATATTCCATTAAATATGCACAATACAATTTGTTTCCTGTACTACCAATAAATTTTGACAACTTATAATCATTGAAGATCTAATTCTTGTTATGCTAGCAACAATTCAGAACCAACAGAGCGACTGAGTTTGTAACATAAGTACAATATAACTCAATATAATTGAGTCAAACTAATACTCAATGCTCCACTTATTGCTAGTGTTTACCTAGAACACGTTTCGTTAAGATCTTCCTAACATCATCAGCTGTTGTTGACTAATGGACGTTGGTTTGGTGAACTCCTTGGAGGTGATAGGTGCGTCTCTGTCGCCTCCAATGAGTTCACCAAATCAACATCCATTAGTCAACAACAGCTGATGATGTTAGGAAGATCCTAACGAAACGTGTTCTAGGTAAACACTAGTAATAAGTGGAGCATTGAGTATTAGTTCAACTCAAAATTATATTAATTTTGTGCTTCATTGTATCATAGTCCTTACACATTGGAATACAATATAACTCATTTGTTTCCTTTCTTTTTTCATTGTTAAATATTTTAGTTCCTATTTATGACTACGTTTTTGAGAACTAAAATATTAATAGAAACCTTAGTATTGATTTTCAAATACTAATGCACTAGAATTAGGGAGTTAACCACTCAGCTATCCTGCCAGCTAATGTTTGATCTCTTACTCAGAAAATCTTCATTTCTTTAAAGTTATTATTCCAGAAAGTGTAAGTTTACTTTCTTGAAAAATAGAACACATGCACCCATAAAAATACTTTTTTGGTACAGTTTATTTGATATAAGCCAATACAAAACATATCCCTTTGTAGTTCTTTGCTTTCCATCAAATGATGCTCCATCTTTTCAGATTGGATGGCAAAGACTACAAGCTTCTTTGGAAAATGTTCTTACTTACCATATTTAAAATATATTTTTCTGCTTCTGAAGGGCCTGTTAACTGCACCCTGCTTGCAACATCCGAAAGTGAAAGCGTAAGGAATGTCTTTGTGAGACGTTGAATATTCTTCTTGTATAATGATGCCAGCACTTGCTTCACCAAACCCATGTTACTTTCCCTTTAAACGAAATCAAGATACATATGAGAACTTCATTTCAAAGCAGTCAATAATTATCTGAAATGGCCACAAACATACAGGATCCATAAAAAGATGTTTTCACTCTTTAACAGTTGGTATTTGCAGATTGTTTTTAGAGTTGCATTGAATTGTTTTAGGTTTGTTTTCAGATTTTGGCAATACTGAAAAAACATAATAACATGGTAACCAATATCCTTGATGACTAAGTGTTTTGGATTGATTACAAGCGATTTCTTTGTGAAATTGACCTCTATTAATAAGAAAAATTTGATATAATTTTTCTTAATATAAGTGAATTTTTTGTTACAAATAGTTATTTTTCTGTAATATTCATGAAGATGCCTTCAAAGAGAAAATGGAGATAAATTAAAGATTTGTGTCAATCAATAGACAATAATTTCAAACAAGAATAATGGATAGGGATATGAAAGGCTTTGAAGAAAATAAGAATGGGAGACATGTGTCACATAGAAACAAGAAATCTGGAGACCCCTGAAAATATTGATATATGCAGCAGAGGGGAAAGGGAAGGACATGGACGAGACCAGCGACAATGTTCTTAGTAGTTTATAGGGAAAGATATGGGAACATGTGTCATATGCAGAGAAAAGGAAAGTAAAATACATTACACAGTAGTATTCAAAGAGTAAAAATTGAAAGAAGCGTAGAGACAGTGAAGCACAAGTTAAAATAAAAGTGAATAAAGAAAAACAGTGTGAGTGAAGCAATGTGTCAATGTCTTCTCAATTCACTTTTATTTTAGTATTCTAAGAGTTAGAGATGTCAGGACAAGATGACTGAAATTTGAAGTGGGACAAAATGGGCAAAGAAATAGTATTAATTAAATTAATTGGGAGTCGATTAATAACGCAAAACAACACTCACTTTTAAATTTTCCCGGAACCGGTTTCTGAGGCCTTCCCTCTATCTTCAGCCGGACATCGACTTGTTCTCATTGGTGTAGCTGGCAATATTTTGTCATCGGTCTCCTCTGGCCTCTCTCCTCCAGAGGAGACCGATGACAAAATATTGCCAGCTACACCAATGAGAACAAGTCGATGTCCGGTTGAAGATAGAGGGAAGGCCTCAGAAACCGGTTCCAGGAAAATTTAAAAGTGAGTGTTGTTTTGTGTTATTAATTGACTCCCAATTAATTTAATTTATACAACAACACTGTTTTCAACACTTCCATGAAAGGATTTTTAAAGAAATAGTAGCTACAAAAAAAGTTAATGGTTAAAAGAGAAATTAGACCTTAGGGGAGTTTTCAGAAAGAACTTAGGAAAATAGTTATGAAAAGTAAAAGAAGCAAACAGAGAGGAGCAGGATCAATGAGGTAAGATAAGATGCTTTAATGTCACACAGCTTACATTACAATCTGAGCAAACTATGTAATCTGGAGATATAAGGCTGGTATTTACAACTTGTAGAATATGAGATAGTATTTACAACAATGGTATAAAATGAATTATAGGATCTAAGCCAATATTAGAATTGATGATAATTTAATTACTACAGTAGGGATTTTTCAAGTAAAGAATATACCACATTCTAAATGTTAAACACATTTATGTGTTATTTTATAAGTTTATGTATTAATGAATAATAGGCCTTGTCAACAGCTTAACACTTCACTGTTCTGTTAAAAGATTGCAATGTTTAATGTTTATGATTTTGTCTGGCAATGCATTGTGAGCCTCATTTCCAGTATAGAATGGACCATTTTTTAATAGTGTTAACATGTGCATGAGCGATTTTAATTTATTTTCTGTTCTGTCATATAACAATATTGGATTTGTACTAAAAATCTGGTTTGAGTATACATATTTATTTAGATCATATAAATATTGTGATGGAAAAGTTGGAATTTTTATGTTTCTAAAGAGGTTCCTACACTATTATTTCCGTGCAATCTGTGACATTATGTGAGCTATTTTTTCTAGTTTTGAAATTTGTTTCTAGCCTGTTGAAGTCATCGACAGCATTTCAAGTGTCATTATGAAATGGGAATTGTTGAAATATAAGTTGACAATGTGATTAGTGGGCAGTATTTAGTTTTTTTATTTAAGTATTGTATGTGTTAGATCGACTTGAGATGCTTCTTTACATGTATACCTAAAGTGTCTAAGGACATTTACAAATGTTTTATCTTTATTTCTTAACATAATCTCCAGAAAGGATAATAGACTCGTCAAATTGGTGTTCTAATTTAATTAAACCACCTAGGTAGTGCCATTTATAATGGTCCTCAAAATAGTTTACTGCATCAATGATCTCCTCATTGCTGTGAAATCTTCGTCCTCCAAGAAATTTTTTGAGGTTTGGGACAGGTGGTAATCACTGGATGCTAGGTCTGCTGAATAGGGTGGATGTTCAAGCAATTGAAACTTTAATTCCTACATTTTTCCCATTATGACAGCTGAACGATGGATCGGAGCAATGTCATACGGAAACAAGAAATTTTTCTTTGCCAAATGTGGTCTTTTTCTTTTCATCTCTTCACGCAAACGTTGCAGTAAGCTGCATAGTAATCACCAAGGATACTTTTACCCTTTTTCAAGTAATCAATAAAAATAATTCCCTGTGCATCCCGTAAAACACTTACCATAACCTTGTTAGCAGACAAAATTGACTTTGCCTTTTTTGGAGTTGGTTCACCTGACACAATCCACTGTTTTGACTGTGATTTACTTTTTGGGTGTAGTGATGTATCCAAGTTTCATCCATGGTAATAAACTGTTTCAAAAAATTCACTGAGAGTTTTACGATAGGTCCTGCACCTTGACGTAGCAGGCTAAGGCAGCATGCCTCTGCTCCTGCCCATAGGAAGCAGTCCGGGTTCGATACCAGCCAGGAGTGCAGATTTTAAGTCCCGAGTATAGGACCAGTGCCCACTGAGCATCGTGAGGAGCTTACGCTAGGCAAGCGGCCCTGATCACGAAAACCAACGTTCCAGCTGGGGATGCCAAGATGCTGACCACATCTCCTCCCTGTATCAGTTGGATAATTGCATACCTCTATCGTGCGTAAGTGGGCTTGAGGCCTGCAGTCAGGTTGGTAGACCTTGGCCCTCTAATAGGGCTGTCACGCCAGTGCTTATTTATTTATTATTTTTATGAAAGAGTTCCAAAATTTTAAAAGAAACAGTTTTTCTTTGCAAGTTTTGATAGGTGTCAACAAATGCGGCACTCATCTTGCACAGCCCTTGTGAAAATCCAAAACATTACTTAAAATATTACCTGCAGGTTCTTTTGATATGTTTACAGCCTCTGCTATCTCAAACAACTTTCAACTGCTGTCTTCCAGTATTAAACAATGAATTTGTTCAGTAATCTCTGGAGTAGTGACTTTCACAGGGCGTCCAGAGCGAGGCATATCACTAGTGCTCATATGTCCCAGTTTAAACTCCGCAACCCACCTTTTAATCATTGTATATGAAGGGACAGAGTCTTTCAATGTACTGTCCATTTCCTCCTTGATTTCTTTAGGCGTTAAGCCTTTCAAATGGAAGTATTTAATCACTGCTCGTTTTTCCAAATCCTCCATTTTCGTGATACCTCCACACTTGTCTTGTTTAAAATGATGTCATTCAAAAACTAAACAAGCTATGGATACAAGCTAGTCTAGAGATAAACTATACAATGCTATCTGTCAAACCGGCCCAGTGGAACCATCTCTATGTCAGGCCTGGGACTTATCAGCAGACCCTTGTATAGTCTGTATTCGTTTCTGTATGGTTCCTTTTATTAGTATGAATTTCAAAATACTTGTACTTTTTTCAAATAGGAGTATGTAATTTGTTTTCCTGTCTTCTGTCCATGCAAACAGAATGGAATTACAAAGCCATTGCAATCCTCTATAAAACAATTTCTATAAATGTAGATCTCAGTAACATGAAAAGTTGATAGAGGGATAAGCATTTGTAAGAATCACAAAAGTGCTGTACATCAGAATTTTTTAACTTTTTTTTTTGTGATCCAAATTTTTTATTTTATTTTGTTTATTTTGCACTGAATGTAAACTGTAACTCATTAAATATCTTGTCTATAGAAATCTATGTTCAAAATTATAGTCAGTCTGATTGGCTGAAAAAATTACATAAAATGACAAGAAATATTTTAAAAAGTGTATCTTATCACCAAACCTTATGAAACAGTAATATTACACAAACCTGCTGAAAGTTTCCTGACATCGATTGATTACAGCCCTCAGCTCATCAGAATTATTACTGGAGTATGCAGTTGCAAGGTCATGGTAAGGTTGACTTAATGGCTTGATAAATCTTCCAACTACTTGTGATGTATATTTGGGAATGTTCTGAATCTGTAAAGAAAGATCATTTATTCCTTGCATACTCTCAGAAATGAATATGCGAGCACACATAGCACAACATTAGTCATAAATCTCTTCTGGACAATATAACTTACTTTGGACACAAAAATTTTATGCCAATTAAATCAGTTTCATCCCAAAAATATTAACTAATAATCTAGAGAGTAAGAAGAAACGAAGAAAGAATACGTAAAGAATGCCATGTAGTACTGTTTATTTAAGAACTAATGTTAGAGCAGGGGAAGACAGGTAGTGGCGGTGTGACGTCAGCTACGCCAGCTCTAAATGCCAAATATGATCCCAAATGAAAGGCAGGCTAGCATGTGACGTCACTGCGCTGATTACTGCTGTCAAAGGGGAAGGAATAGTTTGATGTGTGTGGATAGGAAAGACAGGAAATGTATTGGGTGTTAATAATATGTACAACTTACTTCTTAGGTGTTGTAATATTAATGCTGACTGCTTTAATTACACAATTGGTTACAGTTTATAAATAATTACATTTTGGCTCTGTGATATGAGAAAATGTATAAAACTTCAAACTCGAGTTTATCTGAAGGTCAGGCATGTTATAAAGTAAATAAAATAAAACATGAAGTAATTTTCTCTGCAAATTAGAGGAGACCCATTCAGAACAAAATTAGGTGGATATTTAATGACACTTTCTGTTTCGTTTTTCTTTTAACTAGTTTATCAATGTCAGGACATTATATCTGGGAAATCTATAATCAAAGACTGCATGTTAGATTGAGATATGACAAGGTACTTCAGGGTTTGGACTTAGCTAATTTCATAACAGAAAAAAATGTTCGCACACATATGTCGAGCCATACACAATATCCATGCGGCAAGTGAATAAACCATTTGGTTTGGAGGACATTCTTGTAGAAATCAGCCAAGTCTTTCCTGTGCATATATTTGTCCTTCAATAAATCATCACACTGTACATTTAACAGTTCCATTTGGTACCTGACAGCTACATTGTTGTCAACTAGTGCGCTAGACCTGACTGAACCCTCAGATTCTGTACACACTGCGCCATTTATATAGGCAACTTGGTACTACACGGCTCTGGTCTGATGTCATACGCACTGCAGGCCTCGCTCCTGGTTGAAATACGTCACAACTCTCAAAGCTGTCTTTCTCTGTGTTAGAGGAAGAATGGCAATAAAACACAAGATTTACCATGTCTGAGGATTAGTTGAACTATTTCTTTGAGCTATTTCTGCTTATTGAACCCTTTATTAAGATGATTTTAATTAATGGTTTTAATAAAAAATGTATATATAAAAATATTGAAATTTGAATATTAAAAAAAATATAAATTATGTTTCTACCCTTAAAAAATATAACTATAATTTTAAAAAAATTGCTTAGCATCCTTGGGCTAGTAAAAAGCTTCATAAAATTGTTAAATAATTTGGTATAATTTTGGTTCCTCAAAATATATAAAATATAAAAAAATTACTGAATTTTTATAAAAAAGATAACAACAAATCTGGCATTTATCAATTTAATTGTTTAGATTGTAATTGGGTTTACATTGTAAAAACCAAATGTAATTTAAAAACCAGAATTAAGGAACATGTTAGAAATATTAGTTTAAAAAGATTAATAAATCAACCGTAACAGATCATTTTTGGTCATTTAACCATAAAATAAATCCAGAAATTAAATTATTAAAGCAATTAAATGGTCCGACAGATTTAATGATTTGGGAGAAAATATTTATTTTAATAAATAGAAACTGCATAACCAATTTTGATGTACTGTCAATCGATTCTTTCCATAAGTTTGTTTTATTTTCAGTTTGGTAATAAATACAAAAATAATCTGTCATCTAGCAGCTGTAATGATAACGGGAATAAAAGAATGACTGAAGGTGCTAAAGATTTTTGAAAAACTAGCCCCTTGAGTTGTTAAAGAATATATCATTTTCTTAAAAAGATAAGTGAATTTTGTAGCAAATTAAAATATTTTATTATAATAGTTGTATTGCTGCACTGTTATTAGCTTCTGTTTTAATGTATCAGCTGTTAATATTTCAAATTTTAATGGTGACAAATACTGAATTTATTCAATATCTAAATACTGTAACTGTTCCGCTTGGTCATGAACATAAAATAGTTAATATGTTCTATATCAAAAATACAAAGGGCATCCAGAAAGTAAGTTCTGTTTCAATTTATCTCCGCCACAGCGCTGCAATCGCAGTTCCGCACATGCGCAGTAGATGCTCTCTATCAAGGAGAAGAAACGTGCCCCAGTGTGAGATCACTGTCAGCCACGTACGCTTTGTTGTGCTTGTTTACAATGTCGGTGTTGATTGAAAATCCCGCCGCTTGTGAAATCAGATCTGTGATTCGTTTTCTGAATGCTAGGAAAGTGAAACCAATTGAAATTTATAGGCTGTCAAAAGGTGTTGTGTTTCTTCATGACAATGCATGACCACACACTGCAAATGCGACCAAAAACATCCTACAGGGATTTGGCTGGGACGTGTTTGACCCCCCCCCCCATACAGCCCTGACCTCGCTCCTAGCAACTTTCATCTGTTCTTACATCTCAAATCTTTCCTTGGCGGTCAACACTTCAACAATGAGGAAGAGCTGAAAGAAAATGTTTCCACCTGGTTGAAGACACAGGCGGCGAACTTCTATGAAGAAGGTATACAAAGACTTGTGCCTCGCTATGACAAATGCCTGCAAAATTTCGGCAGTTATGTGGAAAAGTAGTTTAAGAGTTGTAGAATTTTGTGCAATAAATAATTTTTCTGTATCTGTACACAGCTTAATTTTATTACCAAACAGAACTTACTTTCTGGACGTACCTCGTATATTAGGTTAGCATAGATATTTTTACTGAATATTTTGCACTGGAAGGAAATACACAACTATTATATAAAATAAGAAGTGTTTAACTAGAAGCGAAAAATCCCTCAGCAAGGGAATCATGGGAACATGTCCGTCAGCTTTCTTCATAACAAAACCAACCTTAGGAACACATGCCTGTGAGCAATGTGGAGCACCAGTCTGTCACTCTGGAATCCCTTTCATGCCAACCCCGTACATGTTCAATACAATTGCATTGCAGCTTAGTTGCATTCCTAAAACTTTCACACTGTGCATGCTCCGGAATAAAATTAAGTGGACACTGTGGGAACATTTCTACCAACTATTAATTTTTTTTTTTAGATGAGTCGTATTTATTACACATCTGCTTCACTTTCGTACCTATTTTGAGGACATGAAGCAGATGTGTAATAAATACGACTCATCTAAAAATTAATAATTATTTCGCTTCACTGTGGTGTTCCAATACAGTTAAATCTCGATTTCTACCAACGTTCGGACATGCACACATACAAAATTCATACAATAGTTCAAACTAGAAATTGAAACCAAGCAATTACAGCTTAGAACATACAGACGTGATTCCCATGAAATTCAAAATGTAACGATAGTGGGGGAAATCCAGGGGATGGTGGATCCGTGATTTTGATAACAGACACACTCTCTCTCTGTCGGGGGCGTAGTGAAGTCACGTCATATATATAAGTGCGGCAAGAATACAATGAATACACAACACGTGTAAAGAACTCTGTTGTTACTGTCAAACACATCACATGAGTCTGCAAGCAGCGACTTTCCAGGTGGCGAGTGAGGTACCTGGTTACAATCGAGAATAAATCAATCATGGAACAGTTAAGGTGTTTTCTTTGTTGAACACACCACATCCATTCAGGACATATCCCAGACCCTGGAACAGAGAAGTGAGTTCATGCAGAGGGAACCCCGAGGAAAACCCTGACCTGTCCAGTAAACCTCCCCATCCATAACCCTCACCAGCCACCTTCCCTATATTATGAGGTGTTGAGTGCTGAGAGGACTCAACCAGGTTCCTAACAGGCAAGGTCTGCCTCAATACTTGATACTGATAAACAAACATTAGAAATTACATTACAAATAACAGCAATGGCAAGTCATAAAGCAAAGGTCAAGCTGCCAAAAATATTGTATACCACTAAGAATGGAGCTTACGGGGACAAATATAAAAAATTTCAAACATCAAATAATATATCGAGATTTAACTGTATTGGAACACCACAGTGAAGCGAAATAATTATTAATTTTTAGATGAGTCGTATTTATTACACATCTGCTTCACTTTCGTACCTATTTTGAGGACATGTTTCGCAAATCTTTCGCATAAGAGCAGAAGATGCAAACGATGATTTGCAAAACATGTCCTCAAAATAGGTACGAAAGTGAAGCAGATGTGTAATTAATACGACTCATCTAAAAATTAATAATCAAATAATATATTTTGAAACTCCATCAAACAGTTAAATCTCCATATTCACCAAAATCATGCCAGAATGTTGCTAGATATCCAGGGAAGAACATCAGAGAATCAACTGCAGCTAAAGAATGGGGCAATATGTCCTTCAAACATGTTTCATCTGTAGCTGGATAATTGGGGCAATTTGACTACTTAAAGTTATTCATCTTCCACAACTTTCCTCCAATATTGCTATTAAAAATAAATAATACTGCACATTTCAAACCACACTCTGAAATAAGATTTACAAATCAATTTGCTCAACAATATCTGAAGATACTCACTTTGCCATGAAGAATAAGAGAAACCAAAATGTATTTCTTATAAGACTCCAGCATTATATGAGAGACTGCCATAGCAGGTGTAGTAATAGCAACTTCAAAAAAGTACAGTGCTCTGTCATAGTTCTTTAATGCTGCATAAATCATACCTCCATAGTAGTAATATAAAAGAAAGTGTTTAGCATCAAACTGGCCACCCTGAAACAAAATAAAAACAAATTTAATAAACACCACAGTATCACTTAATCTTTGCAGTTTTTACATATTAATATAATATACTTCAATGGATGAAGGAAGGTAAAGAAAGCTTTCAAATTAACAAGTTTTTCCTTGAGTTCAGCAATTCAGAGCAGAGATATCATGTTTGCTATATATGGTTGGTAAAATATCATAATTATCATCCTTTCTATGATAGTCAGAAAATGACAATAAAAGATGCAGAATTATATGTACATGAAAAATAATTGTGTAAATCCAATGTAAATATACAGATACTCCCATAAAAATGCTGTAAACAAGAAAACTGGTCAGCACAATTTGCTTATTGGCTGGCCCCATAGCTCAGTCGGTAGAGCTATGCTAGGGCTATGCTAGCTGCTGTGCTAGGGGTCCCAGGTTCGATTCCCAGCAGGGGATGGGGAGTTTTCTCCAACCAAGATGATTCCCCACCTTCCCCAGAGTCTGAAAGTATGAATGAGAGTGCAAATGTGTGCAAAAAAAAATTGCTTATTACTAGTATTTGTTATGCAAAAGCAATTGACAATTAATGGAAATTAATTGTTCTTGCACACTAGCCAAGTGCAGACCGAACTTTGGAAAGGCAGAGTCAGACTGAAAAATTCAAGTCATAACCGGGATTTGAACCATGGATGGTCTCTATCTGGTTGCTCTTAACCATTGAGCTACCATGACCAACATGGCAGCACAACATTAAATTCTCCAACTGACTTTTTTTTCTCGTAAACAACTGGGAGTTCCCATATACACATGAGTCAACTTTCCATTAATTGATCTAATAGTAGTTGCACTATAAAGCCCAGGTCTTAAAGTACTTACATATTGATTAAGGCTTCACGGGTGATCAGCTGCGTCAAATTTAAAAAGATCAAGATTTCGGCTATTTTATACTCTATGGCCGAAAGTTTGATCTTCTTAAATTTGACGCATCACCCATGATCACCCATTAAGCTTTAATCAATAATGCTCGCTGCGAAAGCTTCAAGTCTCATATTGTAAGTCATCATTAAGGTAGTTGTTTCATTGTATATGGGAACTCCAAGTAGTTTACCGGGATAAATACGAGTCAGTTGGAGAATGTAATGTCATGCTGGCATGTTGGCCATGGTAGCTCAACGGTTAACAGAAGATGGACAGAGACTGGGAGATCTGTGATTCAAATTCCAGCAATGGTATTGAATTTTTCAGTCTGCTTCATCTTTCCAAAAATAAATAAGTTGACAACATTTTTTCATTTTTTTAAAGTCATACCGCATTATATAACCTTCAGTGATGGACAAAGTAATTAATATGCCATTTTAGGGTACAAAGAAAAAAATTTAGCTTAAACAACCAAACACATGTTAACAATTAACTTATAAATCAAGCATTGCATAAATAGCGTTTAAATCAATTATAGAATTTTAAATTGTAGGAACTTTTGATTTTCAAAGTACTTTACATAAAGAACATCATTGTTATTAACGACTGACCAATGACAATGAATGTGCCTATATCAGGTTTAATCAACACACTGTTTGAACACATATGATTCCAAATTTAACTGAGTCTGGGTTAACAAGGTTTTACTGTATATAAGAAAACATTTGTCATCTATGTTCTTTCATAAACTGAAAAATAAGTTACAATTATAATACCATATTAAAAAGTGCCTTACCTCTTGACTGATGCTTGTGATATCGGTGTTGAGGAACTCCAGTGCTGGTTTGAAGCATTTTGCTAGCAAACACAACTGACAAAGGTCAGCATGTACTGAAGTGAGCTGAGAGTCAAAAAGCTGTATTTTACGAATTGCCCGTCGCAGTAGATCAATGCCACGTAATGGTAGCTTCAGCTCCGTTAAATTGTGAGTCAGAAGATGACATAATTCTGCATCTATTAAAAATAAATATTATCATTAAGTCTATAAACACTACTGATATTCTTGTTAATATGCTTAAGCAGTCTTCAACTTTATAAAAGCCGAACTAAATGTAAAAACACTGAAACAAAACTCCACAATTACTACGAGGCATGTTTTTTTAAGTCAGTACCGTTTTGGAATTAAAAAAAGACGTGCATAGATATCGCAATAATTTTATTTATACATGAAAGCCTGTACCTTAATCTACTTTTCTACATAATTTCCGTGAATATTGAGGCACTTGTCATAACGTGGCACCAGTTTTTGAATACCCTCCTCATAAAATTCTGCCGCCTGACGTGTTAACCACTGTATCACAACTGTTTTGACTTCGTTATCATCTTGAAGATGCTGACGGCCTAGATGTTTCTTCAAGTGCAGGAACAAATGGTTGTCGCTGGGCGCCAGATCAGGGCTGTATGGAGGATGATCTAGAGTTTTCCATTGAAAAGATTTGATGAGATCTTTGGTCCGATTAGCCACATGTGGACGGGCCTTGTCATGCAGCAAAACGATACCCTTACTCAACTTGCCACGTCTTTTGTTCTGGATTGCACGGCGCAGATTGTTCAATGTCTCACAATAAGACGCTGCATTAATTGTCTCATTACTAGGCAGAAACTCCACTAGCAATACTCCTTTTCTGTCCCAAAAAACTGTGCACATGATTTTCCGGGCAGAAATTGTTTGCTTAAACTTCACTTTTGTGGGTTATGATGAATGTTGCCACTCCATGGATTGTTGTTTCGATTCTGGTGTGATGTAGGCCACCCATGTTTCGTCACCAGTAACAATTTGGTCTAAAAAATCTTCACCTTCATTATGGTACCGCTCAAGGAAAGTCAATGCACTGCCTAAACGTTGAATTTTGTGCAAATCCGTCAACATTTTCGGAATCCAACGTGAACACAATTTCCGGTACTTCAAGTTCTCGGTCACAATGCGATACAAAACAGTACGAGAATATTGAGGAAAATAGTCGCACAATCATGAAACTGTAAAGCGTCTGGTTTCTCTCACCTTTTCGTCCACTTTCTGCACCAAATCTGCAGTGACGACCGAAGGACGCCCACTCCGTTCTTCATCATGAACATTTGTGCGGCCATCTTTAAATGCTCTCACCCATGATGATGATTTGTGTTTATGGGCGTTCAACTGCTAGGTCATCAGCGCCCATTAAAGACCATTGTGCGAATGATACTAAAAAACTTACACACTAAGTAGAAATATATCTATAAAAATAAACATTTAAAAGAAATACAAAAACAAAACACTCTTTATTGCTAAAATACAAAAACGCAATAGATATAACATGTATAAATAAAACAAAAATATATTTATAACAAAAGCCGGCCGAAACCAGCAATAGACTATGAAAATAAAAACCTATAAAATAACAGACGATAAAAGCATAAACTATTAAATTCTTAACTGAACTCTGGCGATGTACTTCAGGACTTTTTCCACCGCAGAGTTATTGTCTGCTAGGATCTCCGTCAAGCTGACCGGCAGCTGCAGAGACTCCCGCAGGTCTGCTAGGTGAATACACTCTAGCAGCACATGACGGACCGAGAGAGCCTGACCACATGACTCGCAAATAGAAGCAGTGACCCTCCTCAACAGGTGACTGTGTGAGAAGTAGCAGTGCCCAATACGCAACCGAGCCAAACTCACCTCCTCCCGACGCGATAAGCGGTAGGAGGTCGCCCAGTTATCCGGAAGCTCTTTTACCCTTCTCAGCTTGTTATTACGCAGAGCAGACCACTCATCACGCCAGCGTGACAGCGCCGCCCTACGCACAACAAGCCTAAAGTCTTCCGCGGTGACAAAAGGGATGTTGACACTCGGTTCTACGCTTGCCACCTTTGCTGCCGAATCCGCCAGTTCGTTCCCATGCAGGCCTGCGTGGCCAGGAATCCATGTGCACACCACGCTAACGCCAGAGACGTGTAAAACGTGGAGTGCATCCTGTATGCGTTGCACAATTGGGTGTTGGTTGTACAACTCACGAAGGCTCTGAAGTGCGCTTAGGGAATCACTTAGTATAAGACAATTACCTAACTTTCTTCGGCGAACATGTATGACGGCTCGGTATATTGCATAGAGCTCTGCACTATAAATGGAAGTACTGCCATGGAAACCGAATGTATAGGGTTCGGCTCCATGGATGTAAGCACATCCGACACCTGTATCGCTTTTGGATCCATCTGTATAAATTAAAGTATGGTCCTTATAATAAGTTACAAACTCTAAAAAACTACTGCGGATACTACACGAGGGCGTCGTAGCCTTCCTGTGCACCGTCATCCCAAGATCTACGTGGGATCCTACACGCAACCATGGAGGATACACTCTTTCGCCCTTGGGTAACATCCTAGGCATTTCGAGTGCATGACTCCCTAGGAGCTCCCGGAACCGAAAACCTGGCGGCTTCGGGTTTATACTCGTGTTCCTATAACGTCCGTCAAATAAGGTGTCGAAAAACGGTGCATACGTCGGATGCGAAGGCATACTATTTAGCCCACAGCCGTAATTCCCCAGCAAAACCTCGCGGCGATACTGCAGAGGAGGTTCTGCTGCTTCGGCGTAGAGGCTCACCACTGGGCTAGTTGGAAATGCTCCAATAGCGATACGAAGCCCAGAGTTATGAACCGTGTCTAGTTTCTTCAGCGCAGATGGACGAGCTGAAGCATAAACGATGCACCCATAGTCCAATTTGGATCGGATCAGTGTGCGATACAAACGAAGCAGCACTGAGCGATCCGCTCCCCACGATCGTCCACTAAGTACCCGCAGTATGTTAAGAGAACGCTCACATCGTGCTTTCAGCACTGCTATATGAGATGTCCAGCTAAGCTTCCGATCAAAGATCAGTCCCAGGAACCTCGTTTCATCTGCAAATGGTAAGAGGTGTGGACCGAGTCGGAGTGAAGGTGGTAAACGACTCCTATTGCGCCAGAAGCTGACGCAGACAGTTTTTTCTGTGGAGAATCGGAAGCCGTTTTTAGCACTCCAATCGCGGAGATTGTCTAAACATTGCTGCAGACAGCGCTCCACGAATGCAGTGCGTCGTGAAGTGCAGTACACGGCGAAGTCGTCTACGAACAAGCACGATGAAACCCCTCGAGGAACACATTGGGAAATAGAGTTGATGGCAATAGCGAACAGTGTAACGCTTAGCACCGATCCTTGAGGAACACCGATCTCTTGTACGAAAAGATTCGAAAAAACTGAGCCGACCCTTACCCGAAAAACGCGGTCGCTCATGAACTCCCGAAGGAAAACAGGTAGGCGCCCACGTACGTTCCAGCCGTGCAAGGTGCGTAGGATACCTGCACGCCAACACGTATCATAGGCCTTCTCCAGATCGAAAAATATGCAGACGGTCTGACAGTTCCTCATAAAGCCGTTCATGATTTGTGTCGACATCGACACCAGATGGTCTACTGTGGAGCGGCGACGTCGAAATCCACACTGGATGTTTGTCAGGAGGTTGTGAGTTTCCAGCCACCACACCAACCGCCCATTGATCATGCGTTCCATCACCTTGCATACGCAACTGGTGAGGGAAATAGGACGGTAGCTGGAAGGCAGATGGCGGTCCTTCCCGGCTTTCAAAATGGGTATGATGGTGGCCTCCCGCCACTTCTCAGGAAAAGTGCCGTCAACCCACACACGATTATACATCTCCAGTAGGAATGCCTTCCCTTCGGGAGAAAGTTGTTGCAACAATCGCACATGGATGCCGTCTGGTCCCGGTGCAGATGCCCGCGAAGATGAAAGCGCGTGATCTAACTCTACCATGGTGAAGAGGCGATTGTAGTCTTCAAGGTTTCTAGAGCAGAAGGAGAAACCTTTGGATTCCTCCAGAGTCTTAATTTGGAGAAACTCAGGCGAGTAATTATTTGAGCTAGACACTTGAGCGAACGCACTGCCGAAAGTATTAGCCACATCGTGCTGATCAACAACAGCACCTGTAAGACCGGCGATTGGCATGTATGTGGACTTTCCGGCCACGCGCCTTAGCCTATCCCATACGACTGAGGAAGGTGTATGTTGATTGAACGATGACACGAAGTTGGTCCATGAGGTCTTTTTGCTATCCTTAATCACCTGTCTGGATTTCGCACGCATTTTTTTGTACTCGATCAGATTATCGAGAGTAGGGCGCCGCTGGAAATTCCTAAGAGCGCGCCTCCGAGCCCGAATAGCAGTCCGGCAATTATCTGTCCACCATGGGACAGGGCAACGACGGGTGTGCGTTCTCGTTCGCGGAATAGATTGTTCTGCTGCCGAAAGAATCGTCACCGTGAAATGCTCAACTAAGTCGTCCACAGACGCGTGGTCATCATAGTTGAAGACAGCCAACTGCTTGTAGACATTCCAGTTGGCACGATCAAAGCGCCAGCTGGGCAGACGTGCGGAACACGGTTCTCGTGCTAAGAGACTGACAAGACACGGAAAGTGGTCACTAGAATGTAGGTCAGAGATGACATTCCATTGAAGGGAGACTGCTAGCTGTTGCGAACAGACTGCCACGTCAATGTGTGAAAAGGTGTTGAAAGCATCGGATAAAAACGTGGGTTCTCCGGTATTCAGGAGAACCAGGTTATTGCTGTCTATGAAATTTGCGATCAATTTGCCTCTCGCACATGCTCGAGGAGCGCCCCATAGAGTATGGTGCGCATTTAGGTCTCCCACAAGCAGATAAGGTGTTGGTAGCTGGGAGACCAGATGTTGTAAGTCAGTAAGCGAGAGGTCATCGGTAGGTGGTAGATAAATGTTGCAGATAGCAAAATGTATGGATGGAAGTCGGATGAAAACAGCAACTGACTGGATGTCAGACTGTAAAGGTACAAATTCAACAAAAATGTCATCTCTGAGGAGCATCATAGTGCCTCCATGCGCAGGCATACCCTCCTCAGGTTCAACATCGCACCTTAGTGGAGTATAGCCTCTGATTTTGAAGTCGTCTAAAGGACGCATCTTAGTCTCTTGTAGGCAAATGACGAGTGGTTCGTGTTTATTGAGCAACAATTCAAGCTCGGGTCTGTGTGTTCTGATTCCGCGTAAGTTCCAATGAATAATAGACATGGTAGTAGATTTGCTTTAGCTTATGACGACTTTAAAGGCGGCCGAATCAATTTACCCTTTTTCTTCGGTGTTGGGCTAACACCTTTTTCAGGAGGTTTTTCCTGCCTCTTTTTCACTGCCCCTTGGGCAGTGTGGACGGGATCCTCCTGTTCCATCTCCTCTTCTGAGGAAGCACGTTTCCCGATGGAGAACTTCGGTTCGAGAACCTCGAACCGATTGGAAACAGAGATCGACGACGACGATAATCGCCGATCAGTCTCCTCTCCGGAAGAGTCGTCAGAAGACGATCTCGGAGGAGATGGCCGCGGACACTTCCGCCGGTTTGCCGACTTGCTACAAGTATTTTTATCTTGCAGAGAGTCGCTTCTTACATACGCTTTCTTTAACGGTTTTGCTGGTGCGTTACATGTAACTGGCTCAGAACATTTTGAGGTCGATGGTCTTGGCGGTGATTTGGATGACAGCTTTTTACGACTGGCTTCGCTAGGTGTGCACACTGCTACACTTGCTGATGACTGTTGCTTTATCTGTACCCTAGGTGCTATTGTTTTTTCTGCAATTGTTGCGCCGTTTAAATCGCCAGTTTGAGTTGCGATTTCGCGTCTAGGTACCGGCTTAGCTACAGCTGCGCTGTAACTAACGGACCTAGCAACCGACGGTTGGCGAGTACGCAAGAGCTTCCGAGCTTCAGAGAAGGACACCTTCTCTCTGACCCGGATCTCTTGGATCGCACGCTCTTCTATGAAACGGGGACATTCGCGGGAATTTGAAGAATGTTCACCGCTGCAGTTAATGCATGCTGGAGGTCTTGTACAAGCATCTTCATGCAAGACGCCTCCGCAGCTAACACAAGTAGGTACACCGTTACAAAAGTCACTAGTGTGACCAAAGCGCTGGCATTTATAGCATCTCAAGGGGTTAGGAATGTATGGTCTGACTTCAATTGCTTCATACCCTGCCTTTATCCTTTGAGGGAGGTCAATCCTATCAAAGGTTAGGAACAGGGTACGAGTCGGCACCAATTCCCCGCGCTCACGTCGTTGCACGCGATACACTGCCGTGACACCTTGTTCTTTAAGGTTCTCCTGAATCTCTTCGTTGGACATACCGTCCAATGCACGGGTGTTTACAACACCTCGCGAAGAGTTCAGGGACTTATGGACCATAACGCTTATAGGGTAGCTACCAAGCATTGTAGCTTTCAGTACCGCCGCTGCCTGGGTGACGCTTTGTGCTTCAACCAGGAGTGTGCCGTTTCTCGACTTCACACACGACTTGACTGCACCAGATATTTTATCGAGACCCTTTTGAATAACAAAAGGGTTCACCGATGTAAATGTCTTACCCTCCTCTGTCCGTTTTACTACTAAGTAGCGAGGACCAAATGCCTCGGATACTTCTTTTACTATACTCTTACACGATGTAGTTCCATCATGATGAATATTGATCGGTTTTACGCCTTTAGCACTAAGAAATCGTATAACAGCCCGTACTTCACAATCGGCGAGACGCACTATTGTCGGAGGCATCTTAAACACTCAGTAACCAACGTATACAATGAAAAATCAGACTGTAATGGCGTCAGTTCGTAGACAAGACCAGTGCGCATGCACGGAACCCCAACCGTAGCGCTGCGGCGGCATCGCAAAATGGTACTGACTTAAAAAACATGCCTCATATTAATGTTACCACAATTATTATTTTGCACTTTTTAGACCTGGATATAATTAGAGGATAATTATTAGAGGTGTGTTCCACTATAAAAATTGATTTAATAAAACAATAAATATTTAATTAACAGTATATATAAAGAGGAGTGATTTTGATACAAAAGTCACAGGATTTCTTAAGCAGTTGGGCTCTATCTGCATTCAAACCCTATCACCGCAAAGACTTAAAAAAAAAATACAAGCCTAGGGTCATGAGAGGTACATAAAAACCAGCAAAATGCTGTCTGCAAATGCCAAAAGACTGTACGACGGTTAGGGACAGTTTAGTTGTATGTTGTAGGAAAAAGCTCCCAATATCGACATGCAGAAAGCCTTTTGTAATTTGCAAAGTTCCTTTCTGCAGATCTTGTGTTTAGCTTTTAACCACATCAGTGCAGCATAAGAGAACATTCAATGTACGATAAATAAATATTTCAGTCATTTCTTTATTGTTTCAGTTAAAATTAAATAAGCATTTATCATTCTCAAGAAGCATTATCATTAAACAGTAAGTATTTCTCTAAAAATATACTTATGAAATGTCTTGGAAATTACAATCCACCAGCAAAATTAATATCATTTTCACAATGCAATAACCATTTGCATGGCATTGGAGACAGCATGCACTCCATACTACAGTGGATTTGACTCTATCCATCTATCGTGTTTTTTTGCATTCACAAATTGGATTAATTTAATTATGTCTCACTAAAGTAATTTTTTCCCTCTAAATTTAAATCCAGGATCAAGATGCTCTAGGAATGCGGGAGCTGTGTCACAAAGTGGCTTATTCTATTACTATTATTGAGCCTTAAGTCAGCAATAGATTAACTGCGAACATAATGCAGTTGAAGACATGGCTTACCAAAACTGAAGTCCTCTAGCTTTCCCTCTCTACTGTCAGTTTAGGTTGTCTCTCCTCTCCTCCATGGCACAAGTTGCACATATGAAGGGCTGGGAGTCATGTGTTGCTTGGATGGTGAGGAGGGGAGAAGACTGCTTGTGCATGCACACACCAACTGCACTTTGTTCGCGGTCTATCTATAGCATTCAAGTTTCAGGCTTATCAGGTACTTACACGTATCTGGTGCAAATCGAACTTGCTCTCCATTGCAACCCGTTATGAACTCTTGCACCTGAGCAAAGAGCAGTTCATGATGATCTGGTGTTGCCGCTGGAGCAGGAAGTGAGAACTTGACACACAGTACAGCAAGGACACCTAATGAATGTTGTTGTAAATCTAATGTTTCTAAAACATTGTCCAAATGTTGACCATTCTTCATCAATACCTCAGTGGACTTATTTAACAGCTCACATAACTCCCTGAAGTTACCTGGGAATCATAAAAAGAAACGAAAATGTAAAACATGAAACATCCCATCTTATGAGCAATGATACCTATAATCAGAGGGGAAAAAAAAAAAAAATTAAATGGGTTGTTGAACAGCAATGTATACATAACATATTTACTTAGAAAAGTTTGTCCTCTACTCATTTCATTTGTTAGGAATGTATTGGGTGTCTCAGATGATTCTCCACAGTGAGGGGAATGCGCTAAAATGCT
The DNA here is from genome assembly GCA_030765055.1 of Mantis religiosa. NCBI lineage: Eukaryota > Metazoa > Arthropoda > Insecta > Mantodea > Mantidae > Mantis > Mantis religiosa. The sequence goes on along the minus strand of CM060953.1, from coordinate 22,115,324 downwards.
TGCTCATGTCAGATTGGAATGGTCAACATATGCATTTCACAAGCACAACACAATATTAACTCCACTTTACAAAAGCTCCCTTCTCACTGTCATATTGAAGCAGTAGGGGGAAGGATGGTCTTTACTGCTCAAAGGTTAATACTTCTCTCTAGATAGAGTCAACATGAAAAATTCAATGACACAGCCGGAATTTGAACCATAGATCTCCTGGTTTCCGTCCAGTCGCTCTAACCCATTGAGCTACCATAACGTGCCATCCTGACATTAAATTCTCCATTTGACTCGTATATTTCCCCGGTAGACCACTAGGGGCTCTCGCATCCGAGATACACCGTTTATGGTGACTTACTATTGTAAGTACTTGAGTCCCAGGCTTCATCATTTAACTCTTATTATTTTAGTTAATTGATGGAAATTATCATTTCTTCACACTAGCCGTATATAGGCTAAGGTTTTTGATAGATAAGGTCAACATGAAAAATTCAATGCCATGGCCGGGATTTGAACCACGGATCTCCTGGTTTCCGTCCAGTCGCTCTAACCCATCGAGCTACCATAATGTGCCGTCCTGACATTAAATTCTCATTTGACTTGTATATTTCCCCGGTAGACCACTAGCGGTTCTCGCATTCGAGATACACCGTTTGTGGCGGCTTACTATTGTAAGTACTTGAGTCCCAAGCTTCATCATTTAACTCTTATTATTTTAGTTAATTGATGGAAATTAATCATTTCTTCATACTAGTCGTATGTAGGCAAAGGTCTTGGATGTGAGAACCCCTAGTGGTCTACCGGGGAAATATGTGTCAAAAGGAGAATTTAATGTCAGGACAGCACGTTGGCCATGGATCTCCTGGACGCTCAATAGGTCAGAGCAGCTGGATGGAAACCAGGAGATACATGGTTCAAATCCCGGCCATGGCATTGAATTTTTCATGTTGACTCTAGCTATCAAAGACCTTAGCCTATATACGGCTAGTATGAAGAAATTATTAATTTCCATCAAATAACTAAAATAAAAAGAGGTGACGATAACTAGAAATAGTAGGGACAAGGTGTTAAATAGTGAAGGGGGGGAAACTAATTACATTTTGTGAAGAGAATAACTTGTTAATAGGAAATGTTTTGATTGTTTGGTGAAGATAAAGAGGGTGAATTCACATATGTTAGTAGTTCTGGAGAAAGTGTCATAGACTTTATTGTACAGCGAGGGTTTGGAAGAAAGAATTACAAAGCTTAGGGTTGTAAACCAAGTAGTGAGTAGTGGGCACTTCCCACTAGAGTTAGAAATAAGAATGAAAGACCAAACAAAGAGATTAGACACGTGTGTTATGTTAGAACATTTTAAAATATATAGATGGACGGGAGAGATAGAGGAAAATTTTAAGAAGGAGATAGGAACAGGGGCAACTCAAATAATTGAGCATGAAATAGCACAGGCGGTAGGGAATAACGATAGCAGTAATGCTGTAAAGCTTCTGGAGCTTTTAGTGAAAAGAGCAGGGATAGAGATGGAGTGCAGGAAGGGAAAGGACAAAGGCAGTGCAGGCTAGTGTGATGCAGAATGTAAACAGGCAAAGAAAGAAGTTTTCAAAGCGTTGAGGAGGTGGAGGGCATCTGAGAATGAACAAGACCTGGTAGAAAAAATTCAAAATCTTAAACTAAAACCTCATGACACTTTAGTATCCTTTGATGTCCGCTCCCTCTTCCCTAGCATTCCATTAGACAAACTTTTGATTCAACTGAAAAAATGGCTAAATTCTATAAACCTGGATGCCAATGCAATAGAAGAATATGTGGCAATGACTGAATTATGTATACATCAAAATTATTTTGTCTTCGATGGAAAATATTACAAACAAATTTCAGGACTAGCTATGGGAAGCCCGCTATCACCATTTTTGGCCAATCTATACATGAGCTTTTTCGAAACACATATTACTAAAGCCTTCCCTCATATGTTTAAAACATGGTACAGATACGTAGACGACATCTTTGCAATAGTGCCCTACAAACTAATAGATGATGCTTTGAAACTACTCAACCTGCAAGAATCCAGCATACAATTCACAGTAGAAACTGAAGAGGACTGTACTCTACCTTTTTTAGACCTTAAAATCAAAAAAGGCAATGAAAAACTAGAATTTGGCATTCATAGAAAAGCAACACACACAGATAATTACATCAAAGCAAATAGTTTCAACCCAATTCCACACAAACATGCAACCATCAACAGTCTGACACACAGATTAGTAAATCTACCTCTCAGCCAGCAAGAATATCAAAACGAATACCATCAAATCTTAAAAACTGCAATTAAAAATGGATATGGAAAAAACCTTGTAGATAAAAAACTAAAATTATTCAAACTTCAAAAGAAATTAAAACAGATCACAGCTCTCACACCAATAAAACAAGAAACTAGATTTGCTAAATTTACTTACCACCCCTGGGCCACAAAAAAGTTCCAAAAAATATTCAAGAAATACAATATAACATTGGCACCAAAAAACAATTACAACATTAAAAACCTACTTCACAGTAATAATACTGATAAGATAAAACCAGAGGAAAAGTCAGGCATTTACAAAATTAAGTGTAAAGACTGTGAAAAAATTTACATAGGAAGGACAAAAAGGAACATAGGCACTAGAAAGAAAGAACACTTCAGGCACTTAAGATACAAAAATATTGATAAGTCCGCAATAGCAGCTCATTTCTGGTCTGAAAATCATGAAATTGAAGATAGCACAGAATTACTAAAATACGTACAAAAACATAGTGAACTCGTCATATGGGAGAGGATATACATAGAAAAACATAAAAACCAACTAATGAACTTTGAAATCCCGCTAGAAGAGAATCCCACATTTCAGTTCATCACTAAATCAACAGATGGCAGCAACAACCCCAGAATTACCCACACCGCTGGATCTAGCGTCAGTCGCACAAGAGCCGTAGATGCAAACGAAGATTTGCGAAACATGTCCTCAAAATAGGTACGAAAGTGAAGCAGATGTGTAAAAAATGCGACTCATCTAAAATTTAATAAGAAAAAGAAACCTTTTTGGCAAGCAAATGGGGGTATAAGTGTCTGCTTGAAGTAAATAGGGAGGAATGGAAAGAAATGTGACGGCAAAATCAGTTAGGGAAGCAATAACAAATAAAGATAACAAGACATTCTGCGAGTTGGTCAGGAAGACCAATAGGAAAGGAGGGATAAAAAATGAGATTATGCCAAGTGAATGGCAGATGTATTCAGAAATCTGATCGGGGAGGAGTGTATAGAAAGCAATTATAAGATGGAGGTAGGGCCAGGTGTATTGGACAATGAGATGTTAGATGGAGAATTTTCAACAATGGAGGTTCACAGGCAGCTTAAAAGGTTGAAAAGAGCAAAAGCAGTAGTCAGGGATGGAATTCCAGGGGAATTTTGGAAAATATATGGGGATACGCAGAAAAGTTTGAAGATAATTACACAAGTATTGAACAGTGTGAAAAACAGTCATGACATACCGGAAAGTTGGAAAACAAGTTTGATTGCGCCAATATATAAAGGGAAGGGAGCAAAAAACAAACCTGAAAATTATAGAGGAATAAGTCTATTGTCCATACTGGGGAAGATATATACAGGGATATTAGCAGAAAGACTGGAACGTTGGGCAGAAGAGGAAGGGAAATTAACAGAGTTTCAATCAGGATTTAGGAAGAATAAAAGAACAATAGAAAAAACATAGTATTCTTGAAGACAAAGTGTGTTAACTGACGATGCGAGCAAATGTTTGTGAAATCGATTTTAAAAAGAAGAAAGAAGTATTAACATCAACTTCTTAAGATAAGTGGACATTAATTAACAAATATTTTTATTTGTGTAATATTTATTACTCCACTGTAACTAACTTCATTTTCTGTGTAATAGATAATGTGTTCATAATTAAAACAATCATTGACAAATATTTGGGAGGGAAAAAAGTAAGGGTATATATGTTTTATGCTGACTTTAAGAAAGCGTTCAACACAATAAACAGAGGCTCTAGCATGGAAACTAAGAAGCAGAGGAGTAAGCAAAAAACTCATAAAGGAAATTCATAAAATGTATAAAGGAATATCATTTTGTATAAGGCAGGATCAAGAGAGTGTTACGGAAGGAGTAGAGCAACAAATAGGTTTAAGGCAGGACTGCAAATTGAGTCCCATATTACTTCATTTGTTTATCGATGATATTCTGGAGAAAGTGGCAAAGAGTAATACACATAACCAGGTAATAGGCAATAAGGAAATTCCAGGCTTATTACATGCAGATGACCTTGCGATAGGATCTATAACTATAATAGGACTGCAAAAGGCAATTGATGAAATACAAAGATTTTGCACGGAGTGGGGAATAAGAATAAATATTAATAAATCTATGATTATGGTTTGTAAAAAAGGGGCAAAATTAAAAAAGGATGAGAAATGGTTCTTGAGGGGGAAAGAGCTTGAGGTAGTGAAGAAATTTGAATATCTGGGAGTAAGGCTGAGTAGCAATGGAGTAGGGAGCACATGGTACGAAAATAATTGCTAAGGGGAAGGCAGCTATGGTAGGATTGAGAACCTGTAAAGATAAGTTAGACATGCCGACAAAATGGTTAGAGAGGCTATATGAGACAATGGTAGAGGCAAAAATGATATATGCAGTAGAGATTTGGGGAGGCTCAGAGATAAGTAAAAAGGTTGACAATATGTACAAGTTATTTTGTAAAGAGGCTCTCGGATTGACAGGATGAAGTGTGATTGACATGTGCTCCAGGTGAAGTAGCACTTCTTGAAATGGGAAGGACCAGGAGAAAAGGAATAGTCTTAGAGAGAATAGTGAAATTTTGGTTTAGTTGTTTGAGTAAGGAGGATGGAAATATTTTAAAGGTATGCATGGAACAACAGAACATTAGTAAACAAGAACAGTTGGTGGAAAGTGCTAGAGTGAACTATGGACAAAATAGGAATGGGGGATATATGGAGGGCAGGTGCAGGTAATGAGAGAGGATTTTGGAAAAAGGTAAGGACAAGAATGGAGGACATAGAAAGGCAAGAGATATGGGGAAGCATGGAAAACAAAAGTTCATTGAAGTTTTATAGGATTTTGAAAAGGGACTGGGGAAGAGAAGGTTAATTAGACAATTGTAGTGGGATCGAAAGGGAGGGATTAGCATGGATGAGAACAGGTGCAATATTTATGAAAGGATTAAGGTGGAGTGAGGTAGGAATATGTGAATTATGGGGGGGGGGGGGAGAAAGTGTAGAGCATTATGTAGTAAGATGTGAAGAAGTTGAGAAGTGGAGGAAGGGAGAAAGTTGAGAAGTGGGAGAAAAAATGGGAGGAAGTTGAGGGTAAAATTGTAACAATAAGAATGCTAACAGGGAAGCAACAGAATAGGAATAAAAATGTAGGAAGATTTCTTGATAAAATGAAAGATAAAGGGTTGAGGATAGTTAGAAGCAAAAGTTATGAAGGGGGAAAGGAAATAGGGGCGGAGGAAGGATTTTGTAGGGAAAAGTAAGGGATACAGGTAATCCCTCAGTGAAGCATAAGGCTGTTATGCCAAGCTGACTGAGGGGTGAAAGAAGGTAGTCACTCAATTCTTGTACATAGGTTAAGAAAGAATAGTATGTAAATAAAAAGGTTCTCTGTAATATAATTGTAAATTATTTTCTTATGTACAAATAAAATATCAAATATCATACTCCTTTTGGCTTAGGGCCCTCAACATCTGGCTATGCTTTGCAACTTATGGTCCAAAGTGTGCACTATATTTGGTGTGCAAATCTTAGCAACAGGTGCTAAGTTGAGGGAATGTTTCCAAAATGCTTCAGGCGAGATGCATGTGCCCATTGCCAGGCTATGGAGCAACCATTGAATTTGAAACTCAATTACATTTTATTCACATTTTATGTTATACATAAGTTATGTGAATTCCTTTAAGTGATGTTCAATGTATTTTATGGTATATTCAGTGGTTATTCATAAAAGTAATACATGTTGTTTACTTAATTTTGGAAATTTGAAGTATACAGAATACTAACCAAAACCACTAGGCAACAGTCTGAAAATTAAGTCTAAAAACAAACTTCACAGTATTTTGGCTACTACCCTTGATTTCACTATGATCACATTAAGGTTCAAACCATAATGACAATGAAAAATAAAGTGAGATCTACTAGTATAGCAAAATATACTGAAAGCCCTAAGCTGCAAAGCATAGCCAGGATATTGAGGCCCCTAAGCTGCAAAGCATAGCCAGGATATTGAGGCCCCTAAGTCGCAAAGCTTAGCCGAGAGTTGTTTTTATATAAGCAGTGAAGGTAGTAAGTGTAGAATCTGCAAAGTGATGAAAAAGGGTGGCCGATATATTAGTGCAATAAAAGCCCAATGATCCACAATTACTCCTTATTAAACCAGGATTAATATTCACCTAAACCAAATCATGATCACAGTCACTTGCTCTTCGAATGGGTGTGCATGAGAACTTAAGGATAACCCAATGGACCTATTCCTACCAGTTCTTTAACTTATCTAAAGTTTGTTCCAATTTCAACTAAATATAAAAGAAGAAAAGTTTTTCAAATTAAAATGTGAACAAAACTTCAACATTATACTTAGTCTACATAACTTTAAAAACTAACAATGCTTAGGAAGTTTTCTAAGTTAAGGATGAGGGCTACCTGGAATCTAACTCCCCTGTCTGTTATACATATTTCAATTAAATCTGAAAAGTTTCGAAAATTCTCACTAAATTGTTAATAATGAGCCTGTAGATTTCAGAGATGCACGGTAAGCAACAGTAGTCTAAGCAAGGTCCTAGCCACTATTCTACAAGATAACCTAATATGTTACTCCGTTATTCGTAATAAATAAGACTCGTGCATGCTAAAATTACAAAGTCGTTTTCGAAATCACAATACCCATTTAACACCAGTCATGAAATCACACACGCCGTATTACTAACTTTATCTTATTTTAAATGTAAAACAATAAATTTTGAGTCGGCATTTGTATCCCAATTACGCCGGAGTAGACAGGTAGGACACTTAACCTTACCTTGAGCGGATAATGTACGGACGTTGTTCACGAATTGTTCTAGTGCAGATGCCATCGCTTATAATACTAGACTTATCATAGTTTTACAAATATACTTTCATAAATACTTATTTCGTTTTTTATTCCTACTTCAGAACCATTAACACACATAATAATAATATATATTTTAGGGGAGCAGGGCTGTCAACAGTTTATACCTATGCTATCAAACCCCCCAGATAAGCACCTTTGCACATACACTCTGTGACATGGATCATGGAATACCAAACTGTTGTTGAGGTTATTGTTGTTGTTGTTGTTGTTGTTGTTGTTGTTGTTGTTGTTGTTGTTGTTGTTGTTGTTGTGGTGGTGGTGGTGGTGGTGGTGGTGGTGGTGGTGGTGGTGGTGGTGGTGGTGGTGGTGGTGGTGAATCACAGAACACCTTACGAAGTTTATGGACGCCATATCTCAATCCATATCCATACTATCAAGGCCGATAGTTGGCCTTGATACTATAAATGACCAATCGAAAACGGACTGAATTATTATTGTTTGATTGTTATGCCCAATTAGGTCCCACAGTGAGCCCACCAGACATTGCACACGCATCATGCCTAGCAATATTACTATCATACTATATATAATACTAAATGAAAATTTGTGAATCATACCTACCATTTCAAGCATAAACTTCAGCACATACATTACGTATGTCAATAATTTAAATCGCCGTCACATGCAAACTGTATATATTGAAAATTTACCTGTTTCAACGACATTTTCAAGAATTCCTCCATTAGGGGAATGATTATACGTATAAGAGTGACTTAAAGCTTCTATTAATTTTATGCTGATTGTATCTATCTTTTTCAGGAAGTGTGGGAAATTTGGTCTTTTATTGGACTGTTTTAGTTTTAACATAACTGATGGCCTACGCAGATTCTTGCATTCTTTCTACTGTGCTTAGGCACAAAAGGGCTTGTGAAGTTAAATAGATTTCGTGCGAGTGCAGCATTCGAAATCTACGAGTGCATCGAGCGGTATGAGCGGGAAACCTTGGGAAGAAGACTGAGAGGCACGTGTACCTACTCAAGTGCATGTCTTGTGTATGGCATCCGAGACAGCAAGTCTAATTTATGTTGGCTTCCAGAATCTAAAGTGGGCCAGATGTTCCACTATAAAGAAAGACATAGGTCTTTAAAGCGTCTAAGTTAAGGAAATATTGTGGTGAAGAAATACCCGGCAAGAGCTTTTTTTAAAAAAAACTGGAGTTAATCAGTAACTTTAATATAGTTCCAATCAAAGTAAATTATGGGAATACGTTTATTACGATTGTGCACTGTGATTATGCTATATAAAGTTTTAAACTTAATCTCAAATGGAAGGAGCAATGTATTATTGATAAATTCATAAGTTACGTCGTATTAAGTCAACCCTAAATAGCTTCTACAAAGTGTTCGACCCTGCACCTTAAGTCAGGTCTAGTCCACGCCACAATACAATGGCCCACAAACAAACATGCATCCTACTGTTCTCAAATAAATGCACCAAATCTTTGTATTTGTTTGTGGGACATAGTACGAAAGTTTGATCCACTCCTAGTTAACCGTCTTTGTGTGCAAGCATTAATATTCCGTACACTTTTTTTGGCAATTTTACGTCCTCCAACGTTATCATATTGGAAATGAATGGACGGGATGAAATGATGCTCAAATGAGTCCAGGGTCCATATAGCTTAGAGCTACCCGACATTTTTCTTCTAAGGATAAGGGAAACCCTTGGAAAAAACCTTATCCCGGTAACTCACCCTGACCGAGATTCGAACTTGGGACCTCTTGAACGTGAGGTAGACACGCTACCATCTGCGCTACCGAGGCGAGCATGTTCCATACATATTACGTGCCTCATTCACGTAAAGGATCTGTATAGAACCTCCCAACCGTGCAGCAATAAAGATAGAGGCGGAGTCATCCAGTTACACCTGATCAGGGTGCTTTACGCCTCGCAGTCGCTTAGTGCGGCTTTATCTCTGCGCTTTAATAGGTTTGTCATACGGTTTCGTTTATAGGTATGGATTTCTCTAGGTATTGTCGGGCGTTGTGGCCCTCTAGTAGCCGCCGGCAGACCGTCAGTTGCCCAGAGGGGATAGGAACGTAAGTTGGTTCATGTATTTATTAGCAGGCTCATTTCTGTTTCTGTAGAATGCAGCTGGGAGAGTGCTAGCCCTGATCACGCAAGATTGTCCATGGCGTCCTTCAGCAAGCGGTAGCTCTTCCTCCTGCAAAGTGTTTTGTGGTCGTTGTGAATAAGAGTATTCACCAGCTAGATGGAGTGGGATGCGATTTCATTGTGGAGTCCTGAGTGGGTTATGTGGGATATGAGATGAGAATCTGCGCCCAGTGTCATAAATGACCCTTAGCGCCTGTTCTACAAAGTCTGTAGTCTGTCAATGCTGGTTAGTGACGCCGTTCCCCAAATTTGGCATCCGTACAGAATCAGGGACGGGATGATTGCCCATAGAGGCACAATTTAAGATATGTAGGCATGATGGACTTAAAAGTCAAGTACAACTGCCTAAGTGCGGCATGTCCAAGTCCGACATAGACTCTGATATAAGGAGTTTCCTGCGATCAAGGAGCCCACCGAGGTACTTGGCGGAGATAACCCAGGGGATTTGTCTGTGTAACCTCAATGATCGCAGGGTTCGCCAGCGACAGAACTTTGCCAGCAACCCAGCAATCAAGAGCGAGTTACTCAGGTTCACCTGAGTGGGGTGTATTTAACCTCAACATCTAGCTGCTTACGTGCGATTTTACCAGGGCGATTTAAAATATTGGCCAGGAAGAGAGCTGAGCCGTCTAACCACTCAGCCACGACGCGGTCCACACCGCTCACTGATTTTGGGCAACTCGCTTTTGGTTGCTGGATTGCTGGACGCCCTTCGACGTCTACTAGCAACACTCACGTCAGGAACGTCATTGAATTTTGTACGTGCCAGCCGAAGACTGACTGTCCAGAGATTCCAAAAGAATGTAAAATTTCAGTTGGATCATTTCATGATATCCTGACACAGAATCTTGGAATGCATCGTATTACCGCTAAATTCAGCCCACAGCTCATAGGCCAGGACCAGAAAGCCCATCCCTCCAATATGTGAAGAGCATATGGATCGAGCAAATGATAACGTGATGCTGTGCGAACTACTTTTGTTTCCAAAGTTGAAGCCCTCGTTGAAAGAAAGTTTTGCAACGATAGCCAGGATAAAAGAAAATTCGCAGACGGCGGTTCACGCATTCCAGAAAATAGTGTACCATCACCACTTCCAGTCCAGTCGGATGTTAGTAGGCTATATACAGACTGAAGATTTTTGCTGTGTGCCTACCCGTTAAGGTTTAACCACAGGTAGGCTTTCTTTAGGAATTATTTTGCAGGTGTGCAGTTTTTAGGTAAAGTTGGATTAGGAGGTAACTGTTAAGTTTGTAGAGATGGATTAGATATATTATCTGAATATTACTACAACATAACCTAACAGTAAGGATAATTTCAACAGTTTGAACATTTTACATTATATAACACATTGTAAAAGTAACATAAGATTCCTATGCCTTAGCTAAGACCATATATTCACTGACTATTTAAAATGTATGTTGTAATAGGAAGGTTCAGATTTCACTTTTAATGATAGTCTCACTTTATTTATATTTGGTCTTTTGTTTGTTTTCTTACTGTTAATAATCAGTTCATTTGTTTGGAACCACATGCGCAAATCATGTAAAAGTTTATTTTTCTTTTCATAAATCATTTCTTCATTTTCCTCTTTATCAAAATATATGTCATCTGTACTGAAAATTAAGTCTGTAACCTCAATACTTAGTAGGAAATCATTTATGTATGGGAGGAAGAGCAGGGGTTCAAGCATTGATCCTTGTGGGATACCATACATTCTTTTTGATGTGAAATGAAGTTACATTTATAGAACAGCTATCCACAATTTTTACCTCAACAATCTGCTTGCCCTCATAACTGTTTAATTTTAAAAGTAATATTTCATGATTCAGTGTATCATGAAATCTAATGGCCCTACAATGTCCCCTAATGTCCCTATCCCTTTGGAGTGCAGTGTTTAATCAATTAATTCCTGTACCCTTGATGTTAGGCTGAAAAATGCTGTATCAGTTGATTGATTTATTTATTATAAACCCATGTTAACATTGTGTTAGTATATCATACTTCCTTATAAACATGGTTAATCGATTATACATTTGTTTTAAAATATCTTCAGAGATACCGAAAATAGAGTTATGAGCCTATAGTTTTCTATATAATTTTTCTTCTGCTTTGCGTAATGGTTTTACTTGGGCCCACTTTAGGTTATCAAGAAAAATTCCTGATCTTATTCATTAAATATGTTTGTCATTAAATCTGTTTATATATTTTATTTATTTATTTTTAACTGCACTATGATCTTAAACAAGTTTTCAATTGTTTATACTATTGTACTTGTTATAAAGAGCAATAACATTGTATTGAAAAAAAAGGGAGATGTGATATTTGATATTCTCTATGCATAGTTTTATTTTGAATTATATATATGTGTGTGTGCGTGCGTGCGCGCGTGCGTGTGCGTGCGTGTGCGTGCGCGCGCGTGTGTGTGTGTTTGTGTGTAACTTTTATTTCTATGTTTAGTACACCCTCCTTCTCTCGTCTATTAAGCAATCCCACATTTTACTACTTCTTATGATCCCCTTCGTAATCCATGTTTCCTTTGGTTCTTTGTGGGATACTTTCATAGGGGAAGAAATGCCAAAATAGTGGGAAACTGTATTTATAAAGGATTTAAATTTGCTGTTTGCACATTTTTCTCTGCTAACTTCTTCTCAGTTTTCCTTTAGTAGTAAGTGTTGGAACTCTGCTACAGTATCACTACTAAACTTTCTTTTAAGGACTGTAATTGTTTTTCTTATGTTTCTGTAAATATATATTTATTGTTTGAGCACAACAATCTGAAAATCTCATATCTGAAGCCACTGTTTCATTTAATTTCTTTAGGTCAGTTATAACAGTAATATCTATTGCAGTTTAACTCTTTTCTGTTACTCTAGTTGATTACATTTCTTAGATTGTACATTAAGTGTAGGATTTTTAGTTTTTGCAATTTGATATTATCAATAATAAATCCACATTCCATTCACCACAGAGCATTAACATTTTATATTTACCTATTAGACTTTTCATGGTGTCATCTAGTTTACTGATGAAATTATCTAAGCTGCCCTCTGGTGATCTTAGATGCAAACAACACAACTGTCTAGGTCAATTAAGTCTATAACACACAATTCCTGTTTCTTCATTTGATTTGTTGAGAAAAGTTATTTCTTTTGCAGGCATGCTCATCTTTACAAAATTGCATGTACTCCCTCACTTACCTACAGAATGCACTATTATGCTTATATTCCTGTATATTTCTCAGTTGAATTGGCTCATCCATTTGCCATTAATCAGTTAAATTAGGTTAACAGATGGAAGATATTATTTTAACAATACTTCTAATTGTGTAAATTTATTATTTATATTCTAAATATTGTGGTATAGAATATTTATTCTCCTAACATTTTTACCCTTTCTTCTAGAACCTGCTTTTTGTCTTTCATTCTCTCCCCTTGTATTCCTGCAGAGCACTTCCTATATTTCTGGGCTCCCCTCTTTTTCTGCATGCTCCATCTGCAGCACTCTCTGAGCTGTTTTCTTCACATCTCTCTTCATGCAATACTTCATTTCTTTCAGTTTGGCAGCTGCTGTTGTTATCTTTACTCTTCTGGCTTGATCCGGTTTTTGTATGTTACTTTCTTTCCTCTCCTGTTCATTTTCCCCAGATGTGCACTGCACATTTTTTTATTTGAATTATTGTTTTCATAAGCTCTGCACATATGTAATTTTATTTCACTATGAACACTGCTGTACCATTTCAAAGCATAGCTACTAGTGTATCCCTTACCATAGAGTTCACAATTGTATGATATTATTTCACTACAAGAGAAAATTTCTTTATAAATTATAGATATTGTGTCTTTGCGGGTTCGTAAAATTAAAAAGTTCAATTACACCACTCAAACTGTTCTTTATTTCCACCTTATTCCAATATCACAATTACAATTTCGTAATGTACACAATTAAAACTAAGCCAGTTCGTCTTTCCACGTACACTCGGCGCGCCTTACATTACTGCACCCACGGCTCACTAAACACAAACTGCCCGTCGCCTCGCTTGTATTGATCGCGACCCGAAGTTTCTCGAGTCTCCTTTTATGGCTGGGGAAAACATTCTCGAAGCTTCGTGCCCCTTCGAGCGGCAGGAGGAGGGGTAAAGGAAGTCTCCCCTCCCTCCGCCGGCCTTCGTTTATTGATCGGCATCGTAGGCTTGCCGCTTACGTAACAATATCTATTATTGAAGCTCTTGCAACAAGATCCACAGTGATAAGCTTTGCTATGTTCATTCTTCAAATGGTGTGTGGATTTAACTGATACTACACAAGGCTAGTGTGGAAAAATGTTTAATTTCTATCAATTAACAAAATCATTGTTTATGAGCTTCCACTTAATGCTGCTGCTGCAAGCATTTGTCCCATTTGTCCTTTGTGTCCGAAATCCTTATTTCTGAAAAATGTGGATGCAGTTTCATTAGCTGACGATTTACAATGTTTTGCCCTTTGTAAATGGCATATTATTTCGAAATTACCACTGATTGCTATGAAAAAATTTGCTGAACATTTTTAACAATTTACGCCACTGTTTTTCTTCTTTTAATGAAAGGATACAGATACACAGACAGGAAGTTCGGAATTTAAAACACATTTTCTTCTCGGTGCCATTCCGATAAAGCTGCTGTAGTAATTAGTAATAACACAACAGTAACACAGCCAAAGTGAATAAATAAGCAATAATGAATAAACTATAAAGACGCAGAGCGTAAATGTACATATTGTTGAAGAAACACGAGCAGACGACCTGAATAAAACGTAGCCGATGCCGCTTTCTCGTAAACAATGGCAGTCAAACTTCATTATTGCATGCCATAAATATATTATTATCATTACAATAAAATTATACAATAAATAAAAACCAAGTAGTCGTGATTTAAAGATTAAACTCACTACTTCAAATTAAAGTCGGATATTTCGCAGGTCATGTCTAAAAATTTTTTTTTTTTTTCGCGTGTCATTGCAACCGGCGTGTAATGACAATCAGTAACGTATGGTCATCCTATATAGTTTATTCCATAGACATTCGCAATAGCCTCGAGTTACGCAATGGGAAGTAGGACTTACCACGGTTGTCCATAACATAACATTCAACTCATATTCAACACTATTCTTCATTTGTTATCAGATTACACAACCACATTATTAAGTTAGAATGAGAATAAACTACTGTTTACATAATATTGTACATGATACTGTTGAACTTATGTTTTATAACAAATCTTGGGCCAACTCAGCTGCGCTATAAACCATACTTGCAGCGGCTGTACACCTCGCTCTTGTTGTCATGGTAACTTATTGTATACACGTTGCTGTCATTCGCTTACTCCCGCAAACAGCAAAGTGGTACTTTTTAACGTAAAGACGATAAATTCTAGATTAATTAAAATAGTAATTCGGTGCAATCTAGATCTTCTATATGTATTAATTACTGATTTACTATTCTTATTATCTCAAAGGCGCTCTTCAGTAAAACAGAAATTGTGTTTCTTTTTAGCATAAGTAGGATTTGATTACTTATTTTAGAAATGTCTAATGTTACATACAATAAACTGTGGGCTAAGGCTCATGAAACAGTAAATGAAACACTACAGCTCGATTATGATCTTCATGAAACGACATACGAGAAAGAAGATAAAAGAAAAGCACAAGATTCTGTTAGCGAATTATATGTGAAGTATATCACTGTAGTAAACAGTTTGGACCAGTGCTATGATCAAATTGTACATCCTCAAAAAAGACTCGTAATTCGAAAGTTGTTAGATAGTTGCATTGGTAGAGTTCTGGAGCTCAAACATGAACTAGTGAACTTGAATCTCTCAGAATTTAGTTACTGCGATGATGAACTTATAAAAATGAAACTCTTACCGATGGAAGTTGAAATCAGTGTACCTAGTTATTTCAGAAGAGAACGTGAGCACGAACTACAACAAAGAAAATTAGCCATGGATGAAATCTTAAAGAAACTGGGATTTTACGAAGAAGTTAAAGAAGAGAAAATGACAGAAGATGAAGCCATTCGCCTTATTCAAATACACGAGCGGGCAAGGCAGGTAAATGTCTTGTTGTATCATCAGCTATCACAGTACTTTTTATCTATCTAGAAAAAAAAAATTAAACTCAAGTGGGATTTAATTGACCATTTCACGATTAAAAGAAAGTCTCTATATAAAGATCACAAGAAATAAATACAATAAAATATTAATTAGCTTATTAATTAGGGAGACGAACTTTGAATATCCACCCATACGGAAAACAAATCATAATCGCAAATAACAGATGCTATAGAAAGATAAAATAAGACAAATGCTAGGGAGGTGACTATGTGATTAGCAGCCATAATTTGCTTAAACTCGTTTCGTAGTCTTATTGGTAAAAAATAAAAATAAATAATAATATGACGTTTTAAGAGTAGTAGTATAGCGGCGGAACCACAGATACTGGACAAAACCCGTCCCAGCGCCGTGTTGTCCATCACAAATCTCACTTTGCGGTCGCCTGGGATCGAACCTGGGCCGCCTTGGTGAGAGCCAAGCGGTCTAACCACTCAGTCATGGTGGGCATGCTAGGAAGTGAATGTTCATGGTTTCCAATATCGATCAACTCGCAGATCTTTCCGAAATTTGCAACCTATGTGCCATGTATAAGCTGCAATTGCATATAATGTTCGCTTTTATTGCTCCTCGGTTTTTCTTTTGATGGTACTAAGGGGGGGGGGGGCAACCTATTCATAGGGTGTGGAGTGGTTCATTTGGTTCATTTTTTAAAATTAGTGTTCTCCAACGTTGTCATATTGGACGATGAATGAAATGATGTTCAAATAAGTACAGGGTACATAGAGCTTAGAGTTACCAGACATTCATCTTTCAGGATAAGAGAAAACCTTCAATGTTAAGCATATCAGACGATGAATGAAATGATGTTCAAATGAGTACAGGGTACATAGAGTTTAGTGTTACCAGACATTCATCTTTCAAAAAGTCACCAAAACTGATGGCGCATTTATCCCATTGCAGCACTAGTCGATCGATTCCATCTTTGAAGAATCTAGCAGGCTGCTGTCGGATCCAGGCCTGAACCCATTCACACACATCATCCGTTCTTAATCGTTGTTCACAAATAGCTTGGTTTAGAGGTCCATAAACATGAAAGTCACATGGTGATAGGTTTGGGCTGTACAGTGGATGTTTCTGCGTTTCCCATTGAAACTGCTGCAATGTTATCTTCACCACATTGGCAGTGTGGGTGGGCATTATCATGCAGGAGAATAATGCCATTGGACAACATGCCTGGGCATTCAACTTGACGGCTTGTCTAAGGTTCTGTAAAGTGGCTTGATATCACTGACCATTGATGGTGGCTTCCTGTTCCAGGAACTCGACAAGTAGTGGGCTCTTGGGGTCAAAAAAGGACATCATGACCTTACCAGAACTGGTGTGCACAGCCTTTGATTTCTGTGGAGATGATGAAGTCGCATATTTCCACTGCTTGCTTTGATGCTTGCTTTCCGGTTCAAAATGGTGACATCATGTTTCATGAACAGTGACAATTTGTGAGAGAAAGCTGTATTCCTCCTCATGTTAATGTTGCAGATGACTCAAAGATGAGTCCATTCAAGTATACTCCTCCACAGGAGAGAAAGTCTCCGAGGGATGAGACGCGGGGGAGTTGGCGAAGGTTCCCACACCCTCCCTGGACAGGTTTATGACACCCCATGTCAGTACAGTTACAGACCATTCAAAAACATTCTGACAGCTTCTACCTTTGTGAATGAATCTTCTCGGTTTTAGTAAACAGAGTGAATAGGGCGCATGTTTTTTTAACGGTCTGCTCCTTGTATAACAGCATTCTCTGCCACACACATTCGCTGTCCTTGTCCCACAGCACATTCCTTACAGAGATTTTCTTTGTGTTGCTATACTATATTTGCTGTTTTACGGTCAGTTGCTCTAAAAATTGAATCACTCCTCGTTCCTGCTTACTTGCCATCATGTTCAGTAGTGAGCAATAACTTGTGTGACCACCTTGTCTTCTGTGTAAAACCATGCTGTCGTTATACAATGTTAAATGTTGCGCACGCTGCAGTTGCTCTACCAATACCATCATGCATGCAGTTATGTGGTGCCACAGTTAGACACACTGACCAGGTTTCATTTGAATGCCTCTAATAGTTTCATTCCTTTACATTTATTTCTCTAACATGTTTGATGAAGGTATTTGAATAATTTATACATATCTAAGATTTTCCTGAGCAGTGAAATAAATGATATTGGGTATGAGAGACATGCATGAACAACTTCATGTCACATCCTTGATATGGTACTTCAATGTCTTATATCACTATATGCTCTTACCTTATTGTATAATAATGTACATGTACATTGTATAATGGTGTACATATGTGTAAGAGATTATATGTTGTTCTTATCCTGTTGCGTAATTGCTGAGAAATATACTGATAAGGAGTGGAAATATTATTCAGAAAACCATAATAATTTTCTGTATTTTATATCAACAGGGTCGTCTTCGATCTCAGTTTATGAAAGAGATTCGTCTGATGAAAGAAAAAGGCAAAACTGCAGAAGTAACACAGAGAAAACCAGCTGACACCATTCTAGCTGCAGTAAAAATACAAAAAACTTGGAGAGGCTACATAACACGGATTAAAATGAGAAGGCGTAAACTGGAAGAGATGTTGCTTATTGGTATGATGCCACCAAACTTCACCGAAACAGCAGCTCGTACACGTGCAAATGAGGTAAATTTGCTTTAATTCTTTTTTAAGATGACAGTCCATCAAAGAAAATGTTTTAAATGGTTCAGTGAGAATAATGCATAATATTTTTTTATTCAAGTTTCTCCTTTATGAACTAAAATTTTTTAGAGACTTATATGCCATGGTCAAAAAAATAGGAAACACCAGGTACAATTGCTTAAAAATAGCTTTTATTATACAGGCATTAAATTATATAGGAGCAATTCGTATTTTAAGACCAAGGCTTACAAGCCCAGAAGAAATTTTACTTCAAAAGGAGAAGCTTTACTTCAAATGGATGCCAGCCTTGAAAGCAAAGCACTTATAAAAGAAGGTTTGAGGAAGTACCTTTACTGTGGAAGGGAGGAGGAAGATGAATGCACAGTTCCACATTTTTGAAAGAAAACAAATAATTCAAAAGGAATGGTTGATGATAGCAATAGCAGTAGAATTTGAAGGAAAAAAAAAATGTTAGTTAACAATCTCAGATTAATAATCTAGTGCAGTAAATATATATTTAGAGAAAAGAAGAAATGGATTTGGTCCATAAATAAAGTTGAAAATGCACACTCACATGCACTTGCACACACATACATAAGCACATATACATAAACATATGAAATTAGGAGCTTTAAAGAGTAGAGTAACAAATGGTGAAAAAAAAAAAAAAAAAAAAAAAAAAAAAAAATGAAATGAGAGACGGAGTGTGCATGTTTGGTGTATACATGCCAGTCTATGTTTCTGTCCATCTAACTATCTGCCTGTCTGCAAAGGCTCTGAAGTCAATGCCACACTGGTTTTTCTGGCCTTGCAAACAGCAGCAACTAATTTTTTTTCTTTTAGTCATGACTGCATGTTACCAGTAGATATCAAACTAAACATGTACAAACAATTATGAATATAAGTTAATTGATGGAAATTATTCATTTCTTCACACTAGCTGTATACAGGCTAAGGTATTCGATTGAAACCAGCAGATCCATGGTTCAAATCCTGGCCGTGGCATTGAATTTTTCATGTCGACTCTATCAATCCTATACCTTAGTCTGTATATGGCTAGTGTGAAGAAATGAATAATTTCCATCAATTAACTTATAATAAGAGTTAAATGATGAAGCCTGGAACTCAAGTACTTGCAATAGTAAGTCGTCACAAACGGTGTATCTCGAATGCGAGAGCCCCTAGTAGTTTATAGGGGAAATATACGAGTCAGTTGGAGAAATTCATTTTATGACAGCGAATTGGCCATCGTAGCTCAATGGGTAAGAGTGACTGGATGGAAATCAGTAGATCTGTGGTTCAAATCCCGGCCATGGCATTGAATTTTTCATGTCAACTCTATCAATTATGAATATATTTATCCTATTAAATTTTAGATGAGTCGTATTTCTTACACATCTGCTTCACTTTCGTACCTATTTTGAGGACATGTTTCACAAATCTTCGTTTGCATCTACGGCTCTTGTGCGACTGACGCTAGATCCAGCGGTGTGGGTAATTCTGGGGTTGTTGCTGCCATCTGTTGATTTAGTGATGAACTGAAATGTGGGATTCTCTTCTAGCGGGATTTCAAAGTTCATTAGTTGGTTTTTATGTTTTTCTATGTATATCCTCTCCCATATGACGAGTTCACTATGTTTTTGTACGTATTTTAGTAATTCTGTGCTATCTTCAATTTCATGATTTTCAGACCAGAAATGAGCTGCTATTGCGGACTTATCAATATTTTTGTATCTTAAGTGCCTGAAGTGTTCTTTCTTTCTAGTGCCTATGTTTCTTTTTGTCCTCCCTATGTAAATTTTTTCACAGTCTTTACACTTAATTTTGTAAATGCCTGACTTTTCCTCTGGTTTTATCTTATCAGTATTATTACTGTGAAGTAGGTTTTTAATGTTGTAATTGTTTTTTGGTGCCAATGTTATATTGTATTTCTTGAATATTTTTTGGAACTTTTTTGTGGCCCAGGGGTGGTAAGTAAATTTAGCAAATCTAGTTTCTTGTTTTATTGGTGTGAGAGCTGTGATCTGTTTTAATTTCTTTTGAAGTTTGAATAATTTTAGTTTTTTATCTACAAGGTTTTTTCCATATCCATTTTTAATTGCAGTTTTTAAGATTTGATGGTATTCGTTTTGATATTCTTGCTGGCTGAGAGGTAGATTTACTAATCTGTGTGTCAGACTGTTGATGGTTGCATGTTTGTGTGGGATTGGGTTGAAACTATTTGCTTTGATGTAATTATCTGTGTGTGTTGCTTTTCTATGAATGCCAAATTCTAGTTTTTCATTGCCTTTTTTGATTTTAAGGTCTAAAATGAAAAACTAGAATGAAAAAAATGAAATGAAAAACTAGAATTTGGCATTCATAGAAAAGCAACACACACAGATAATTACATCAAAGCAAATAGTTTCAACCCAATCCCACACAAACATGCAACCATCAACAGTCTGACACACAGATTAGTAAATCTACCTCTCAGCCAGCAAGAATATCAAAACGAATACCATCAAATCTTAAAAACTGCAATTAAAAATGGATATGGAAAAAACCTTGTAGATAAAAAACTAAAATTATTCAAACTTCAAAAGAAATTAAAACAGATCACAGCTCTCACACCAATAAAACAAGAAACTAGATTTGCTAAATTTACTTACCACCCCTGGGCCACAAAAAAGTTCCAAAAAATATTCAAGAAATACAATATAACATTGGCACCAAAAAACAATTACAACATTAAAAACCTACTTCACAGTAATAATACTGATAAGATAAAACCAGAGGAAAAGTCAGGCATTTACAAAATTAAGTGTAAAGACTGTGAAAAAATTTACATAGGGAGGACAAAAAGAAACATAGGCACTAGAAAGAAAGAACACTTCAGGCACTTAAGATACAAAAATATTGATAAGTCCGCAATAGCAGCTCATTTCTGGTCTGAAAATCATGAAATTGAAGATAGCACAGAATTACTAAAATACGTACAAAAACATAGTGAACTCGTCATATGGGAGAGAATATACATAGAAAAACATAAAAACCAACTAATGAACTTTGAAATCCCGCTAGAAGAGAATCCCACATTTCAGTTCATCACTAAATCAACAGATGGCAGCAACAACCCCAAAATTACCCACACCGCTGGATCTAGCGTCAGTCGCACAAGAGCCGTAGATGCAAACGAAGATTTGTGAAACATGTCCTCAAAATAGGTATGAAAGTGAAGCAGATGTGTAAGAAATACGACTCATCTAAAATTTAATAATTTTTCGCTTCACTGTGGTGTTCCAATACAGTTAAATCTCGATATATTTATCCTACTTCACTTTCTGATTTTATTCTTAGTTTAGTGCTACTTTTAAAACAGAGATAGAATGTACATCAATTAATTAAAGAATTATTTTAAAGTAAATATGTTTTTCTTGCAGGTCAAAGAATATCGTCGTCAGCTTCAGGCTCAGCATCAGCAGGAATATGAGAAAAGTCTCATTGATGAAAAAGAGCTAATTAGAAAAATGCAAGGAGAACAGATAAAGGAGGAAATAGGAGATGAGGTACTTTTAAAACTGATTACTTCCTGCAAAATTAGTTTGAACTGTAGAAGGAGTATATTAAAATTGCATATGTAGCAGAGGCATACTATCAGTGGATGTGGTATATTGCTTCTTTTAATTCTGAATAAAGCATTTTCGGCAACATAAAAAAGTAATCTCAAAAACTATTTGTAGTTGGTTTATTGATACTCGTCACTTACTTGTTTATATTAATGAGAGACTAGTTTCAAAGGCATTCACCTCCATTTTCCATCTCCAACTGGCATCTGTTGTTGTCTGCTCTCTCTCTCTGGTGGTGGAACTACGAACCTTTTTGTCAAATTATCTACTGGTGGGATTTCAAAGTTCATTACACGATCCTTATTTTTCCATATGAATATGTTCTCCCATGTTGTCAATTTATCTTGGTTTATCGCTTCTTTTAATAATTTTGGATTTGGAGCAATGTCATCATTTTCATTCCAAAAATGAAATGCTACTACTGACTTATCTTATTATCTTATTTCAATTTTGGAATGAAAACCATGACATTGATCCAAATCTAAAATTATTAAAAGGAGTGATAAACCAAAATAAATTGACAACATGGGAGAACATATTCATATGGAAAAATAAGGATCGTGTAATGAACTTTGAAATCCCACCAGTAGATAATTTGACAAAGAAGTTCATAGTTCCACCACCAGAGAGAGAGAAGACAACAACAGATGCCAGTTGGAAAGAGACTGAAAATGGAGGTGAATGCCTTTGAAACTAGTCTCTCATTAATATAAAGAAGTAAGTGACGAGTATCAATTAACCAACTACAAATAGATTTTGAGATTAATTTTGACGTCACTGTTACTAAATTCCTCCAAACACATATAAAAAAGTAGTTAAAATTTCATGTTTATAGGGTGTCTTGACACCAAATTTAAATATGTATGTTATGTGAGATTTAGTCCCAATCCCACTACAGGCTGGCAGGAAAGAAAGAGATAGAAGTTTTCTTGTGAACGCTTCAGCAAAAAATGTAAGGTGAGACTTGTTTCTTGCTTCAACAGGAACATTTCCAGAGAAATGAACATTTCTGCAGGTGTGGTTTTGAAACATACAAGTATAAAAAAGGGATTGAAAATCTCCCTGTTTCTATTACTGAAAATCTAAATGAATGTGCTATGGAAATAGTCTGTTCTGCTTGTAGTCTTCTTTAACTTTTAAGTAATTTCAATTTCATTTTGGATATACTTCCCTTAACTTGTTCTAGACGTTCTTGGGCTTTGAGCCAGGTATAGTGATGTAGAGCCATCAACGTTTCGGGAGTATGCACCGCTCCCATCATCAAGATGATGAATGATTAGCTTTTTTTTTTTCCGAGTGGAGGAAAAATCCATTTACGGATTTCCACTGTGTTGCAAGGCACAGTGGGGTATGTGGGCTTCACCTCAAAGGTACTACTCCACTGAAAAACCTCCACCGGATTGGGAAGGAGAAATGTGCTGCGGTACCGCCTAAAGCACCCGCGCATTCCAGGAGGTGATCTTAGCTGTCTCACAGTGCGATTCAGCAGAGTGGGTTTCTGGTGCAGGGATACAGGCTTGACACGAAGCCCAGCATGATCCACTGCCTATTTTGGGTGGTATTTGATAGGATTCCAGGTGTTATTTGTTGGGAAGTTTAGGGTAATTTATCACGCCGTAGCGCTGTCTCTTAATTTTAGGTGTTTTATTGTCACTGAAAGTAATACTTGCAAGCATGTCAGTGATTGTCTATTATACCTTACTGCTATCTTGCTAAACCTAAATATAAATCTAGTTTGCATTATCAGCATTTGCCTTTAATGGTCAGTTGTAATTATCTGCCGTCAGCATCATTAAGGTGTGCGAGAAACCTTCTCATAGTCCATGTATCTGCTTGGTCGATATTTTAGAGTGCGCACTCGGCGGGCGGCCTACCTATTCAATTGTAGGTGCGAGTCTGTGCCACTCACGGGGGACACTCTTTCCCCGGGGCCGCCTTGGCCAATGATTGACGCAAGGACTTGAGGGCTGTGGGAGGGTGTGAGTGTGCGTGCGTGGATGTGTGTGTGTGTGTGTGTGTGTGTGTGTGTGTGTGTGTGTGTGTGTGTGTGCGTGCGTGCGTGCGTGCGTGCGTGCGTGCGTGCGTGCGTGTGTGTGTATTTTGGTGTATGTGTATGGGTGTGTGTTTATCTCCGATCAGTGATGTAAAGCATCTGGAACGTTAACTAGGTTTTCTAGATACTGTTATAGGTCTACCTCTGGCTCCCCGAGATTAACTGTTCTTTCAAAAATAGACAGTGGCCTTGCGTGTTTATCGTGTGTTGTGTCATATTCCCCTAGTGCCCATATTAGTTGATTGTGGTTTAGGTTCTTCTTATCGAGTAGGTTGAAGCTGAGCCTTTTGATGAATTGCTCGATGGAATGCATTTTTAACTCCTCGTGTCATTGGTATGCCGGTGCGAGTGGTGGTAGTCTGGTAATAATCCGAAGTATTCTATTTTGCATTGTTTGTAATCTTTTAATGTGCGTTTTGGCTGCATGTCCCCATACGGGGGCAGCATAAGTTAGGATGGCTCTAATAAGTGTTTTATATAGTGTTTTTCCCATCTCTAGTTTTAGTGAGCTGTTTGTATTAATAATTGGGTGTAGTTTATTTAATTGGGCATTTGCTTTTGCTCTTACTGTGTTAATATGTTGTTTCCACGTAAGGCCCTGATCCATTGTTACACCTAAGTAGGTGATTGTGTCCTTCCATTCAATTTCCTCGTTCCAGAATGTTAGTGGCATTAGCCCATGTTTGTTGTGCTGGTGCTTGATTCGTTTGGTAAATATTATTGCTTGACTTTTTCACATGTTAAATTTTATGCGCCATTTGGTGAGCCATGGCTCTAGGTTAGTCAATGCATTACGTAGCCTTTTGGTTATTATTTTGGGTGCGGTCGATTGTGTTGCTAGTGCTGTGTCGTAGGCGTATAAGTATCTATTTACTCTCACTGTTTCCGGGATGTCATTGATGTATAAATTAAATAGGACTGGTCCCAGTAGACTACCTTGGGGACTCCTGCTCTAATGTGTCTTAATGAGGGTTTCATTTTCAATGTTGTGTGGAAGGTTCTATTAGAGAGATAATTCTTGATGATAGTTACTAAGGAGTCCGCGAACCCTAATGTTATAAGTTTTTGGAGTAGTCCAGCATGCCAAACGCGGTCGAAGGCCCTTTCAATGTCTAGTAGGATGACACCTGTTGATCGATTCGTAATTGATTCGGTTAGTTGGAGCAGTTGCAGTGTTGTCGAGTGTTGGCTTCTAAACCCAAATTGCTCGTTAATCAGTATGTTGTTCTTTATTATGTGTGTATTAATACGTTTTAGTAGTATCTTTTCCAGAACCTTGCTCATTGTATTTAGAAGGCTAATTAGCATATAGTTTTCTGGAAGCGATTGGCTCTTTCGCAGCTTGGTAAATAATAGTATTTTGGCTTCCTTCCATTGAGGAGGAGTTCTGCACTTTTCAATGGTGTGATTGAATATGTTCGCTAGTAGCTTCAATGCATTCGTTGGCAGATGTTTAAGTGTAATATTTTGAATTTGGTCTGGCCCTGGGGCCTTTCTTGTAGGTAAGTGCTTAATTATCCAGAATGATTAGCAAATTGGAAGGGCCAGTATATATAGCCGGACGAAGGAGTGCCAACCTCATGGAAAACACCTTTATGCTGGGGGCTTAACCATATAACTATATGCTTTTCTACCATACCAACTATAATTGATACTTTATTTTATTTTTTTTAGGTCCGGGCTTGGATAAAAGAATACTGGCAGGAAACTGGAAAATTTCCGGATATGCCCTCTGAAGAATCTGGTGGTTCAATTTTATTTTTTACCCGTCAAAAAACAGAAAGTGAAATAAGTAAAACAACTACATCATCATCCAGGTAATACAGTTATAAGCATTAATCTAATAATTTTAGTTAATTGATGGAAATTAATCACTTCTTCACACTAGCCGTATATAGGCTAAGGTTTTTGATAGATGGAGTCAACATGAAAATTCAATACCATAACCAGGAGATCTGTGGTTCAAATCCTGGTCATGGCATTGAATTTTTCATGTTGACTCTATCTAAGTGCAAATAATTTTATACATAGTACAGAACAAAGCATGTAACACATATGTGTATCTCGGTTTGTCTGCTTGCTAATAGCAATATCACAATTGATTCACAAAGTTAAGGATGTCATGTTTTTTGAATGGCTGTGCATTGTGTACATTGTGTTTACACAGAGCGCGCACATGACGACAGCCATGTTTACATCTTGCACAAGGCCTGCCGTCATTCAAGTGACTTACAGCGAATATTAGCCATCCTAAAAACACCGCAACATTTTCCCTATGAGCGTCACTATCAGAAATAGTGGAAAAAGTGGACATTACAGGTTCAGCACATCATCCTGAAACACTGATACAATATCTGCACTTATTCACCTCCCACCCGGTATATATTTGCATAGGGTGATAATTTATTTCTAACTTTTTAGATATAGTTTACTTGGCACATAAAATGAATCAATAAATGTGCATGGTTAATCAAATTAAATATTTCCTTCCAGGGATGGACGTGGTAAGAAAGACAAAGGGATGAAAGACAAAGATGAAAGCAAGAAAAAGAAAGAAGATGAGGAAGAAGAGACAACATTCAAAATACAGCCATCAAATCTTTTAGGAGAAATACAATCAGCTCATGAAGAGTATGGAGAAATATGGAAGGATAAAGACGAATCTGATAATACTATGCAAATAGCTGATATTAATATGATCCGTGCTGAAAAAACTAAAGAAGTAGAATTTGAGCTTAGAAAGTAAGTACTGGAATATAATAGATTTTACTGTTTTAGTTAACCTCTAGATTTTTCTTTTTTTTGAACTGTTTATAAAGTAACTTTTACAGTAAATTTATATTCTTGTGTAACTGCAAAAATGTCCCTGTAATATTTTGTATAAACATGAGGAGATGCAATGAGAAGGAAATAATGGAAAGGAAATAATGATAACCTCTCAAATCTAGAAGATGCAGACTTATAAAAAAATGGGTAGATGATATAATTAGAGCTCTCAAAAGCATGCAGATAAAAACTTGGAATGAACTGATCAGAGAACATATAGAGTATTGTACAGAAGACCAAAGGCCAGTTATAGAGTATATTAAGTAGTAGTTAGTGCTAAATAACATGATAATGTCTCCCTGACATAACCTTTGTGCTTAAGAAGCTGTATGGGCTTACATTACCTTCATAGAAGTACAGTATACCACAGGAGAGAAAGTCTCCGGGGTCTGAGATGCAGGGGGATTGCAGAAGGTCCCCACACCCTCAGTGGATAGGTTTATGACACCCCATGTCAGTACAGTTATAGACCATTCAAAAACAATCTGACGCCTTCTACTTTTGTGAATGAATCTTTTCGGTTTTAGTGTACAGAGTGAATAGGGCGCATGTTTGTTTAACGGTCTGCTCCTTGTGCAGCATGCATTCTCTATCATACACATTCGCTTGTCCCACTGTGGAAGGAGGCGCATTCCTTTCAGGGGGCTTCTTTGCATTGCTAGACAGTAGTGAAGCCTCAGGATAAAATACAATTGATGCTTCAGTGAGCAATGATGTAGTCCCATCACTTCTTTGAACTAAGTGTTAGGATCTTTTCGCCATTTGGTGCCTCTATTAATACAAGTATTATGAACTACCGTGTATTTCAAATGGGATGATGTTTGTGCTTGAATGCTACTAAGTCAGCAACTAACTGGAGTTCTGCTACATATTCCACATAAATGGGGTGTGACGAGGGCCAAGTAAATTGATCTCTAATAAATACTATTTGCACTAAGACAAAAATTAAAATTTTGTAAAAGTTATCTACAAGGAAGGTAGGGAGTAATGTTTCTGTTAAAAAAAAGTGAAAACCCCAAAGTTTTTAGCTCAAATAGATTTCCTAATACAATAAATGAAATACCAATATATTATAACAATGTATTGTGATGTAAGCACAGTAATGGACATCATTATTGGTTGGTATGTGTGCATCTATGCATATTTTTAATTAGCCAGAACTGAAATGTAAATGTTTGACATGATGTGATAAAAGAATTACTTTGAATAAGCCAAGATGTTTGTTAAATCCGAAAGAGAGCAGACAGTATACTTCCTGCTTGCCGTAGAATGCTGCTGCTTCAAAGCATGAGTTGTCACATTATATGTTTGTTTATGAATGGTTCGTAATCTCTGTACATTCTAGAGAATTCAAAGCAGTATTATTCAGTTTTTCTTCTGTTTAAAAACCAGGGAAAAGTGTATCAGATGGATCAACTTGCAATTGAAATGAGACATAAGGTAATCCACCTTCCCCCTTATCACTGCAGTACAATCCAATTGAGTTAGTGTGGGCTCAAATTATGTTGGAAACAGAAATAATTCTTTAATAGTGACTGACGTTGGACAACTTATTCATAAATATATTTAAGAGGGTAACACAAGACTGGGAAACTGCGTGAGATATGCAGATAAACTATAAGAAGATGACTTTTGGAAAGAAATAGCACGTAATGAGATTTTGGAGCCTATCATCATAAATTTGCAATACTCAGATGATGAAGACAGTGACAATGACGAATTGTCTCTTGACGCATGTGACATTCATGGCTATATGGATGCACCACTGGTAGTTCCACTGGATTAGAAAATAGATAATTCATAAACTATAATTACAGTTATAGCATTTAAAAGATGTGCATAATATGCAAATATCCATGTTGTAATTATGATTTCAACAACTGCATTATTACAAAAGTTTGAAAATTCAGTTTGGGTTCTCTTACATTTAGCACCAAGGAGACCTGCATGGTCTAGGATAGTGAGCGAGAAATATCAAGAGAGCGGAAGGTAATGAGGTGGCAATGCTGAGCATGCTAATGTACCTTATTTGCCATAGTCCAGAACTCTTCCCATTTGAAAAGCATAATAATTGCAAAATTCATGTTTTACCAAGTATGAGAGTGACACATATGAGCATTACAATTGTTATGTAATATATTTATTGCACAACTTGGAAAATTATCAATTTAAATCAGTTCAGATCCCAATCATACAAGCTTGAATTTAGGCTTAGATAACTTAGGAATGTTATCTCCAACACAGCTTTCCTAAAAATCAAATGAGTAATTATTTTATATTAGTTGGTAATGTATTTTGCAGAGAAGTGGATCAATTACTGCGTGCAGAATTAGAAATTTTGCAGGCAGCTTTAGCAAGAGACCTGGCAAGTAAGGGTAAGAAAGTTCGAAAACAAAGCAAAAAGAAAGGCAGAATAGGAAAGAAAAGTAAGAAGAAAAAGGAAAAAGATCTTACACCAGATAGAACGCTAGAGTCACTTTTTGAGGAACTTGTTACTAATGGTATCATACGAAAGCATCCAGAAGTACAACTGTCTGATTTTCATGGAGAACGTTCTTATGCTGCCCATGAGCTTTGCAAAGAGGGTAAAGATCCTCTTCCAAGCCTCGGAGACCTTAGACAGGTAAGCTTTTATAGCAATTGTTCTAGCTTCTTAATAAGATAACTAAGGTTTTTATTTTTTATTGAGGGTTAAAACTCTTCATTCAAAGGTTTAGTTAAATAGTGTAAGTTATGAATCAGAGCTTCAGGAGTTTTAAAAGACAGGAGAAAATAACAAGAAGGTACATCTAAAAATGAAATTATATATGTCTGCTTGTTTATTTATGTATTATTTATTTATTTAGAGGAAAGGGAATGGAAAAATTCAATGATACTTTCAATGTGGGAGCTCAAAAGGCAAAAAGCTAAAACCTGAAGCAAACACATGTTGATGGTTAAGTTAATTGATGGAAATTAATCATTTTTTCACACTAGTTGTATATAGGCTAAGGTTTTTGATAGATGAACTCAACATGAAAAATTCAATGCCATGGCCGGAATTTGAACCTCGGATCTCCTGGTTTTCATCCAGTTGCTCTTACCCATTGAGCTACCATGGCCAATATGCCATCCTGACATTAAATGCTCCAGTTGACTCTTATAAAATAAGAGTTTCATGATGAAGCCTGGTACTTAAGTACTTACGATAATAAGTCGCCACAAACCTGTGTATGCTCGCCTCGGTAGTGTAGATAGTAGTGTGTCTGCCTTGCGCTCAAGAGGTCCCGAGTTTGAATCTCAGTCAGGGTGAGTTACCTGGATAAGGTTTTTCCCAGCGTTTTCCCTTATCCTTCTAGACAAATGTCTGATAACTGTAAGCTCCATGGACCATGGACTCATTTGAGCATCATTTCACCCAATTCATTCACCGTCCGATATGACGTTCAAGGATGTAAATTAAAAAAAAAAGACAAACAAATGGTGTATCTTGAATATGAGAGCCCTTAGTGGTTTACCAGGAAAATATATGAGTCAACTGGAGAATTTAATGTCAGGATGGCACATTAGCCATGGTAGCTCAATGGGTAAGAGCGACTGGACAGAAACCAGGACAACCATGGTTCAAATCCCAGCCATGGCACTGAACTTTTCATGTTGACTCTATCTAATATATTGATGGTCTATTTATTTAAATAAGTTGACACTACCAACACTAACATCACTTTTTTAAATAACATTTTAGTTAATTGATGGAAATTAATCACTTCTTCACACTAGCCATATACAGGCTAAGGTCTTTGATAGATATCCGTGGTTCAAATCCCGGCCATGGCATTGAATTTTTCATGTTGACTCTATCTATCTCTGTTAACATGTTTCGGGAATATGTATTCCAATCTTCAGGACGTGTCTGATTCATAAATATATTGATGATTTGAATAGGAAATGAATAATATAATAAATTATTTTTAAAACATGTTTTTTGTTATATGTGTTTAGAGGAATTTAGTAACAGTGACGTCAAAATTAATCGCAAAAACTATTTGTAGTTGGTTTATTGATACTTGTCACTTACGAGTGACGTGTATCAATAAACCAACTACATATAGTTTTTGCAAAGTTTTTTGTTGTTACTAATGTCAACTTATTTTAACATATGCACAGGTTATTATGGAGTACTGCATCCTGCCTCTTGGTTCAAAAGTGATACATCAAACAGCTCCATTAGTGAAATCCATATTACTAGCAGGACCTCATGGAAGTGGTAAAGATATGCTGGTCCATGCTATTTGTACAGAAACAGGTGCAGTGATGTTTGATTTATCTCCAGCAAATATAGTGGGAAAATATCCTGGTAAATCTGGGCTTATAATGTTGGTAAGTTCATTTTTTCTGTATTTATTATGTATGCATTTATCTACAGCACTTGATTACTCTGCTGATAACTTGCAAATGTTGCTTGATGTTTTCTTTACTATCATGCTATATGTATAAGCAATTTATTCCAAGACTTCCTATTTTATGATTATTCTTTTGATCATTAAAATTTATTTTCAGTTATTCTTTTCCATGTGGCATTATACTGTATTCATTATTGGATTGAACCTAAAATAAAAAATACAAGAAGTATCCCTCCGCCATTCATGCCAGAAATTATGTGCAAAATATATGTCCCACATAAAGGAAATAGAGTAAAACACTTCCGCTGTTTGTTACAAATAAAAAACCAGAGAGCAATCTATAAATGCTCTTTTTTAAATGAAGTTTAATGTTAATTAAATTTAAAGGGAGTCAATTAATGACACTAAACAACACTTTTAAATTTTCCCAGAACATGTTTCAGAGACTATTTGCCTCCATTGTCAACCAGACATTGACTGGTTCTCAGTGGTGTAGCTGGCGATATTTTGTTGTAGGTCTCCTCTGGTGGTGGTTCGAGGAACTTGCTGAACAATTTTTTCTAGAGGATGTCGAAATTGAATACTTTGTTCCTATTTTTTGAAATGAAGATTTGTTCCCATATGGACAGTTCTTGTTTTCCTGATGTATGTTTTAGTAGTTTTGGTTCTGGATTTATGTTGCGGTTCTCTTTCCCAAAAATGCATGACAACTGCTGATTTTTCATACCACAACATGAATATAGAACCCAAACTACTAAAACA
The DNA here is from genome assembly GCA_030765055.1 of Mantis religiosa. Classification (NCBI taxonomy): domain Eukaryota; kingdom Metazoa; phylum Arthropoda; class Insecta; order Mantodea; family Mantidae; genus Mantis; species Mantis religiosa. Next base: position 22,083,626 of record CM060953.1, on the reverse strand, counting down.
TACATCAGGAAAACAAGAACTGTCCATATGGGAACAAATTTTCATTTCAAAAAATAGGAACAAAGTATTCAATTTCGACATCCCCCAAAAAGATTTGTTCAGCAAGTTCCTCCAACCACCACCAGAGGAGACTTATGACAAAATATCGCCAGCTACACCACTGAGAACCAGTCGATGTCCAGTTGACAATGGAGGCAAATAGTATCTGAAATATGTTCTGGGAAAATTCAAAAGTATTGTTTAGTGTCATTAATTGACTCCCTTTAAATTTAATTTATTACAACAGTTTTAAACACTTCCATGAAAGGAATTATAAAGTTTAATGTCTTTTAAATATTAAGTTAATATCGGACGATAAATGAAATGATGCTCATATGAGCCCAGGATTCAAGGAGCCTTCTCAGAATAAGGGGCCTAGAAAAATCCTTATCCAGACAACTCACTCTACTTGAAATTTGAACTCAGCAACTCTTGAATGTGAGGCAGATATGCTACCCACACACCACAGAGGTATGTGGTGAGGAACATCCTCATATTTGCCATATGGTTAGAGAATAATGGTGACAATAGCAAAACACAATGTTTTGTTCATTATAACTTTCAGTTTAATTTATATGCCTCTTTTAACTTCCAAGGTTGTAGAAACAGCTTTGATTGTAACTCTTTGGTATAGTAGTTTATTGCTACACTTTATATTACTTTTGAGTTTCCTTTCCAACGTTAAATCTCTCTTTCACACACACCTGCATGCATGCACACGAAAGTGAAAACTAATACTGCATTACATTACACATTTTGTTTGTTTCTTAGGTGCATTTAGTAAATAAAGTATCTCGCCTACTGCAACCAGCAGTAATTTATATAGATGGTGCAGAAAAACCATTTCTTAAAAAAGTGCCCAAGACAGATAAAACAGATCCAAAGCGTCTTAAGAAAGATCTTCCAAAACTTGTTAAGGGCATTGGTGCTGAAGATCAGGTAAGAAGACAAATTCTTAGAGCGTATTATGTTCTTCCATAAGATCAGAGACTGGAGCACCAGGTTCACCTTTGAAATTGTCTCCCCTCTTTATGCAACTTAAACCATCTTTGAGTTGTGCTGTAGGGAAGAACAGTTTCTCCATAATTCTCCTGTAACACTGTATAGTTCTCAACTGAAGATCTGAGGCGAAAGCAGAATTTGAAAGCTGCATTTTGTTCCTCACCCATCACCTCCAATATTTTGATAGGCAATAATTTGAGTGAGCATTTTTGCTACCAAAGTGTAGCTAATCGAGTGGTTTATTGTGGTATAGCAGTGATGCAATTGAGGTTAACATGGTGCTCTAGCTGTGAAAGTTGTGCATTTACAAGTTGAAAATAGTCGACATCACTGTGACCTGAGTATACCATTATGTAAGTTATTCATATAGAAATTATATTATAGATACATATGTGCCAAGCATGCTCTGTTTGCATTTCTGCTTATTTACTTTACACACTATTTGTGATTCTAACATATGTTTAAATAAAATACATTAGTATTTAATACTTTGTTATTTTAGTGCATTTTGGAGTCTAACCTCTGCCTTCTAGGCAGTACTAAACGATAAACTTCGAAACCGTCCTGAATCAAAAATGCTCCCTCTAGCAGTAATAAACATGTCTCTGTTTAAATTTAAAGGGAGTCGATTAATGACACTAATCAACACTTACTTTTAAATTTTTCTGAAACATGTTTCAGAGATATAATTTGAGTGAGCATTTTTGCTACCAAAGTGTAGCTAATCGAGTGGTTTATTGTGGTATAGCAGTGATGCAATTGAGGTTAACATGGTGCTCTAGCTGTGAAAGTTGTGCATTTACAAGTTGAAAATAGTCGACATCACTGTGACCTGAGTATACCATTATGTAAGTTATTCATATAGAAATTATATTATAGATACATATGTGCCAAGCATGCTCTGTTTGCATTTCTGCTTATTTACTTTACACACTATTTGTGATTCTAACATATGTTTAAATAAAATACATTAGTATTTAATACTTTGTTATTTTAGTGCATTTTGGAGTCTAACCTCTGCCTTCTAGGCAGTACTAAACGATAAACTTCGAAACCGTCCTGAATCAAAAATGCTCCCTCTAGCAGTAATAAACATGTCTCTGTTTAAATTTAAAGGGAGTCGATTAATGACACTAATCAACACTTACTTTTAAATTTTTCTGAAACATGTTTCAGAGATATATGTGTTTGGAGGAATTTAGTAACAGTGACGTCAAATTAATCTCAGAAACTATTTGTAGTTGGTTTATTAATACTCGTCACTTACTTGTTTATATTTATGAGAGACTAGTTTCAAAGACATTCGCCTCCATTTTCAATCTCTTTCCAACTGGCATCTGTTGTTGTCTGCTCTCTCTCTGGTGGTGGAACTATGAATTTCTTTGTCAAATTATCTACTGGTGGGATTTCAAAGTTCATTACGCGATCCTTATTTTTCCATATGAATATGTTCTCCCATGTTGTCAATTTATTTTGGTTTATCACTCCTTTTAATACTTTTGGATTTGGATCAATGTCATGGTTTTCATTCCAAAAGTGAAATGCTACTGCTGACTTATCTTCTTGTTTCAATCTGATGTTTCTAAAGTTAGAACATCTAAAGTCAGATTGAAACAAGAAGATAAGTCAGCAGTAGCATTTCACTTTTGGAATGAAAACCATGACATTGATCCAAATCCAAAATTATTAAAAGGAGTGATAAACCAAAATAAACTGACAACATGGGAGAACATATTCATATGGAAAAATAAGGATCGCGTAATGAACTTTGAAATCCCACCAGTAGATAATTTGAGAAAGAAATTCATAGTTCCACCACCAGAGAGAGAGAGCAGACAACAGATGCCAGTTGGAAAGAGATTGAAAATGGAGGCGAATGTCTTTGAAACTAGTCTCTCATAAATATAAACAAGTGATGAGTATTAATAAACCAACTACAAATAGTTTCTGAGATGTTTCAGAGACTTTGCCTCTATCCTCAGCCGGCCATTGACTGTCTCTGTTTGCCTGCCTCTCACAGGCAGTAACCAGGAGTACCAACAATGAAAATACTATGGCATATTTGTTACATGCTGGGCTAACAGAATATCCTAAGATTAAATTCTGTTGCGAGAAGTTATGACCGCCAAAATATTATGTTCATTCTTTTTGAACAGCTCTTGTACTGCTGGTATCCTACCCAGAGCATGTTTACTTACTGCAGGATAAAAATGTAAGATAAGCATTACGTAGTTGAACTTCCTTATTTAAGTGTACAGCACAATATAGTAAAACTTAAAAATTTTAGACAAACTATAGAAATGACACGCGCTTTAGTTGTATGGAAGCCACCGTTGTCATCATTATTATTATCCTCTGCCTCAAAGGACGTAGTTGATAGTTAATGCTTGTCTTGGTGGATTTGGATTAAAATGTTGATGATTACTAGAAGTATTATAAACAGTGCTGTTCTCATATTAATGTAGATTTTTGGAGCAGAACTTTTTGTTGACACGTACCAACACTTTCTTGTTCTTCTGTTTTCTTCTAAGTGCTTTTGGGCATGACCTACATCCAATCCTCAGCTGTGGATACAGCTCCACAGTATCCACAATGTGATATTGAGCAGTATCCACAGCTGAGGATGGGATAAGGACATGCTTGAAAGTGCTTCGAAGAAAACGGAAGAACAAGAAAGTGTTGGTACATGTCAACAAAAAGTTCTGCTCCAAAAATCTACATTAATTGGATCAAAATGCTTTTAAATACTTGGTCTGAAGTTTGCTGTCTTTTATAATGATGTCAGAACAAATGCTGGAAGAATTTCTATGTCTTTTTATTACTGTTTTAAGCTTAAAGCTGGACAAATTACTTTGATATAACTATAGTTGAAAGCTTACCAGTAGAACACAGGAACATTATTGGTGCACCTATATTATATTTTCTTGTTTAGATCATTCTTATTGGTGTGTCGCACTGTCCATGGGAGTGTGATCAGAAAGCTCTTGCACAGACCTACAATAAAATGATATACATCCCTCGTCCAGATTACGGTAGCTTATTTTCACTTTGGAAGGAGCTATTGTTTCAGTATGGAGGTGTTAACCGTCAATTTGATATAGCAGCTATGACAAAGGTTAGTAATGCTGTTTTATAAAGCAATACCAATATTAGATTTAATAACATAACCGATGTATTTGTTTTATACAGTTCAGAGAAGGATTTTAATGGATTCAAGAGATAAATCTATTACACTATGGTGAAAGTACACAATTTGCTTAATGTTTTGTTACTATAATTCATTAACTTTATATTGCTTTGTGAAGTGAAATACGAGGTACGTCCAGAAAGTAAATTCTGTTTGGTAATAAAATTAAATTGTGTACAGATACAGAAAACTTATTTATTGCACAAAATTCTACAACTCTTAAACTACTTTTCCACATAACTGCCGAAATTTTGCAGGCATTTGTCATAGCGAGGCACAAGTTTTTGTATACCTTCTTCATAGAAGTTTGCCGCCTGTGTCTTCAACCAGTTGGAAGCTTTTCCTTTCAGCTCTTTGTCATTGTTGAAGTGTTGACCACCACGGAAAGATTCAAGATGCAAAAACAGATGAAAGTCGCTAGGAGCGAGGTCAGGGCTGTACAGGGGTGGTCAAACACGTCCCAGCCAAATCCATGTAGGATGTTTTTTGTTACATTTGCAGTGTGTGGTCCTGCGTTATTGTGAAAAAACACAACACCTTTTGACAGCATTCCTCGGCGCTTATTCGTATTGCGTGGTGCAATCCTAGCATTCAGAAAACGAATCACAGATCTGATTTCACAAGCGGCGGGTTTTCAATCAACACCGACATTGTAAACAAGCACAACAAAGCATACGTGGCTGACAGTGATCTCACAATGGTGAACATTTCTTCTCCTTGATACAGAGCATCTACCGCACATGTGCAGAACTGCGATTGCAGGGCTGCAACGGAGATAAATTGAAACAGAACTTACTTTCTGGATGCCCTTTGTATGTTTTATAGATTTCTGAAAGTTGAGTGCATTCTTTCCTCAATTACTTTTTCTTAGAATGAGATCCTCAACCAAATTTGGTTCGGAACTAAAACCCAGAATTCTTTATCTGAAACTACAAACCAAGTACAAGTTAATAGATGTAGAGAGCATTTCAGGAACTAAGTTAAGAAGCTCAGCATTTACCTTTTTAAAGATCTTACAAATTCTACATTATAACAAACAGGAATATTGGCAAACTAAATCACTGGATTCACCTTTTTTTTTGGGTAGGGGGATGGTGGGTTACTCGTGTTCATGAAGGGAATCTCTATTCTTTTAGGTTTAGGATAGCACTAATGAGCAGTAACTGGTTGTTTTCAGCTGTCAGATGGATACACAGTTGGAGCAATCCTGGAAGTAATAAAAGAAGTGATGACTTGCAAGCGTGTTCTGCAACTCAGGGTACAACCATTAACTCATGCAGAGCTCATCAATTCTCTTAGCAAGCAAGAGCCTGTTTACAAGGAGGAAGATGAGGCCTTTCTTCAATGGTATATCAAGACTCCACTTGGTCGTAGGAAAGCAAAGCAAATGGAAATGGAATCTGAGCTTAGAACTGAGCAAGCTCCAAAACAAAAGAAATAGTTAATGCAATGATAAAGATCTTATTAATCAGCAAAACAAAAGTACAATACATTTTATCATCAATGCGACTACAATAAGGATCATAATGATGAGATGTTTTACAGATAAAACTCTTATTGTTGGTCTTAAACAAAAGATTTAAGTATAATGACCTTTCCAAAAAAAATTGGTAGTAACATGGGACTATTATCCGCATCAAACCTCCTGCATATAGCAATAGCCAATAGGAGAGTGCTGCAACATAGACATATCATGGGCCTGTGTGTGAGAGAGAGACAGCGAAGCCCGCCTCGGTAGCATAGATGGTAGCACGTCTGCTTCACGTTCAAGAGGTCCAGAGTTCAAATCTCAGTTAGAGTGAGTTACCTGGATAAGGTTTTTCCGGGGTTTTCCCTTATCCCGAAAGATAAATGTCAGGTAGCTCTAATCTCTATGGACCCTGGATTCATTTGAGCATCATTTCATACATTTCATTCATTGTCCGATATGATTTAACATTGGAGGACATAAATTAAAAAAAGATAGAGAGAGAGACAGCAATAATAATACACAGCATAGTGTAAGAATAGAGTGCGTGTTATCAAGAGCTATTAAGTGCATCTGTTTTAAATCCAAATAAAATGTTGCTATTTGGTAAAACCATGACGATGGTGTGCAATGAAAGATTGCAGTAGACTGAACGCTCTATTTCACTCGCACTCGCTTGCATGCATTTACCTCACGCTCGCACCTGTGGTAGACTTTAAATTATGTCTGACAAGGTGTAAGAACCATCGAAACTGTCTAACTACTGAGAAAACATCTTCTGATAGTTCCTCAAGCAACAGCTTTTATACCATAGTAAGTATAATTTTAATTCAATATAATTTAAGGATGTCTGACTGAGGATTGCAAATATACTAAGTGTCTGACCATGGACAATGTAACTTCTAAGATTATTCCAAATAAAATATATAAAAACTCAGCTTTATATTTTAATGAATTTGAGGTGCAATTTTTTACACCTTTGATGCCTGTTACCTTTCAAAGCCACCAACTTCATAGTCAGGGATCATTTTTAACTGTATTAGGGACATACACAAAGAAAGTTTCAGGTTTTGCTCTAATATATATATTGATTCATTATATGTTTGCATTTAAATAATGCTACTTCCTCTTTGTGAAGATACGTAATATCTACCGGTTATCTGTGTATTTTATGATACAATATTTATTTTCTTGAAAGTTATAAGAGATGGGAGACTTAATCTTATTGTGTAGTTGCTTGCATATCAAATAGAAGTAAAATGAGGAAGAAAAATACTAAGTTTATTAAATTTCAAACTATTTACATATATATTTCACAAGTGTTCAAATCGTTCCAATCTGTCTTCCTTAATTACTTTCACTATCCTTAATAAATATTTAAAAATTATGATTTTGACGCTGGTTTTGGTGGTACCCAAGCTTCTATCTTCGGTCGTGTTGTACTGTATGGCATGTATGCCCCTTCAGTTCCCGACAAATTCTCTGTATGATCAGCCATCCATGAATATTTTGGTCTATGTGGGTCCTGTAAAGCAAACAGACACTTACTGGCAAAAGGTAAAAAAGAAAACCTTAATTTAATCAACAACAACTTGGTGAATGACAGTTTTTCCAGCATTATGTCAAAGCTGCTAAGGTTCAAATAAATGCATAACAAGCATTACTTTCAAATGCATAACAAGCTTTTAGGGGTATGAGTGCGCTGACTTAATGGCAACTTCTTGATGTTAAGCTGAAACATAATTTCTTCTGCTACTTTTCTTCTATAGTGAATGGTTATATAAATAAACAAAAAAAATTGAATGAAAGTGTTATTTCCAATGTTATCACTCCTTTATCGTTTACTTCTGCAATTAGCACAGAGATGTGAAGCATTATTCATGCATTTTTCCATTTGTTGTGCTAAAATAAGTCACTTAGCCACAGAATAATTTTAAATAAATGGATTCCAGCATATCTATTGGACTAAATTTGTGGACATATACTTGATAAACACACAATATTGGCACGTAGATTGTAAAGTTAGGCCTGTTGACAGCAAACACTATCTGCATTGACATCTTGCATAACCACTGGTTCTGTGCCACATTGGAATGTGTGTAGAGCGGAAGGTCTGGACTGTTAACTATAAAACTACCTGCCTCAACAAATTGCACAAATATTGGATCCGTATAACAGCGGCACATGTGTGAAGTGGAAGGTCAGGAATAATAACAATAAAATTGCCTGCGTTGACTGCTTGCACAACAGCTGGCTCTGTCTACAGTTCAGATGCATTCTTTGCCTCTGCAGTTGGAAACACAACATTCAGAACTATAGCAGTCTTTACAAGAGTAACTATATGCTTCTTGTCTAGTGCAAAGCTGACTGCAACATGCCTGAACTGCAACACTTGTATAGGGATAAGTTTCCTGAAAAAGGAGAATTCCAAACCCCAGATCACTTACTGCAGTAGATCAGCAGTTTTAGAATTGAGAAGTGTGTTTCCTCAGTGCTCAAATCTAGTATGCAGACAAGAGGAAGCAATTTTGCAGCTGATGTAAGAGGATCCAGGTGCAAATATCCAAAACTGGACAGTTCATAGAACATTAAGCGGGCAGTTACTTCACTCATATTGTATTCAAAGAGTACAGCATCTCGGAGTAAATTATTACTGCCTACAGTAGCACTCTGTCAATAGCTAATTGAATAATGTGTGCATAATCCTAATTTTTCATCATGGTGCTAGATACTGATTAAACTGTTTCTTGTGTAATAGTATGTTGAATTTTCGAAATAAAACATAGGCTTTTTCAAAGGTTATGCCTGCAAAATCTTAAAAATGTAATTACAAAGTACTATTCCAAAGTTTTATTTGATCTAAATACAAAGTGGCAAAAGTGTTACAATCACCAGTTTGCAATGAACATCTGAGCTGAAGTAATTAGAGATAAGATGACAGGCCCTTTTGTATTACTCAAATAAGTGACTGAAACTATCAGTGAAAACATTCTGCTCTCTTTTTTGGAGGATGTTACTGTTCAAACAAGACAAAGCATATGGTTTATGCGTGATGGGGCAACCTCTCATATCATTACAGTTGTTCAACATTTAAGTGGTACAGTGGATAGATTGATTTGGACTAGCACCTCGTCCTGCAGGATCTCAGATACCAATCCTTTAGATCTGGATACATTTGAAGAGTACAGTGTACAATAACAAGGTTGCAACCATGAATGAACTTCACACATGTTTGAAGTAGTCCCAAATATTGGGCAAAACAGGGAATCTCTTAATGAGAGTAGGGTAGTATTGGCTTAGAAGATGGTAGTGTGATGCTTGCATAAATCCTAACTGAGCACAATTTAAGCATATTCTGTAAATAAACATATGTATAATTCCTTTCTTGGAAGTGTTGAAAACAGTTGAAAACATATGTATTATTAATTTAACATCAGTTATTTACACTGCTTAACTTTCTTAATATAAAAACATGTTTTGGGAACATTTGCTCATGTCATCAGCAGGCAAAAGAGTGGTGATGGTGCTGGTGGCATTGGCAGCAGCGATGGTAGTATGAACTTGCTGAGCTGGTCCAATGGCAAGAGTTTGAAGTTCATAATTCAATCCTTTTGTAATGTGGATGTTTTCACATACTGAGAATTATCAGCAAAATCTGTGTGATCTGCAAGTGCTCATTGGTCTTGATTCTGCCATTAGGTATGCATGATGGTAGATGATTAACCCATGCCCACAGATAGTACCACAGGAGAGAGAGACAGAAGGCTGCGGGTTTGAAGTGGTCAAAAATGTTAATGAAAAACCTTCTCTTTCAAGCTGTGAGGTCATTTTGTATGCAACTAAATTTGCCCCCTTTTAGAGGTGGGCAGGCTACAGATTTTCACACCTAAAAACATGAAACAACACTCTCAGCTGCATTTGAATCTGCAAACTTGGACATCAGAGGCTAGCATGGAGGCTAGGCCATGTAAAACAACCAAAACTTGTTTTAATAATTCAAAATTATGCCAAGTGTAGAGTGTACATCAATTCCTTAAATATTATAATTGTTACTTTCGCAGTGATTCTGTGGGCAATATTTTATAACATATTAACTGAACACTCCCAATTAAAAGCAGTTTACTATCTCAGTCAACAGTATTCCACATGAACAATAGTCCTTGTGTACTAAACAAAAAAATCAGACAAGTCCATAAAATTTGTACTTTACCTTATGTGGTGGTAGATCAGTTTTGTAATGCAACCAACCAAACCACTCTGCGGGTACTTGGCTTCCATCATAATCCATGTTTACTTCGTCTGCATATTCTACCCATCTATTACGTCCTGGGGAAAAAATGGTAAAGTTGTAAAAAGTATTTTTAACTAGCCACATTAACTTTAATCTTACAATCCTTTTAGTCAGCTGCTTGCTCATGCTTTGAAGAACTAAAGCATTTATGTTTCCTTTCCAATCTATACTGTATTTGCCATATTTAATTTTTATGTTCAGATGGTGTCAACTTCCATGATATCAGTGTGCCAGAATTTTGTCCACATGAGTTTTACATACCAATAAATCTCATGACATGGGCTAATGTTTTCAAGGTGAGCCAGAACAGCATTCTGGGGTGAAATTTCATAAAATGAGTTATTGCCAAAATAATCTTCCCTGATAGAGTTGGATAACTGCTGATGATGGGGACAAACCGTTCTCCGAAACATGTCCAAGTAAGGATATTTTGAGTGATGTTTGTGTTTGAATTACCGACTCCTTACTTTCAAATGTTAAATACATCACTGACTCTAACTTTTTTCTACAAATAATAATAATCTTCCCTGATGTTTGTAGAAGCGAATAATGATATTTATTTTCCTGTCCCATAGTTTTAAAAGTCCTAAATAGATCCATTTTGAAAAGACTGTACAGTGTGCCACGTCCCCTATTAGCCATTTGTAACAGTATTCTCCTCTTGATTGTAACCTTATTGAAGCTATATTCCAGAGCACAACCTTATTAGAAAAGGAATTTCTTGTTTTTTCTATTAATAACAATCTGTGCATCTGATATTAATTCTTCCATGCTTTGTTTAGTCTGTTTTGAATTACTAGTGCTGTTTTCAAGATGGGAAGAAGCAATAATTTTGGTGTAAGAAATTGGCATGGAAACCAGTATAAACAGTTTAAGTAATCCTGATTAGGTATATAATAAAACATATACAATATCTTTTAATAATATAAAAGGTATATAATAAATAATTTTTCCCTAAAATGGAAAAAGTGTAGTAACGCATGACAATATATTGACTTTGTCAAACCCAACCTCAAACATTGGTGATCAATGTGAAGTGAAAATAAGTTCTTCCAGGAAAAAATTGGTTTCTTCATTGTGTAATGGCAACGATGACAATTTAACTAATGTAAATGATATTGGATCAATAAGTTTTCAGTTAGTAGATATAGAAACTTTGTACAGTGCAAAATTTGTGAAAGTGAAAATTGTTGTCTATCAGAGGACACCAAGAAACGAAATGGAGTATTAGCTACATTACCATTCAGTTGCCAAAAGTGTAATAAAGAATATACATTTGAAACATCCAGAACTCTTGAAAGTGACACAGAAGTAAATGTAAGGTTTGCTTATGACTTGAGAAGCATTGGCAAGGGAACTGAGGCAGCTAGGACATTGGCTGCTGTTCTCAATTTACCAGCCTCCCCGCCAAATTTAACAAAATAATAATACCACAAGGCAAGTGACCATAGAGTCTAGGAACAAAAGGAGTGAAAAACCAGAAAGGAAGGATGCTGATGATGAAAAAGATGCAGAATATGGATCTGGGGAAATTCTGAGGTGTAGTTCCAACATAGCAAAACTTTAATACTGTTTTTCTCTGTTTTATTTTTTTTAAACTTTGGGTGCGCTCATCTATAAAACTAATGGAGCTACAACTCTACATTGTTTTCTGGAATTAAAGCAATACTTAAACTGTTTTTTAAACGTACTTGTAGAGAGTTAGGTGAGCATTTGAATTTTTAAAAAAATAAATATTTAATATTTTTAGAAGTAAATTCAAGAAATTTATATAAAAAAAAATCACATATCCTTTATTAAAACTCCAAAATAAGATCTATTATATTTAATGAATTGTGAAAGTGTTGTAAAATAATAAATAAAAGTTTGAAATTGATGTGTTCACTGGTTCTTGAGCTAAGCGCACCAGAAAACTCTCATTTTAAAATTGGTGAGATAGGCTGTTCCTGCTCCCCTCATGACATGGGCTAATGTTTTTAAGCACACTTAAAAAACCAATCGTTTGGGATGAATTTGAACCCAAATTGAATAATTATAAATACTGGCTATGAGAAGTCACAGAAGATAGACTTGTGTATATTTCCTAGTCAATTTTCAAAGCTCATTTTCCCAAAGATAGCAATCATATTCTAAATTCACTAAACAAGAAAACAAACAAATATAAATTAATCTCCACTACAGTGAAAATTGGGACAAAAAAATTCAAATGTAAAATTACTTATCAAAACTAACACTTCTAATCCAGATTCTTTGATGTATATCTTGTTTCTTAGAAGTACATTTTAAAATATGTTAAGAAACAACATACACGTTTTTCATATTGCATACATGTGTGCCCACATTTATCACAATGGGCATCCATGTGTGATAAATGGAAGAAATATAGCCTTCAGAGAGGAACAATTAACCCATTAATGAAAACTAAAGCATAAATACTTACCATAGAAGTACATTTTATTCTCGTAGTATTTGTTGCCATATTTGTCCTGTCCAATCAAGGTACCCAACTTCGCATCATCCATTCTGAAAGACAGCGTAAATGATTTTCAATTCATTACACAGTGGAATATTCAAATATATAAATTACTATATGTATAAACAGCCACTATATAGAATATGCAGGTAACATATTGTTGCGAACCCGATCGCAATAGTGTGGCTTGTGTACACAAACAGCCTGGAGATAAGGAGTATGCCGGAATAAATAACGATAGTGCCGATAAATAACAGATGGATAGTATATCACGGAGGTAAAGGACCTACCGGCATAGATTAAGTTACGCTGCTGGAAGGTGATAGAATATTCAGGTTCTTTATTATTCCGGAAATATCTTGAATTATGAATGAGATCTGTAAGCAATTGTGAGATGCCAGCAGACAGTTGTAAACAGCGTGAGTAAAGAGAGTTGTAGTTGTGTAACAAGAGTGCTGTTGTAACGAGAGCTAATGTAATCAGCTGTCACAGTTTGTTATTGTCATTGACCTTGGAAGATTGTGTATTATGTCATGTAATGTTGTTACATGAGAATTGAACAGTGTATCTCTACGAAAGTAAAGGAGATTTTTATTTTCTGCAACTCGGCCTTTTAATTCTACGAACTCACGAAGTCACAATATGGGATGCTAAAATTATTTTAAGCAAAAATATGACATGTGATTTCTATGTATTACACATTTCTTCTTTGCACTGATATAAATCTCTTATACCAAGGGAATCAAAAACATCTGAACTGACTATGCAGTGTTTTGGGCTATCTGCACCCTCAGTGCTCGTTGCCATCTGCTGCTACCATAGAAAGGCACAGATAAATACATGAAACATTTTTAAAACTACTTTTGAAGGCTTTATTTATCCATGTTATTAAAAGAGATGCTGAAACTTTGGCATCTCTTTAGGAAACTATCCATCACTCACCATAATTCATGTTGAAAAATACAAGAAAGAGTTATAGGTACAATTTTTTTTAAGCCAACAGTTGACGCCCGTACATAAATACAATTTGGCCCCCTCCTTTTTTTTTTTAGAGAGAATTAACAGACAGGAGCTTGTTTTTCCCTTTTTTCCAACAAGATTTTGCAACCACTCATACAGCCAATCTTTCATTGAGAACAGTTGAACATTTTAATTGATGGAAATTAATCCGCTGTATATAGGCTAAGGTTTTTGATAGAGTCAACATGAAAAATTCAATGCCATGGCCGGGATTTGAACCACGGATCTCCTTGATTGATGAAGCCTGGGATTCAAGTGCTTACAATAATAATTTGCCACAAATGGCGTATCTTGAATGTGAGAGCCACTAGTGGTTTACTGGGGAAATATACGAGTCAAATGGAGAATTTAATGTCAGGACGGCACGTAGGTATGGTAGCTCAATGGGAAAGAACGACTGAACGGAAACCAGGAGATTTGTGGTTCAAATCCTGGCCATGGCATTGAATTTTTCATGTTGACTCTATCCATCAAAAACCTTAGCCTATATACGGCTAGTGTGAAGAGATGATTAATTTCCATCAATTAACTAAAGTAATAAAAGTTAAATGATGAAGCCTGGGATTCAACTAATTACGATAGTAAGTCGCAACAGTGTATCTCGAATACGAGATCCCCTAGTGGTTTACCAGGGAAATATACGAGTCAAATGCAGAGTTTAATGTCATGATGGCAAGTTGGCCATGGTAGCTCAATGGATAAGAGTGACTGGACAGAAACCTGGAGAACCGTGCTTCAAATCCCAGCCGTGGCATTGAATTTTTCATGTTGACTCTATCAATAGAAGATGTGTTTCAGAACCGAAATATTAGTAGAAATTTGTGGTCACCTAATCCCCTGCAATCTCTATCTTTGGGGTAACTTACAGCATAAAGTGTACAAGACAAACCCAAACACCCTGGAAGAATTAAAACAAAATATCCTGGAAATTGCTGGAAATTGCCAGCATTTCTTAACGTGAATTATGGCGAATAATATAGTTTCCTAAAGAAGTGCCAAAGAAATATACACAATGATGGTAACCAGTTTCAGCATCTTCTTTAATAACATGGGTAAGTAAAGTCATTAAAAGTAGTTTAAAAAATGGTGCATGGTTTCATCTCAGCTTTTCTATGATACTGGCAGACAGCAACGTGCACAGAGAGTGCGCACAGGCAAAACACTGTACAGCCGGTTAGGATGTCTCTGGGTCTCTTGGTATATGTACATCAAATATAATATTTAGGCAAGGCATGAAAAGAGTATTCTGGAAAAGTTTGTAATAAAACATGGAAAAACAAAACTTCAGTGTCCTACCTTTTGCATAAGAAAAATATTTTGAATTGCATTTAATTTTCTTTCTCACTGAAAAGGACTACACACTTTTATATTTGTCCTTGTACCTACATTCTCATGGCCTTTAATTAGTTTGCATTTCTGCTAGTAGATAGCACTTTTGTGTTTCTCATTAATGCATGTTTGAAATGAAGAACTCCTAAAACTGAAGTAAAAAAACTAACACTAAAACAACACAGTTCTGTGGTTTTGAGATTCCAATAACTGGTTTTGTCAATTAGTATCTTCTGAACATGAGCAGTAATAAAAAGATGGGAGTCCTTTATATTCATTTTATCACTTAGCTATAAAAGAAACTCTTTTAGAAAGCAATTGTGGGTCAGTTAGAGGCTTGTCAATGCTTACAGCTTCTGCTAAACCTCAAATTTAGGCAGTCTTCATTTTTTTGGATGGGTGTGCCAGATACAGCAGTTTAACTAAATCCTTATGTACTCTTTCATATAGCAAGAAAAAACTGAATAATAATTTATTGCAGCCAATAGACTCTTACAAGAGCATCTGACACTGTCAATTATCTCTATACAGTCAAAATACAAAATGATCAAAATACATAAGTTATTTACAAAATATAGGGTTGTTTACAAAAGTATATGAGTTATTTACAAAGATCAAAATGCCTAAATTACATACAAACCTTATTGTTTACATAGGTGTACATACTACATACATATATATTACAGTTCATTTATACTATACAAACATTTTTCAATTAGGTATGATTTTAAGACCAGTTTAAATTTTGAGTCAGAAGTATTCCTAATTACAGACGGCAATTTATTGTACAATATGGCTCATATTTTAAATGGATCTTTATTAGTTTGAGTTTTACTCGTGCTCACCCTATGGTAATCAGTTGCTCTCCTCGTATCATATGTATGGCAATCTTTATTGAGGATGTTATGTTGCTTTCGGTCTTTTACAAGTATAATTGTTTTGAACGCATAGAGTGATACTACTTTTAGGATGTTTTGTGATTTGAATGTATCCTGACATGCTTGTTGAAAACATGGTGACCACTTCCAAACAATTAAGAAGTAACTTGAAAATATCCAATTCCATAAACTGTGACAATAAACTGCACATTTTGAAGAGATCTAAATTTTGTGCAGTAAATTTTTTAATCCCTCTAATGCTTTAATAATTACATAAAATTCATTCAGAATGAAGAGAACTTCAGAGGCAATTCCCAGAAGTCAAAGCAATTACACAAAATTAATTTAAAATGAAGAGAGCTTCAGAGGCATTTCCCATAAATTCAAGACATTCACTTTATTAATATTATAAATATTTTAAACCTATGGTGTTTAAATCAAAATTAAGCTATTTTTGAGAAAATAAAAAAAAATAGCAAAGCACTTTCCATATAAAGGTTTGTTTGGAATGCAGCGGGCAAGGGTGATTTTCTTGCAAATTGTTTTGTATCCTTAGAAGATACTGAATTTAAACAGCATGACTGATATTTACCCAAGTTCTAATTTTTATTTACACTGTCCAGAGACAGAGAATGGGAGAAAGAGAGACCTAAAAGTGTGTCACCTAGATCTTTAAGCATCATTTCTGTTTAAATCTTGATACCAACTTTCTGGGTAGAATGTAATACTTCCTCAATTTATTATAAGTAGGCAACAGAGAAAGTAAAAATTTGTACAACATGCTGAATGATTAATAACTTTCCTTCTTTTACACATAATAATCTAAGCCTAACCTTACATTAAATTAGATCACAGAACCATGTGGTGCACTGCACCTGGTGTATCTTGACTGATTATGCTTATCTCAAACTAAACTGATAGCAGATTCGTCACCTTTCACCTATTTTACATTTACAAGAAAAAAAATACTACACAATGTACACAATTAGTGCACATGATATCAACTCTTGCCTCTCTGCTTGATTTAAAAATCTTGTAATACTTTAGATTCTAAAGCTGGAATGTATATCTGATCTCTAATGTAGACTATTTCACATTTAGAATGGTCAATCTGAAACATTATAGAGCAGCAATTCACCTGTCAATATTTAGGAATTCTTTAGTCACCCAATCTTAAAAAACAATAAAAACAGATGCCACTCATAAATCACTCAATGGGAACTTTTACAATCCAGAAATTCTGGTCTTCGATCCTTTCCTTCAGAAGCAACATAAAGACATGTGTAGCATAAACTGCAAGACATTACAGTGAATCAGTGGTACATACATAGGTATATGCTAAAATATGTAAAAAAAAAAAAAAAATAACTACAGATCTATAAAAGTGAAATGAATCTATACTTTCACAAATAATCTCAAATTTCTAGCTATCAGGAAAATAACACGGACATTAGCCCAATTCTTGGTGTGTCAAAAAAAAGTAATATAATTACCAAGATGAACATACAATGAGTTTTCTGTGACATTTTCGTCTATGGAAATTATTCCAATGCCTACTATTACCTTAGTGTCATTTATACCAGTGTTCCTGGGATTTGAATGATAATAGAATTTTTGTCCTAATTTCATTCCAGCTCTATTACAGCACTGCTGTCTGAAAGTGAAATGCAGGATAAATAAAATTCAATAGTTATAATCCTATTGTGTAGCCAGATCATTCAGAATACCATGGTTTAAGCAGTACTGTAAATTTTGATTGGTATAACCAAAGAATATTTAAGCTTTCTAGAACATGAAACTCAAAAAATGTTTTAGCTTGAGCTCTACTTAAAATCCTTATGTGCTTCTGTTTTGTTACTAATTATCATCAGCTTAAAAACGTTTTTCATTAACTGAACCCCATGTTTTTAGGTTATGGACTTTCTCATTAATTCCGTGAAGAGAAATACTTGTAAGACACAGTAATTCTGTGACAGATTATTAGCTAAAATACCTGTAGAGTTTAAATAAAGTACCCCTAATTCCTCCATTTTGGCGAAGTATCTGAAAAAGATTGCTAAGTTTATCCAAGGCTAAATACTTCGCCATGTTCTGCTTCCAGTTTAGCCAACACTACAGAATGCACAGACCAGTGCTGCGTAACGTATTTTTCAACCAAATTTAGCGTTAAAAATTTTAAATGCCCTAAAAATAAATAGAGATCTATCACTCGTTGTACATCTTAGACATAATCAAGTAGGCTCACTTGCTCTAAATTAAAAAGGTAACCCATTTCAAAATTAATAAAGTTACACATTACATCCAACAGTTGGATTTGAAACAAGTTTCACACAAGCTAAGGAAGTCCGTGAAGGAAAAAGAATATATACCAGCCAACAGTACCATATTTTATGAAGAGCATTCTCTTGAACACACATTGTGGTAAATGGGCTGTTAATATATGCGTGTCATTCGTCCCGTATAAAACAGGACTTGACATAGTATTCCTCAACTGCATATTGTCGTCATTTATTGTTGTGAGAAATGCTGAGTCGGCGCTTATCTCTTATTATTGTAATGTTATTTAGTGGTTCTGTGCAGTGAGACAGACGAAGTCCGCCCAGTTGTAGTGTGGGCAGCTGATGTCCTATGTTTTTTTTTCGTCCGTTTAGTCATATCGGACGATGAGTGGAATGGATGAAATGATGCTCAAATGAGTCCAGGGTCCATAGAGCTTAGAGTTACCCGACATTAGTCTTCCAGCAAATGGGAAAACCCGGGGTAAAACCTTATCCAGGTAACTCACCCTAACCGAGATTCGAGCTCGGGACCTCTTGAACGTGAGGCAGACACGCTACTATCCACGCTATCGAGGCGGCTGTCCTATGTTGTTTGCGTGAACTTAAGCTATTATTTCTACACGGATATAATGCTTCTCTTGCAATTTAAAGGAGAAATATCTACTTTCGAAGATACAGGCTTAATTATGAAGTTCACGAAAAATTTGCAATATGACGTTTTTATTGCACATGGTGGGAACTCTGATATTATTAAGAGAGAAATCAAACAAACATAAACTAGTATCTTCTGTTGATGTTGCAACTTCTAAAATCAATGCCCTCTACACAAAAAGAGGGGTGTAAGTTTGTTTCACACTTCCCACGAAATTCGGCTATATTTCTATTAAATATGCATGTAGAACTATTGCTAGTAAAACTCATTTCATTGAAGATATATAAAATCAAGTAGTTAATATTCAGGTTCACAGAGTAGTGTTATATTGATTATAATAAAGTAGATACGGTATTGTGACTTTGTGGGTTCATGAAATTAAAAGTCCAATTGCACAAACTCAAAATGTTCTTTATTTCCACCGAATTACAGTTGGAACACTTGCCGATTACATAGAATTACGTAGCGCACACAATTACAATCCACTCGTCTGTCACAAGTCCAATCCACACTCACAATTACGTACAACTCCTCTGATACACGTTCACAGTCTTCCAGTTCGTTCGCTAGCACTGCGCTCACCAAGGCAACTAGAGTACTCAGGTAGGCCATTCCGGAGAGTCGCGCTGCCATTGGCTAACGCGCATGACGTCACTGAGAATACACTTCAACCGCGAGAGTTAAACACTAGCCCCTCAGTATGTGTTATTTAAGCTCTGCTACGCGTAAAATCGGACGGAATAAACATCCACTTGTGTTTATAATGAAGGTTCTTTCTAGCAGTTGTATTAAGAGTTTAAAACATCTTACTATTCATATGTACTTAATCAGTGTAGCTCAAGAAAATGACGAAGCAACCCATTGAAGATTTTTCTTTGCTGCAAGTTTCCTGATCATTTCTGCCTTCGCTCTTTTGTTTAAGTGCCTAATTCTAATGAAGGTTCTTGTCCTCACATTAAGCGAGATCACTTTGTGATGAATTTCGGGAAACTTGGAACTTATTATAGAAATTAAGTTTTGCATCACTCCATTACACTTCGCAGCACCTTGTCCATGGAAGCTACAAAATATTACTTCTGTACCTTGTTCTGCCGTTTCAAAACACTGTTTTCTTTCTTCAGGGCTTGCATCTGAGTCTTTAGTCTAATTATTTCCTCTTCAGCAACAACAGAGTGGTCAGGAGCTACCTCCGTGCTGGTCGACGGGTCAAATTTTGTTTTTTTGGGAGATAAAGATACTATAATAGACAGCGCCCTCTTTTGCACTGTCCTAACTTCGCACCGGCGATCTCTTGCTGATATTGCCTATTAATAAAAACAGTTTTATTATTATTATTATTATTATTATTATTATTATTATTATTATTATTATTATTATTATTATTATTATTATTATTATTATTATTATTATTATTATTATTATTATTATTATTATTATTATTATTATTATTATTATTATTATTATTATTATTATTATTATTATTATTATTATTATTATTATTATTATTATTATTATTATTATTATTATTATTATTATTATTATTATTATTATTATTATTATTATTATTATTATTATTATTATTATTATTATTATTATTATTATTATTATTATTATTATTATTATTATTATTATTATTATTATTATTATTATTATTATTATTATTATTATTATTATTATTATTATTATTATTATTATTATTATTATTATTATTATTATTATTATTATTATTATTATTATTCCAAGCATCAAACTTTTCTTACAAAAAAGGAGCGAATAAACTCAGTGTACACATAGAAATAAATACATAAATGGAATGTGTATCTGATAATTACCTGCAAATTGGTTTTGCTGGTACTTGCTACTACCGCCTCAAATACATGCCCATGACAATTAGGAATTTTCTATGACGGTACAGCGTCGCCCTTTAATTTTCTTTTCAGCGGCAAACCTAACAGCTCGTTTTTTTAAATCCCGTTCATAATTTTCGGGCAGGAAGTGATCGGAACAAATCCTTGCATTATTCACATTAACCGGATCAGTCCTTTTACAGCGTAAAACCCACTTGCGCTGTAGTTCTCGATCTTTAGGCAAACAATGGAAAATCACATTCGTAGTTTTATACGAAGCATGTTTGCTTTCAGCAACAGCGCAATGGTTTTCATAATGTTACGACAAAAAACACAGCCAATAACTACAATAGCTCATAAGCAACTGCATCTCGTTTATTTCATCAGAAGGATTGTGGAATTTGCATGCATCAGCGCCTTATCTTATCTTATAATGTGCAATCATAATATTGCATTACACACATTCACGTGTAAGCGCTTTTGCGTTGTATTCTCAGTGACGTCACGCCCCTCAGTCAGCAGTGACAGTGTTTTGCGCGGGAAGACGGGAATGGCCTGCCCTGTGTGCTCACGGCTCCTCGCCAAGAACTTAACTCTCTTCCAAGAGCCAAGAGCGAGAATAAGTCATCCGGAGTGCTCCCGGACGGTGGACAGAGCGCCACGGTACTTATTCGCTGAGCGGATTTACCCGTGCGATCTTATAGAATTGGTCTTATCTCCAAAGCTCCGGATGTCCGTGTAAACTGATGGACCTGATTCGACCTCTGCTAGTGCTCCTGGCGGGTGAGCTTCCAGGTAGGAGGCCAGTGCCCTATGCCGCCACGCTAGGAGCGGCCTGCGTTGCAGAGTCCGTCCAGTGTGGCGGGGCCAGGAGCGAGAGGTCGGGTAGTTGGGGAACATTTAGGTTGGGGTTCGCGTTTCCAGCCCGGCGCGTGGCTTATATAAGACCGACTGACCTATTTAGAAGGTTCCGCGTTAGATGAAATATCCCGACTGTTCCAGACGTCAGGGGGAGGGGAAAGAGGCGGCCAGCGACCAGTGACACTTCCTAACCATCCCCTTCAGTGAACGCCAAAAGATAAATGGGTAGGCGTGGTCTCAATGCCTCCTGTCGCCCACCCAGCTGCTAGCTGGCCGTGCCTTCCGATAATTAGGTGACAGTATAATAGTTAACGTTGAGGATTCAGTTGACACAGCAATTTCACAGAAATTGTACTAACACTTTTATTTAAATCTACTCTATAGAACTACACATGTTATAAAAATTATGAGCTTTCATTTTTATCAAAATAGAATGGGTAAATAGCAAAAGCATAATTTGTGAAATTCTAGTAAATAAAATGGTTAGATTGCCTGCAGTTCGGGATAATTTGCATAGCATTGCACAGCACAGCAAACCATACCATACTATACCATGTGTCATAATCTTAGCTACAGTTTCCATGGATTGCACAAGAAATAACATTAAATTCTTTATGGTGAAAAGTTCAGTTATAAAAGAAGCAAAATTGAAGCCATTGTTAATGTATTCATCCTCGGTGCAGACATCTTCTTAAAGATTTTGACCTCCAGTAATTAAATAACACATTAAATATTCCTAAAATATTAAAATCTTACCTTGACACATGCCACAACAATGTAAACAGCAAGCACAATTTCCAATCCAGTAATTCGCTTTCCAACTTTATGGATCATTCCCAGAGACTGAAATACAGGCATGCTCCCTTTTTCTAAGGATGAAGCTGCTTCACTACAAATTCGTGACACTGTATGTACCCTACCTACACCACAAGCTTCCACAGTTAATTGCTGGATTTTTTAAAAGTCTACAGTTGGCATATTCTGGATTGGAGAGCTTTCATAAACACTTGTTCACATTAAATATAATTTTTATGCCCTGAGAATGAATCACTTCATGTTTGTTGATCGAAAAATCAGTTGTCTTAGCTTTGAGGGATGCACTCATATTGTAAACACAAGAGAAAAGATACGTGTATAATAATAATTTAATGTAATATTAACAATATTTCAGTTCAAGTTCGACATACAATTTAATGATGCCATTTACTTTAACAAAATAACCCACCACTACTCTGAAAATGAACTGAACATTAACTCAGTCTGTTTCAAACTGTTTCTATTTTCATAATAGGTGCACTGTTTATTTATGCTTGAGATAAGTGTTGTGAGGAAGGAATGGTATTGTTTTTCAGGCTTATCCATGTTGAATGGATGGATGTTGGTTAACCATAACCATGTGGAGATAAAATGTGCATCGCTCGTGTTCTAAGTATCATAGAGACAGGATTTTTGTACGGTCATGATCAGAAAATAAAGTTTTCTTATTACAAGATTGGCATCTGTCATTTTCAAACATTTATCCAAGTGTAATTAATGAAGATAATGTTCTGAGCCCAGGTGTGTGAGATGCGTGTACCATATTTGGCAGCACTGGTAGGAGGGGCGAGTTTAGGATTTGCTGGAGTCTGCTGTACGGCCCACCTCCATATGCCTTTAACTTTTGCAAAGATTATAAAACATTTGAGTGTAGGCAATGACTAACTTTAATTACTATATTTAAAGAAAAAGTGTATATGCTATGGTACTTTTCACGTTTACCATCCTTAGATGTAGAATAATTTAGATCCAAATTAAATAAATATTAAAATGAAAGAGCTATGTATGGCTAGCTTAGTTATTACTCGAAAAGGGAGAGTCCCTATATTTAAAATAAAAGAATTAGGTTTTTGTCTCATGACTTATTTGCCTATTTAGTTCATTTGCTAGATCTGATGTGATCTATTCTAGTATAATATTAATCCAGCACTACATGTATCTTCAGCTCTTGGACTGTCCTACATATGCACTGAAGCTATCATATAATGTTTTGAATTCCTATTTTTTCTTACTATTCTTTCCAAAAGTCTTCCGAAACTTTTGTGGAACCCCTTCATCCAACTGCATTTCAGTTTGTCTCTTTTATTCTTGCCAACATATGACCATGTCATGATTTTCTGTGTTCATTTGCTTGAATATAAATATGATATAATATATAATATAAAATTAAAGACTCTATATAGAATAAAAAGAAGTATTTCAGAAAGTGGAGTGCCATTGTTACTAAAATTAGGCAAGTGAGTCAACCTTGTATATACTTTTCTCCACTTACAAGTTTTTTGATGAAGACTAGTTTCTGGGAACCTCTTCCCTATCATCAGTTCTGTGGTTGAAAAAAAGAGTTTTTAAATATTATTTGAAGCAAAAGGTTAGTAACTGATGTATTTAACATTTGAAAGTAATGAGTCGGTAATTTTATTTATTTATTTATTTATTTATTTATTTGTGTACTAAGCTATTACAACTGTTGAGCTGATCACCAGTATTTGGCCCAGGCCATTAATTGGTGAGCAGCCCATTGAATTACAAAATGTGTAGTACACTACTTACATTTCTATTACTACTAACATTACTACTATTGCTTACACACTATTGTTCATTTCCTTTTTTCACAGTCCACTTCCATTTATTTTTCACTTTATCTAAGAACTGACCTACATTCTTGAG
This sequence comes from Mantis religiosa, assembly GCA_030765055.1. Classification (NCBI taxonomy): domain Eukaryota; kingdom Metazoa; phylum Arthropoda; class Insecta; order Mantodea; family Mantidae; genus Mantis; species Mantis religiosa. The sequence goes on along the minus strand of CM060953.1, from coordinate 22,059,597 downwards.
ATTTTTATCTATAATTTTACATATATCAGGACTTCGCTTAATTTTTCTCCAGATATATTCTTTTCGCCAAATCTCTGTTTCCCTGCATTCGAAAAGGATATGTTCCACATCTTCCTTACCCCCACACAATGGGCACTTGTCTTTCACAAACCCATTCCGCTGCCCTTTTAGCCTCCACACTCCTGCTCTCAGCCATGCTATCCCCTTCCTTTCTTCATTAATGGTTTTATCTATATACTGCTCCCTTCCCCAGCCACTTTTTAACTCAACATAATATACCAATGACCTCTTTTCACCTAACTGGCTGAACAGTTTTTGAATCTCTATATCTTCAAATCTTTTTCTAACACCCTTCCAGAAACCTTTATAATTTCTCTCTCTTTTTCTCCAAATATCCCCTAAGCCATTATTTTCTAAATTGTTTCGTAGAGTGCTTGCCCAGCCCGAGCTTTGCAGACTTGCTTCTTGATATTTTAAACATTGTTGCAATAAGAGTCCTTCATCTAAATTCAAGATCCTATGCCAGTATTTCAAGGCTCTTTCCATTATTAACCCTTTCCTTGTTACTCTCCCCATTTCAATTTGAGCAACTTCGTTTGCTGTTGCCATTGGCAGCCCCAAAACTTCCTTACAGAACATCCTGTGTATCTGATCCACAACTTCCCACCCATTCTCAAGCCCCCATATTTCAATGCCATATAGCATTCTGGCCTCGACTACAGAACTATATACTCTTTCCAACCGAGTCGGTAATTAAAAAACAAACATCACTTAAATTATCCTTACTTGAACATGTTTCGGAGAATGTTTTGTCCCCATACACGGATCCAACCAGTTGGATAACTGCTGACGATGGGGACTAAACGTTCTCTGAAACATGTCCAAGTAAGGATAATTTAAGTGATGTTTGTTTTTGAATTACCGACTCATTACTTTCAAGAGTTTTTAAATGTTAATTAGTTTTAAGTGATTGTAAATAATGACAATAGCCATTAATGTAATTGTTATTCTATGACGTGTCTGATATCAGTGTATGATCGAAAGGACAAAATCAATTGAATTCAATGACAATGTCTCAAACTGAATATTATTTTAAATTATGGCTTGAAATCTTTATAGCCTATGACTTCTATTTACTATAGAAGTTAAATTTTGTACTTTATACTTAGGAAGATTCTATTTCAAAGAAAAAGCAGAGAGAGAGAGAGAGAGAGAGAGAGAGGAGAGAGGAGAGAGGGAGAGAGAGAGAGAGAGAGAGAGAGAGAGAGAGAGAGAGAGAGAGAGAGAGAGAGAGAGAGAGAGAGAGAGAGAGAGAGAGAGAGAGAGAGAGAGAGAGAGAGAGAGAATGCTGATTTGCTAGTATTTTTATTTGAATTGTATCAGTAACTGAAAATAATAAAGAAATATTTTTTTTAGTCCATAGCTTTATTTTTAATGTATTATTTTAGACATTTGGGGCACAACAGTATTCAAACAACAGTTTCCCAAGAACGCTCTATGAAGTTTCATAAACAAAAATTATACTCTATTGGAAAAATGATTTATCTGTCAAGAGGGACGTGCTCTCTTATCTCTGATATGTAACCACAGAGGGAGAAACATTGTAATGAAGTTAGTTCAGTCAACATAATGGAGCAAAATAAAGGCCATTTTTGAGTAGGTTTAAACCAGGAGTATTCACTTGAAAGGCTTTCAAGCTTCAAAATCAGTCTTTGGAGGCTCTTGATCCTCTCCCTGGTATAGTTTTCAATGGGATCACGGGTTCCAGCAAGGGAAATCAACAAGCTCAGCACTACGGAACGTTATTGAAGATATACTAAAAAATCTAGACAGCGGGAATCAATGCATGGGACTATTTCTTGATCAGTCAAAGGCCTTTGATCTAGTCGACCGTGATATATTATTACACAAGTTGTATAATTATGGTATCAGAGGAGTTCCATTTGAATGGTTTAAATCGTACCTAATAAATAGAAAGCAGTTAACCGAAATTGAATATGTAGTAAATGGTTCGAAGGAGATTAAAGCTGCTCGCTCTAGTGTAAAAAACATTAAATATGGAGTTCCGCAGGGCTCGGTATTGGGTCCCTTATTGTTCCTATTGTATATTAATGACCTGGCCAAAAACAACCAATGCATTAATACTAAATTTACTCTGTTTGCTGATGATACCAGTGTTCTCATTTCTGGGAAAAACAAACAAGAACTCAAAGCAAACGTTGATGGGGTAACAGACTATGTTTCAAATTGGTTTAAAGACAATAAACTTATTATTAATAAGAGCAAAAGCATCGCTGTAGGTTTCCATCATAAAGTCAACAAAAATGTAAGTTTCCCTAATATATGCTTAGAGAATGAATCAGTAACTACTACAGATAAAATTAAATTTCTTGGAGTTTGGGTAGATAGTAATCTAGATTGGGGAACTCATATTGATGCTTTATCCAAAAAACTATGTCAAACTTGTTTTGCACTATATACTTTAAGATCATCAGTCAATCTTGATGTGCTTAAAATAGCCTATTTTGCCTACTTTCACTCGCAGTTATCCTATGGCATAATATTCTGGGGAAAGACGAGCTATACGAAAAGAATGTTTATAATACAAAAGAGGGCCATACGTTTAATGATGAATCTTTCCAGTACCACAAGTTGTAGACCTTATTTCAGATCATTGAATATTCTGTCAGTTCCATCTATATATCTCTATGAGGTGCTGGTGATCGCTCATAAACAGTTAAATATTTTTGTCACAAATGCTGAAATACATAGTCACAACACTAGAGGTAAATCACATCTTCATGTTACAGGGCATAAGAGAACCCTATATGAAAAAAGTATACACTATAACTGTATTAAATTGTACAACAAACTTCCTCAATATTTCAAAGAATTACCAAATTTAACAATATTTAAAAGGAAATTAAAGAAGTATGTAATACAAAGATGTTTTTATTCAGTAAATGAATACCTTGATGAACAGTGAATCAATTTTGTTAGACATATGTATTATATATATTGCAATTGTAAATACTATCACCTTATTTGTTTATCCGATCATGTGTTTACTGTTAATCTGTAATGTAAAATTGTATTGACGAAGCCGATATTTCTGTAATTGGAAATCTTATGGTGAATAAATTTGATTTGATTTGATTTTAAAGGTACTGAACTGTCAGATTAAAAGAAGAGATCAAGAGAACAGAAAAAGTAATTAAGGAAAACACTTACATTATGAAAAAAGTGCCACAAGAAGATTCCTCCTGATATTGGGGCAATGCTGAAGATTGGACAAGTGACATTTTTAAACATCCTATATAATTCCCTTTAGCTCAGGAAGATTTCATTGTGTTGCACAATGTCACGCAAGCTTAGCAAGTCTCAAGAGTAGAAAGATGCCAGGAAATGCTCTGCATTTCAACAATGGCAAGTCAATCCTTGTTTAAAAGACTACAAGTGCTAGATTTTTCATAAGTCCAGGAATAAAGTGTCATTTCTCAGTAAGGGCTACTTTAGATGACTTTCCACTCATCAAGATAAATAAATAGAAAATAAATACAGTAGAAGCCTGAAAGAGAGCAGTTTCCGATTTAATGTGGTAAAAGTATGGCCCCGCTACAAATATTGTAATTAATTGTTTTACTTTCTTTATTTGGAAAGTTGCAATAAAATATTCTGCAAACACAGGTTCTGCAGTATAATTTTTATCACCACCGTGTTCATTGACACTGACAGTTGCATTCCAGGAAAGTAACCGATATGTATAAACCTGCTGAAAGAAATCATGCCCTGCAGGCAGGGAGGGAATGGGGAAGGTATGTTATCTGAGTAGAATATGAAGCTGACACAACAATTTGCTTAATGCTGTCCAACAAGAATGACTGAAGAACCAGATGACAGTAAAGATGAAAACATTCTAAATGTTAATGAAGTGATAACTCATTTAAACAATGTGATTCTTTAGCTGGCGAGACCAAATGAAACAAACACCATTCTTCTCCTCCGTCTTGCTGCAATACATGTAGAAAAAACATAGCGCATCAGTGCATCAAGTAAAACTCACTTAAGTTTTTAAAACAATGCACACTATAAATCAAGATCAGTTATGGGCTGCAATACATCTCCTAGCATAACCAGTGAGTAATTTTGAAAGTACTGTAATATATATACACAAATATAATAATTTGTAACTTAAAACTTCACTTATCTTATAAGAAATGATGATAATTCTTATAAATTCTCCAGGATCGCAATTTCATGTAAAATTATACACATCTTCAGCTGGAAGCAAATGAAACCATGAAAAGTTCCATGCTGCTACTTTGTGAAAAATTATGTTTTAGTCAGGAGAGTTCAAATTTTATAAGGTAAACAATTTAGAAGATTAAATATACAACTCTGAACATTAACAGCTTTATTAAATAATAACATAACTGCTAATTACACCATCTTAAGTGGATGAACAATTTCAAGTTTTTCTTATATGTACAAACAAAACCATCAGAATCAATAACACAAATGCAGAAAACATTGAATAATAAAAAAATAGTACCAGCATAAAAATTAGTTATACAAATTTTTCTTTCATAGACGCAGTCTCACAATCAACTTCCTTTAATGGAGAATGGTTCCTTGTCTTTCCTTACCCTGGAAACAAAGAGAAAGATATATTGTATGTTACGTAGTTTAAATTAACTTTTTGAAGCTTTTTAACAGTGAATGCAAGTTTAGATACATCAATATCGAGAGTCAAATTTTGGGTCATGTTTACTTCATTTACAGTGTAATTTAACAAAATATGTTTTGGAAGCCTTCCGTTCCATGTAAGCTGAATGGTGGTCAGTTGGTTTAATGAATTTGGTGTAGATGTCTGGAGGCCCCATTCCAAAACATGCTCAGGTAAATGACAATTAAGTGAACCAAATATGTTCCAAAATTCGACTCATAACTTTGTATGTGAAAAACTTAACAAAATGTTGTACCGGTAATGCTTGGACTGGACTATGCTGTGGGGGGAATTTGGCATGGAGGTCCAAACTTGGTCTATTGTACCTATGCTCCCAAGTGCGAACCCCCAGGAGGAAGAATGAGATGACAGGACACAGAGGGCTGCTGTTCCAAGGAGCCACAACAGTGCAGAGGGCAGGATCCCTACAACTCACCAGTTGGAAACTCCCTGGCAGGCCAGAACAACCGGCATCCCACCCTACTGTGGTTCAGAAATGGACCCACAAAACTGGGTTCAGAGACCAGAGACAGTCCTACTGAAAGAGGAAGTTTTACTCAGAGCATATCATCCTGCCATGCAATGCTGAGACTCCTGCCAACACTTCTACCCTGAAAGAGACCACCAGATGAGAGATGATGTGAAATGATATTGGAGATGAAATGGAGGGACAGGAAATTTGAGGGATATAATTAACCTACCCAGCATTCACCTGGGAACACAGGAAAAAGCCCCAACAAATCAATGTGTTAGGTAGGTCGGCCACAGGAATCAAACCCAGACCTCCCAAATGTGGGCCACAGACAAAACCACCTGAGCCATCCCACTAGATAAAACATATTTACTTGTTCAAGTGAAGTAATTTACAATTTGATTCAAACAAAATTTAATTTTATAAAGTAGAGATATAACAAAGAAGTACTACTGATCTATTTTCTGTATTAAAGATCTCATGTTGTTTTGCAAAAATACATCTGAATTTTGTTTGAGCAGTCACATAAACTCATAATTGCAAATAATATTGGTTTAGTAAGATAAAATAGAACATTTGGTGGACATTAAAACACTGCAGTCTGCTTTTTACATTGCAAGATTTTTTCCTTAGAAGTCATGATAAAAGTACTTATCACGCAATAGAAATAATCAATTACATTCAGGTTCCCAAAATTTCGGCATATAATGATTTGGAATTATGTTACTACTTACCCAGATTAAGGATTATCACTTAGTGGTTTGAACCATAATAATACAACCAGCTTTTAATTACTGCAGTGATACATGTATTCTGATATTCCTCCAACAAAGCTCTTTCGCTTGTATGTAAAGGTAGTAAAAAAGTCCAACAACTAGATTCCTGATTTAAAGTTTTTCATTGAGGATTGTTCAGTACTGACACTCAGATATTCAGCTTTTCCTGAAATGTCAACATGCACCACACTGATAGTCAACATGAAAAATTCAATGCCATGGCCGGGATTTAAACCACGGATCTCCTGGTTTCTGTCCAGTTGCTCTTACCAATTAAGCCACCATGGCCAACTTGCCGTCACGACATTAAATTCCCCATTGGACTTGTATATTTCCCTGGTAAACTGCCAGGGGCTCTTGCATTTGAGATACACCATTTGTGGTGACTTACTATCGTAAGTACTTGAGTCCCAGGCTTCATCATTTAACTCTTATTATTTTAGTTAATTGATGGAAATTAATCACGCTAGCCGTATATAGGCTGAAGTTTTTCATAGATAGAGTCAACATGAAAAATTCAATGCCACAACAGGGATATGCCTTGGCTTATATACGGCTAGTGTGAAGAAATGATTAAATTCCATCAATTAACTAAAATAATAAGAGTTAAATGATAAAGCCTGGGACTCTACTTACAATGGTAAGTCGCCACAAACGGTGTATCTCAAATGCGAGAGCCCCTAGTGCTTTACCAGGGAAATATACGAGTCAAATGGAGAATTTAATGTCATGACAGCAAGTTGGCCATGGTAGCTCAATGGGTTAGAGCGACTGGACGGAAACCAGGAGATCCTTGGTTCAGATCCCGGCTGTGGCACTGAATTTTTCATGTTGACTTTATCTATCAAAAATCTTAGCCTATATACAGCTAGTGTGAAGAAATGATTAATTTCCATCAATTAACTAAAATAATAAGAATTAAATGATGAAGCCTGGGACTCAAGGACTTACGACAGTAAGTCGCCACAAAACAGTGTATCTCAAATGCAGCCCCTAGTGGTTTACCGGGGAAATATACAAGTCGAATGGAGAATTTAATGTCATGATGGCGGGTTGGCCATGGTAACTCAACGGGTTAGAGCGACTGGACGGAAACCAGGAGATCTATGGTTCAAATCCCAGCCATGGCATTTAATTTTTCATATTGACTCTTTCAAAAACCTTAGCCTATAAATAACTAGTGTGAAGAAATGATTAATTTCCATCAATTAACTAAAACAATAGGTTCTTTCAATAAGTTGGTCAAATGCATCAATATGAGTGATTAACTATGATTAATATTCCATCATTTAAAGAACTGCCCTTTGATGTAATTAGCTTACCTGGCTTTAGGTCCTTAAGCTCACCATTTGAGGCTAATCATATTAATCTTTATTTATTTTCACAGTTGTTTACAATTCCTGCAAAAAATATAAATTATATTACTATGTTAACTGCTTAGAGAACACTGTTTTTTTATATCACATACTTGGGAGGTCACTGCAACTCCTACCAGACTCTACATTTTAAAACATCATGTAAAGCTATAACAAAGTAAAAATGTAATCACAAAAACCTTAGCAATCTTTATTTTTGATTTGGAATAAACAATTTAGTTTATTCTATATACATTTATTTTATGTTTTATATATTTTCTTTATTAATAAAAATGATGCACTAATCCTAAAAGTACTATTTTAAATGTTACCCCTAAGCAAAGAAACAAAAATAAACAATTGCAAAAATTTAATAATGCAAAGAACTTCCAAGAATCAGAAACTCATGTGAAATTCTAAAAGGTGTGACACAAATATTTAAGTTAAATGAAAATTAATCTATGATAAGATATATGAAGGATAAATAAAATAGATGCAATTTATGTTCTATTACTTGAAAATTGTAATAAACAAGATGATACATAATCATTATAAAAATGTCTAAGTAGTGAAATTCCAGGTATATTATTCTGGCCTGCAAATAATATGTTAAAATGAACCTAAAGATAATAAGTTGATTATTAAATTATAGATGAGTTGTATTTTTTACACATCAGCTTCACTTACGTACCTATATTGAGGACATATTTCGTGAACCATCGTTCACATCATCTGCTCTAATGCGACTGAAGCTTGATCTAGTGGTATGGGTAGATCTGGAGTTGCTGTTGCCATCTGTTGCTTTTGTGATGAATTTAAATGTGGGGTTGTCTTCTGGCGGGATTTCGAAGTTCATTAGTTGGTTTTTATGTTTTTCTATGTATATTTTCTCCCAGATGACGAGTTCACTATGTTTTTGTACATATTTTAGTAATTTGGTGCTATCTTCAATTTCATGTTTTTCAGACCAGAAATGAGCTGCTATTGCAGACATCAATATTTTTGTATCTTAGGTGCCTAAAATGTTCTTTCTTTCTAGTGTCTATGTTTCTTTTTGTCCTCCCTATGTAAATTTTTTCACAGTCTTTACACTTAATCTTGTAAATGCCTTACTTTTCTTCTGATTTTATCCTATCAGTATTATTACTGTTAAGTAGGTTTTTAATATTGTAATTGTTTTTTGGTGCCAAGGTTTTTGGTGCACCACTGGATCAAGCTTTAGTCGCATTAGAGCCGATGATGCAAACGATGGTTCGCGAAATTTGTCTTCAATATAGGTACGCAAGTGAAGCTGATGTGTAAAAAATACAACTCACCTATAATTTAATAATTGTTTCACTTCACTGTGGTGTTCCAATAGAATTAAATTTTGATAATAAGTTGATGTTTACTTAAAATGTGAAGTATATAAATCTGTGAAAATTGGTACTAGGTAACATAATATATTTAATCTTCACCTCTTTACGTTTATAATTCATAGAAACATGCAACTTATTAATCTAATTTTAAGTTGAACTATACTCAGTGCTCCATGTATTGCTAGTATTTACAATGTGCTAGTCAATATTTCCTTAAGATGAAATATATCAAAGAGTACAATCATATAATCCACATTACAGAATACAATGGATTCAGTGCTTAATTGGTCAAAAAGAAAATTGATAAAATCAAAAGACAATATAGATGCAGATAAATAACTACCCTTTCCCCGATCAATAATAAAACTTCATACAGAAAATGTACATATCATCCCAGAGCTAAATACCTTTTCCAAAAAGTATTCAAAGAAGACAACATTACTTTGGCTCCACAGAACAAATTCAGTGTACAATACCTTTTGAAATCTCTTAATAAGGAAGAAAAACCCATAGTAAAAACTCAGGTGTGTACTGGATAAATTGCAATGGCTGTGACAACTTTTATATTGGCAAAACTAAAAGGATTTGAACAGTAGGCTTAAATAGCATTTTATGCAACATCAAGAACAAAGAAATAGACAAATCGACAGTAGTGTACCACTTTTGGAATGAAAATCACAATATAGAACACAAAATTGATTTATTAAAAAGTGTTCAGAGTCCAACTACATTTTCCACATGAGAAAAGATATTCATAAAGAAATATGAAGGAAAACTGTTCAATTTCAAATGAACTTTGAAGAGAACTCAAATTTCAAGTTCATGAAGATACCAACAGAGATGCCCTATCATCTCCAAGGAGTTCACCAAATCAAAATTCAAAAGTCGACATTAGCTGAGGATGTTAGGAAGGTCTTAACGAAACATGTTCTAGGTATTAGCAATATTTGGAGCATTGAGTATTAGTTCGACTCAAAATTATATTAATTTTGTGCTTCATTGTATGATAGTCCTTACTCATAAGAATACTAAATTATGTTTATAACATATGCTTCAATTTTTTAACAAAATTAGCAAATCCATTTATTTTTTAAGATTTTTTAAACACACATTACGTAGTGAAGAATTAAAAATGATTTATTATGGTGTAATCTATCCCCACCTACATTATGGGATTGAGGTGTGGGGAGGTGCAGCAAAGGGGCATATGAATAAGTTGATGGTTCTACAAAAGAAATGTAACAGAATTATTAGTAATTTAAAATTTGGGGAATCTTGTAGGAATGCTTTTAAGGAACACAAAATGTTAACAATTTATTCCTTATATGTATATAGGACTATACTATAGATACAGAATAAGAATCCTACCAAAAATAATGATATTCATAAGTATAATACAAGAGATAGCATTAATTACTATAGGTATGCAAGTGTACTAAGCAAATTGTATTTAAGGATATAAATGTTATAGGAACAATTATTTGATTAAAAAATGTCTGTATTCTCTGGATGAACTGTAAATATGTTGTACTGTTTGTAAATGTAAATAATGAAATTTGACAATATGTGAAACTTGTATATAGGTCTTATAGCCAATGAAGTATTATTATTATTTCAGACTAATGTTTTATACTTCTAACTCATTTAGAATACAACAAATCCCCCAAAATCCAGTTATAAGTCTATGAGACCAGTGGACAAAAATGAGGAAATATGTGAATTTTATATATAAAAATACTGTAGACTTTCCTGTTTAAAATTCTCCCTGCCATAATTATTTGTCAGCCAGTTACACACAGTGCAACAGCAGTACCACAATATTCTTAGTCCTGACAGAAAAATAAACAAATGTACTAAAATAGTCGGGAAAAACTGTCTTTAAAATTAACAGTTTACTCAATAACATGAGATATTACAGTGATTACCTTTTATTATTTTAGTAACAGCAACTGTTGTTGGAGAGTCTGGATAATCAGCAAGAAAGTTGCTTCCTTCGTCACAGCTACGAGCTAAAGTTGTATCAAGGGGTAAACTTCCCAAGAAAGGAAGATCTAGATCTTCTGCCATTTTCCTTCCTCCTCCTGTTTTTGCTGGAAATATTTCAGCTTCACACTGCAAAAACAAGAATTAAGCTTTGCTTTACTTGTGTATATATATTTTTTTTATATATTTTAAAAGACAAATGACGATGGATGAATATAATGGTGATGGCAATAATGAAGGCAATAACATTACAATCTCCAAGACTGTATAACTGACGATGTAAACAAAAGTTTACGAAATTGCAATCTTATTGAAATTTACATAAAAAAATTAAAAAGTGAAGTTTATGTTACAAACAATTATATTTGTGTAGTTTCTATGAGTGCTCATTATTTGCTACCTCAATACTTATCTAACGACTCTCTATAATAGAAGTATCTAATTCATTTAAATGTGAGAGGAAGCACTTCTTATCTTGTGAATTAATGGCAACTTCTTAGGTCAGAGAAAGTAACACATAAAAACATAAAAATTTTACCTTGCATTTGGGGCAGACAAAAGATGCCATATTCTCTACCACACCAAGCACAGGTATTCCCACTTTACGACAAAAGTCTACTTCTTTGCGAACATCCAATAATGAAACCTCGTGTGGTGTTGTAAGCAAAACAGCACCACTCAAATTAGCCTTCAGTAAGTACTGAGCAGCTGATAGATGCTCATCAGATGTTCCTGGTGGTGTGTCAATTATGAGATAATCTAAAGCTCCCCAGTCCACCTCGCTCAGAAATTGCCGAATCATTCCTGAAATCAGCAATAATGTACTCTTTAAAATAGTATGAAGTATGTGATTTATTTAAAAATAAAGCTTCAATAAATTTAATTCACTTTCAACACATTTGCACCTTTAAATACAATTTGCTTATTACATATATACCATGACAATTTGTGCTACTTCTTGTACTATATCCAAGAATATCATTGTTTCCTGTAATATTTTTATTTTGTACATACATTCTAGCTCTGCACCCATACAAAAATAAACTGTGAACATATGAGCTTCTTGAAGGACAGTTCCTGAAATTTTAAATTATTAATAACTTTAATGTGTATCTTCTACAGTACCATTGAATTCATATCATGATGCAGTGGGAATTCAGTGCTGGGCTGTTGGAGTAACAAATAGTCATGCATTTGCTCGGCATAAATATGGCAGCAATATCATTAGATAACCAGAATCTTCTGGAAGTTTTGCCATCTCAAATGTTCTGGAACTGTGCAGAAATTTCCAATGACTATATAAGTAGTATTCTTGCAAGTTGAGTCAGTGTCACAATCGACCGCAAAGTGAGATTTGTGGTGGTGGACAACACAGCGCTGGGGCAGGTTTTCTCCAGGATCTCGGTTTCTCCCGCCATCTCATTCCACCAGTGCTCCATCTTCATTTCATGTATCATCAGTGTCATCGCCTGCGGTGCCGTATGTAGTAAAAGCAGGCGTTAAACACTACACATTTCATTATATTTCAGTGTCGCAATGTCGTGAGTATGTGAGTTAAGTTAGTATGTGAGTGAGTGAGCAAATCAATGAGCAAGTTACTCAAAAAGTATCATTCTTTGAGTGAGTTTGTAATCACTGTGGCAGCAAGGAATTTGAGTAATCTTGTATCTGACTCTGCAGTAAGTGAAATATTTGAAAGAACGGTCTAATGTGAAGGAATGATTGGAAGTGACTTTTAAGAAAGAAAAATATTAAAAAGCGTTATACTACAAATATAATTCAAGTAATTCATGAAACCTGCTAAGAACAATTATGAAATGGAGGGAGAAGCTGAAGAAGACAGAAGGGGAACTGGGTGTGAGAGGGAAGGGGAAAGAGTGAGGAGCATATGGAGGGATCGGCTGACACAAATAGAAAGGGAAATAAAGAAGTAATTTTAACTCAATGACACCATGTTTAAAAGATTCATAAATTTCAGCTGCTTACCATTCTTTTTTGGTCCTCTCCATATAATAGCATCATCAGGACTAGAAAGAAGAAAACCAATGGACATCACACAAAGATTATCTTCCACATACTGCAACAGAACAATATTTTATGTCAAAGGATTCCTATTTGTTACAGCTCTAAGTTTGTAAACAAGGACATAATGAGTGCACTTGATTCCACTTTCCCTTAGAATACAGTGAATATCTTATACAATGCATTGACAACCCCAGCCAATTTGCTTACACAAAATTGGTATCTCTAAAGGTGAAATTTAAAAGCAGTACCTTCAACGATCAGACCTTAGTCACGCATTATCACCATTCTTTCCGATAATAGAGTACCTAAATATAGTTGCGAACATTTTTGCGACTGGGTGCACAAAGGGACAGATAGTGTAGCGTGGAGATAAAAGGCTTGCCGAAACAGATAAAGTTAGATGAATGAAAGGTACCTGTTTCATCTAGTAATTTCTGGAACAGTGAATAGAGAAGATTCTACAAATATCTAGAAATACGAGTGAGTATAAAAAGGAGCAGCAATCACCAGTTAGAGGCAGAGTCGAATTGGAACTCGAGGATTGTCCACGTACAGCAGTGTTTTGAAAGTGAACTCTTTTGTTTGTGGTCAACGACCTTGAGCAATGTATTTGTGTATGTTATGTAATTCTGCTACTGTAAGAGTTGATCAAATTATGTTACTACGGAAATAAAGCACATTTTGGAACTTCTGCAACTGCACTTTCAATTCTACGAACCCACAAGTAACAATATTTAATGATAACTTCAGATTACAATGACACAAAAATTACTTGGCAGTAAAAGTCATTAAGTACTCCTTATCCTATGACTAACATAATTTAAACATTAGTTTGAAATATGAAGAAATAAAATGTGAAGTTGTACACACAATTTTTCCTTTCTTTTCTTCTATTTCTGCCCAATATTTTCTAGCACATACAAATTTTTATACTGAGGATGTTCCAAATCATGTAATGTAAGGTAAATAAATACATATTTTGTTTGTTAAGAGCACCTTCAATTACAAGGATCATATCAGCATCACTGAGGTGCCAGAATTTTGTCTCACAGAAGTTCTTTTACCTGCTAGCAAATCTACTGATGAATTTGTCACTTTTAAGCACACTTGAAAACCAGTGGTCAGGGCTGGGTTTGAACCTAAGTCCTTGGGATCAGTAAGCCAGTGCCTAACCAGCTAAGTCACCAGACCAACCCAAAGAATGACTGCTAAAGATACAAGGATGATTCAAATACAAACAGTAATTTCTTAAAAACTATTTATTGATTAAATATATACATAAGTGACACAATCAGCATTTCTCCACATTGTCTCGTCCATACTCTACATACTTCTGTCAACTTTTTAGAACTTTGAACATTCTTTCTTCTAAAGAAGTTTGAGGGTGTATTGCAGTCAATTGTGCATAGGTCCTCGAATGTTCCTTGTTTGCAAATTGTTTCCCTCCATGCGATTCTTTCATGGTTGCAAACAAAAAATAGTTTGGGTGGGGGACAAGGTCTGGACTATAGGGTGAATATTTCAAGGGTTTCCCATTACGAGCCTGCCATTGTGTTATCAAATTTGCAGTGTGAAGCATGCATTGTTCCGAAGAAGAATGATATCTCTGATGGGTATATTATGTTTTCTGTTTTGACTGGCAGCTTTTACAGACCTTAAAAATTTGCAATAGTAAGCTACATTTACGGCACCTCGGTTGTGAAGAAAATTAACCATAAAACTCTTCTGCACTTCACGTTTAAATGGTCTGGACCAAGTAAATACTCAATTCTGGGACAATGTAGTGTCCCCAAATGAGTTGAAATTTCTGAAGATTTAATTCATTGGTTAAAAACTTTATAATAATTATTGTGCAACAGATTAGGGAACCTCCTGCTCACTCATGGCTGTACTGATGCCAAAACCTAGCGGAACAGCTAAACAATGACCTTCAACACCTCCCCACTCTGCCATCATACTCAAAACTGCTTATTCTGTCATACGCAACAATTATTTTTGAGTTTGATTTATGTGTCACTATGTTTACACTCAAACTTCACTTACTTGTTGTTGTATAAATGAAATGTTTTCAAGATCAGAATTTATCAGATAAATTGTGAAACCTGTGATAAAAGCTACATAGGAAAAACTAAGAGAAACTTGTTAACCAGGCAAAAAGAACACCAGAGGAACATAAAGTTGAAACAAACAGAAAAATCTACAGTGTCACACCATGTTTGGACAGAAAGTCACAACATTGGCCATAACATTAAACTGTTAAAATCTTTAAGTACACCTATAGAATTGGATATTTGGGAAAAAATATTCATAACCAAAAACTGTGATAAAGTTATAAATTTTGAAATCCCGGCATTAAATGAAGTATTAAAACTTGGTGCCCGTAACACCAGATGGCAGAGGGATCGGAGCACCGTAGTAGTGGAAGAAGAGGAATGTTCATTTAGTCACCAAACAGCTGAGGATGAGATCGAATGATCTTGAAAACGTTTCAATTATACAACAAGTAAGTGAAGTTTGAGTGTAAACATAGTGACTCATAAATCAAATTCAAAAATGAAGAATACTTCACTGTTAATAATGCTTCTGCTTTTAATATTTGCAACAATTATTGTTTACATTTCAATCACCCTCGTATTTGTGGTCGGGTTGTGCCTATTGCTGGCACAGATATGGGATGGAAGTGATGCACATGAAACTTCCAATATAGTTTGGACTACTGTCCAATAACATGTCCTGTAATATGTAAATATGGAACAAAAGAGCCTTCACAGTGTAATACTAGCTCAGAGCACATAACCAATATAGTTAGGCATGTTTGGGGGAATTTAATAACAATGACGTCCAGTAACACAGCTCTGAGAAGATTACTTTGCGATTTTCAGTATACATTAATTTTGTCAAATATCTTAACTTATTAAATCCTCGTCTAAGAAATCTTATTACATTACAGCTACCTTAACGAACCTTCAATTGATATTTCTGTAAATTTTTTATTTCCTGGAAAATATGTGTGTAGGCAATACTTCAAGAAATGTGTACTGCGTATAACAGTTTCAATATTTAAATTATTTTTTTTTACATCTGATCATAAATAACATAAGGCACTCTCTCCATGGCGAAGCTCAGAAGTCATATAATATTCTTCAATCAAAAAATATCAGTTAAAAGTATTACTTACTTAAACTCACTTTTTTTTTTTTTTTTTTTTTTTTTTCACTATTCTTCCAAAATTCAATCTTTATTTAAAGGTATTTTGTATATGTCACTTTACAACAACCAGTGGATCTTTATATGTTACTTTATTAAAAACAGATCAGTTTAATTTGACTAAGTAACAAAACAAATCTCTTGTATTTTCATCCTCAACATTTTGACAATAAAGGTTACAAATCTAGAAATTGTAAAAGTCAATAAAATTCACTTACAACAGGTGACCATCCTGAACCACTTTGATGGACTTGCTCTCCTAATACACCCATAACACGTGGTATTGAAGGTCCACAGATATCAATATCTAGAATTGCTACCTGAAATCAAATAAAGGAAATATGGATTTAGCTAAAGCATTAATTCTTTCATTTCTAACTTGGCAATCTTTTGAGCTCAAAGAGCACAATTTACTAAAACATAAAACCAATGATGTTATATTAGAAATACAACATGCCATATGTCAGTCTGGTCAGGCACTGGCCTTTTGATGTCAAAATTGTAGGTCTAAACCCAGCCAAACCAATGGTTTTTGTAATGTAGTTTTTAGTAAGACAACTTCTAACCATTCCTTTTTTTAATGTGTAATTTAACTTATTATTAATAAACAGCAAAGACATACAACACTAAGTACAGAGATACGAGGTACGTCCAGAAAGTAAGTTCTGTTTGGTAATAAAATTAAATTGTGTACAGATACAGAAAAATTATTTATTGCACAAAATTCTACAACTTTTAAACTACTTTTCCACATAACCGCCAAAATTTTGCAGGCATTTGTCACAGCGAGGCACAAGTCTTTGTATACCTTCTTCATAGAAGTTTGCCGCCTCTGTCTTCACCCAGTTGGAAACATTTTCTTTCAGCTCTTCGTCATTGTTGAAGTGTTGACCGCCAAGGAAAGATTTGAGATGCAAAAACAGATGAAAGTCGCTAGGAGCAAGGTCAGGGCTGTACGGGAGGTTGTCAAACACAAATCCCTGTAGGATGTTTTTCATCGCATTTGCAGCGTGTGGTTATGTGTTGTCGTGAAGAAACACAGCACCTTTTGACACCATTCCTCGGCGCTTATTCTGTATTGCGCGGCGCGATTTCCTAAGTGTCTCGCAATAAACATCTGCTTTCATTGTTTGACCACGTGGTAAGAAATCAATGAGTAAGATGCTTTTCCTGTCCCAGAACACTTAATGGAAATAACAGATGAGGCCCGGGTTCCCGGTCCTACGGGGCTGGGGCTTATGGGAAGTAGACCTCGGTGATCAATGTCCCAGAACACTGTGCACATCATTTTTCGAGGTGTCAAGATTTGTTTTGGCTTAACCTTTGCTGGGGATGGGGTGTGCCTCCATTCCATTGATTGACGCTTACTTTCAGGGGTGTTGTAAGAAACTCAAGTTTCATCTCCTCTGACTATCTGTCAGAAATTCTTTGCCTCCTTCATCATAACGGGTCAAAAACTGAAGTGCACTACCCATCCGTTTTGTTTTGAGTTGCTCAGTAAGAATCTTTGGCACCCAACGTGAGCAAAGTTTACGAAATTTCAATTTTTTGGTAACAATCTCATGAACTAGTGATCGTGAGATTTAGAGAAATTCCATAGCAAGAGTACTAATTGTAAACTTGCGGTTTTCCTGGATCTTGTCATCAATCGTGTGAACCAGTTCTTCTGTAACCAAAGATGGATGCCCACTTCGTTCTTCATCGTGCACTTCACTACGTCCTTCATTGAACTATCAGACCCATCTTCTCATCATTGTATCACTCATTGCATTTTGTCCGTAAACATCGCAAATTTGCCGATAAATTTCAATTGGTTTCACTTTCCTAGCATTCAGAAAACGAATCAGAACTGATTTCACAAACGGTGGGATTTTCAGTCAACACCGACATTGTAAACAAGCACAACAAAACATACATGGCTGACAGTGATCTCACAATGGCGCAAGTTTCTTCTCCTTGATACAGAGTGTCTACCACGCATGTGCGGAACTGCGATCGCAGTGCTGCAGCGGAGATAAATTGAAACAGACCTTACTTTCTGAACGCCCCTTGTATTTCGTATTATCAGTTGCCAGAATCACATCAGTGTCACTGATGTGCTGTGCACGAGTTCTTTTACATACCAATAAATCTGACGTGGGGCTGTCACTTATAAGCACACTTAAAAACCATCAGTTTGGTCTGGTTTTGAATTTACAATTTTGGGGACAGTAGCCCTGTACCTAAACAACTCAACCACCCACACAGATAAAAAGAATGTTGTCGACTAAAACAAGTCAAACTTTTTAAGAGATGATTACTATGTGATAGCTCTAAAATTCTATGTTCCTTGCATTAACATGAGAAAAATCAAATGACTTATCACTTGAAAAAAGTAGAAGTATTGGAAAATTCTAATCAATAACAAAGAATATCAAAGAAATGGTTAATGCCTAAGAAGTTGCATTTCACATAAACTGTTAATGAGGCCCACATTTTTGAGAAGTAAGATTTTGTCTCCCTTTTTGAGGCAGTAGTTCTAAATTAGTCCCAAAGGATTGTTTATTAATATTTATAGAGCATGTACTCGATAATTTATTGGGACTGTTGAAATTTTATGTCATTTCTAAAAAATATAGGAACCAAAAGGGGAAGAGTTAAGGAAATCATCATAATGGGATGACTGTGAAAAATCAAGTCATTATGGAGATTGCTAAAGGGACATGCAAAACAAGACAAGAAAACATGATAGACATTTCATTCCAAGAGTGAAATAGTTATACATAATGTGATGTATATATAACAATTATTAGCCAAATATTAAATATTTAAAATATTTTAAATGTAGTATGATTTTTAATCAACCATTAACTGCAACCATCAATCTGAGACTATGACCTGAACAAACATAAAAGCGTCAATTGCCCACCAAGTACAGCTAGGCTGAGGAAAAATAATTATCTTTGAGCTTCTGGAGTTTAGTGAAGCATTCATCAAAATATAATCAAACACAAACACCTATTAAATATTTACTAATATCTTATAGTTTATCAATTATACATAATCAAAATCCTTAGGCTCATAAAATAGGTAACAGCATGCAGTGTGAGAGCATGCCACCTAACTTCATTCCCACTACAATTACGTTCACTTAAAAAAAAAAAAAAAAAAAAAAAAAAAAAAAAAAACCATCAGTTAAGCAGTGGTTAAGCTCTAAAGTAAAATGAATATTTTGTTTGTTAACGATGCTAACATTTGCCAAGATCATATCAACATGGGATCAATTGGCCAGCGAGAAAATTAACTAAGCCATCCAGTTTCCTGATCTTCTCTTGGAACATCTACCACGAGACCCAAAAACATCCTAACCGGCTGTACAGTGTTTTACCTGTCTGTGCCCTTGGCACTCACTGCCATCTGCTGCTATCAAAGAATGGCACAGGTGAAACCATGCAACATTTTTAAAGCTACTTTTAAAGGCTTTGGGATTGGGATTTCATTATGGAGGGGATTCGGTACGTAGGCCACCATGCTGGGCCCATTGTATCTATGCCCCCAAGTCGGACACCCCCGGGAGGAAGGATGAGGCAAGGGAGACAGAGGGCGGCTGGCCCAAGGAGCCACGGCAATGCAGATGGCAGGGTCTCTACAGTTTACTTGGATAGAGACTTCCCCCGATAGGCCAGGACAACAAACTCGCTCCCCCACAGCGGGACGCTACGAGCCCAGCAGCCGAGCCCCAAAGGTCCCTGGCTGGCGGTTCCAAAATGGTCCCAGCAGAGGAGTGGAGACCGGCTACCGACCTACCAGAGGAGGAAGTAGTTTTCCTCAGAGCATATCATCCTGCCATGCACCGCCGAGGCACCCGCCGACACTTCTACCCTGAAAGAGACCACCAGACGAGAGATATGAAGTGATAATGGAGATGAAATGGAGGGACAGGAAATTCGGGGATGTAATTAACCTACGCAGCATTCGCCTAGCGACCCGAGAAACCCCAAAAAAAACATGGGTCAGGTAGGTCAGCCACAGTAATGGAACATGGGCCTCCCGAATGCGGGCCACAGACGAAACCGCCTGAGCCATCCCGCTCAGTTTTAAAGGCTTTGCTTATCCATGTTATTTAAAGAGATGCTGCCATTGTCCATACATGTTTGGCATCTTTACGAAACTATCAATGTTCACGTTGAGAAATACTGGCAATTTCCTGGTCGATATTTTGTTTAATTCTTCCAAAGGTGCATAGGTTTGTCTTGTACACTTTATGCTTTAAGTTACTCCAGAGATAGAAATTGAGGGGCTACAAATCTCTACTAATAATTCTGACCTGAACCGCATTTTTAATTACTCTCATCAAAAAATTGGTAGTATGAACTGTTGCAAAGTCTTGCTGAAGAAGTCAAAATTATGCTCCCTGTCTGTTAATTCTTTAAAAAAGTGGGGTGGGGGGGGGGCAAAACTGTATTCAATTATGTATTGACGTCAACTGTTGACTCGAAAAAAATTGGGTCTATAACTCTTAATCCGCTAACGTAAAAATGACATTTCTCAATGTGAACTACAGCGACTGGTGGAGATGCCAAACATGTATGGAGAACGGCAGCATCTCCTTTAATAACATGGGTGAGTAAATCCTTTAAAAATGTTGCATGGTTTCATCCGCGCCTTTCTATGATAGCAGCAGACGACAACGAGTGTCGAGGGCGCAGACAATCGGAACAACGCGCAGTCGGTTCGGATATTTTTGGGTCTCTCGGTACAACTTTCTCTTCCTATCTGCTATTTGATAGCCTGGATCACCGTCACTGAGGTCTCGGCGCATCTTTCTTGTCTACATCTTCAACAACTCGAATGTCAGACGCCTGCGGTGCCGTATGTAGTAAAAGCGGGCGTTAAACACATTTCATTTTATATGTCAGAATCACTGAAATCGAGACTTCGAAATCTCTGAAATTATAGGTTCACTTCCGTTTAGTAATTTATCCAGTCATCAACCTTGCATGGCCTTTATCTACAACCAGGCGGCTACAAAATCAAAGTCGATGGACTTGATGTTGTATGCGCGCATTTTTTTTTTTTGACTTGTCCAGAAAATCGTTTTCGTTCTCCAAATTTTCAGAGGCAGTGCAGTAGTGACCCTTGGTGTTCGAAGCGAAAAACATATTTTATTCTTCCATCCCTAAGCTTCCGGGCATCAGGATAACTTTTATATGTTTGGAGAGGTATTCAGAACCTCTTTGGGTAGCTTTCCTATTTTGATTATAAAGTAATTTAAAAACCAGGGAGAAAAGTGCCCGTTAGGAATCTTTGAACTGGAAGAAATGGCAGGCAATTGGATTCATAACACTCTTCAAATATCAAAGCTTTCGCGCTTTTCCATTTGTCATTGGCTTTAGGCGATTCCTGTCAACATGAGTACAAAGATGGCTAAAATGCATTGCTAGTTTGTGGCTAGGACCATATTTGTTTACGAAGGTATTTTCGGCATAGCAGGTAGATAAAAACCGGTTTCACGTCGAGAGAGCAGAAAAGTTTCACATTCAATTATTTTAATTTCTTCTCTGAAAAGATTAACTGCTACTCAATGATTCACCACATGTTGTGTCAACTGGCCAAGCCCCTGACACCAGCGTGGGATTCGATGCTCATATGCAGCGTGATTAAATAATGTATGTATGCATTCCCCATATGCAGACAAACCAAGCATTTCCGGACAAGTTATAAACTTTTGTTATTATTTGCATATGGGGTATATAGTCCTGAAATAATGGATTGTATTTTGCCAAGTGTTTCGAGAAGCAGCCTCAGTTCAACATCACGAACAATTCTACACGAAGAACTCCAATTTCACGCATTTCTTTACCGTCAGATAAAACTGACATTGCTAAGGAAAATGAAGTCGGCATATCTTTCATGTTTGTAAATGTTGGAAACCCATCAACGAAATATCACGAACATATCCGAAGTATCCGAAGACACAACCATAAACATCGTTTATCCCTTCCGATTATTGTATTGGTTTTATTTTCTATCATTATATAATTATCTGCATTTACAAATCTAGCGTCATATTTAAGTTCAACAGTGTACTTGCTCTACCTTAACCTTTTTGGAGGGAATATTGTGAGAAATGTACGCATTACAACTTCACGCCTATACAGACAAATTCGTTTTAAAAATTCGTATTTGGCATTTTCTTGTAAATGTATTGCTTTTATTTTAATAACTGACATTACCACAACATTAAATTGAAATAACCACAACTGCTGCAATTTTAGTTAAAACAGTGTAGCTAACACTAACATAAAATGAGGTTCATATTTTTCAAGTATTCCAAACCATCTTGGAATAACTCAACCATTTAAACTTTTATTTTTAACGAATTCAACTTTCTTCTTCCGCAAGTGCGCGTTATGAAAGGAGGTGACCTTGACGTAGCCAATCGCTATTGTTCATGTGTCCAACTATAAGTACAGATAAAAAGGCAATTGTAAACTCAACCTACGTCACAACACGCTCGTGGGGGGAAGCATCATATTAATACTTAAATCACAATTGTCATATACAGTGACCTGTATTTCAAGATTCTGATGAAACTTTTCGTGTTAACCCTTGATAAATACATACAGAAGAAACGGTTAACTCTCTCCCTCCCTTCTGGTTTAATACGTGACCTACTAACCCGCTTACTTTTCAGTCAAAACGATATTAAGGCCTTGAGCGGTATTTATGGTGCCTCAAAGGTCAATTTTTTGGGGGAAGAGGGGCTTTATTTCTCCTCAACACCATGCTTTATGCTTATGGGTTCTTCCACCACAATGTTAAAAGTGAAAATCTTACCCCACCAAGTTGATATATTCAGAAAGAAACAATAATTAATTAAGGATAGAGGCAAACTGTCAATTCGTGCTGTATTCTGCTTTGAAAGAACATAGCGTTTTATTCCAAATACATATATTTTTCTTTTTAATAATATAGTAAACCTAAAAGTGATAATGTCCTGAAGAGACAGCATTATAGGTGATATACAAACATTAGAAAAAGTGTTCAAGAGGCCCAGAGTTCGAATCTCGGTGAGGGTGTGCTATATAGATAAGGTTGGTTTTCTCACGGTTTTCCTTTATCCTGAACGATGAATGTCGAGTAACTCTAAGCTCTGTGTAGGTTGTACTCATTTGAACAGCATTTCATTCATTGTCTGATATGAATGCTGGAGGACGTTAATTTAAAAAGAAAAGAAAAAGTAACGGTCCGTTGCGAATCACTGTTAACATCCGATGCTTCATTTCTTTCACAGCCAGTGACTAGTTCTCTTGTGTTTTGACTAAAACCATAAAACTTGGAAAGAGTACGATCGAGACAATTCTTGAAGTTAATATTGATTTCTTGAGCTAAGAAACGCTCCTGCATTCCTTAGTACAACGTTAACAGGCAACCAGGAACAAGCTATAGCTAAGCACCCTGGATCTTATCTACAGGTCCCAACCGCCATTGGTAAGTGATTACCCAATTAAATGCATGGTAATGTAACAGCAAAACCGCTTTATACCGCGGTAGCATTTAAACTTTAGAGGACGTATAACTGTATTTTATTTTTATGGTCATCCATATATACTCTTAAGTACTGACAGAATAAATTTTAAATATTTCTCAGTAACTGACAGAAAAATACTACATATTCAAATTTACATTCTCTGTGTTTATTATTAACTTTGGCATGAGCGCACTGATTAAAAATTTCACGATTATCTGTTTATAATTTGATTACTTGACAAACGCTGTGAGCCAAGAGACTGCACATTTTTTTTTTTATCATTTTCTTTTGTGTTTCCATTACAATGTGACAAATTAGAAGTTTGACACAAAGGCCTTGCTGTGGAGTCTCCTTAAGAAATCTTTTTCATTCCTTTTCTATGGTGCCAAGATACACGTCTAAACTCTTGTAAACACTCGCTCGACATATTCTTCTAACTGCGTTAATATTTTTTATCAAACAACTAATTCACATTAAGCACCAAGTACTGCTTACCAAATCAAATGAAAACGTCATTCAAATGTTGACGCGGTAACGAGTTCTTGAAATCCACGGAAGTTTCAAACATACCCGCCTGGAAAAACAAATGAGCAACATGAAATATTTCGAAAAGCGCTGACGCTGCAAAAACAACAAATTGTGAGGTTCGCGTTTTTCGACTGTCCTCTTACGATTATTAGTTACGCAAAATGTAGATACAGGTCTGAACAGGCTTGGGGGAAAATTCAAATTATGCCTTCGATTTATCGCCCCCAGATATATTTTAAGTAAGGATGGGTCCTTGATGCTTGCATAGTATCTACATCGAACGATACTTCAGAAAATTCGCTCGGTACTTTTTCGATACTTTGGTGGTATCTACAATTTTTATTTTATTTTAAAATCACAAAATATTATTGCGGTAAGTAGAACATTGCAAAGTCTGAAAAATTGCCAGGAATGTGCTACCTGTACAGTAACATGATGCAAGAAAATAATCGTGTTAGATTCACTGCCAGTTACCAGTTCACCAGAAGAAATCACTGCATATCTCAACGTCAATTTGTCACCTCTTTTTAGTGCACTGAAGTACAGGAAAACAAATCCCAAATTTCCAGAACTTAAAAAAATTGCCGCAAAATATTTGTGTATTCCATCTGCAACAGTTTTCTCTGAAAGCCTATTTAGTACAGCAGGACTCATATGTGACAGAAAAAGAAATAGACTTGACTCCGTAAGAGTGAAAAGGCCAGTATACTTATAAAATGGACTGTTTTGCTTTTAAATGTCTAATGTAGAGTTTAAAAATAAGAACACTGATGGTTTTAAGTTTTGTCTCATTAAATATGTGCAACTATTTAATTTTATTGGCATTACACAGTTCGCCCAACATTCTATTTTATATTGAAAAAGTAGAAATGACGGTATCGAGTATCGAAGTATCTGGTATCGTGGAAAATATCGTATATCGGCATCGAGAAAAACTATCGTAATAACTATTTTTGAAAAAAAAAATAAAATAAAGACTATTTTTCCATGTGAAGAATAATTTGGGGACAGAAAATCTTCGTCTGACATGCTTAAATAGTGTATACTTTGGTCAATATTGACGTTTTCGTTTTGCAGTTACATAATACGCACTCTCCACATTTGCACGTGTGTGGTCGCATGCATAAGGCCCATTTTCTATAAATACTCTCTGGAGTTCAGTGAACCTTAAAGCAACCATTTCCGGTGAACTCTCAGTACTTCTACCTATGATAAATGGGCACTAGGGTTGTGCGACACAGTAGTAGCAGCCCGCCTCGGTAGCGTAGATGGTAGCGCGTCTGCCTCACGTTCAAGAGGTCCCGAGTTCGAATCTCGGTCAGGATGAGTTACCTGGATAATATTTTTTCCGGGGTTTTCCCTTATCCTGGTAGAGAAATGTCAGGTAACTGTAAGCTCCATGGACACCGGACTCATTTGAGCATCATTTCACCCATTTAATTCACCGTCCGATATGACTTAACGTTGGAGGACGTAAAATTACAAAAAACAGTAGTAGCATTTTAGGGGTTCAACATGAAAAATTCAATGCCACGGCCGGTATTTGAATCGTCCAGTCGCTCTAACCCACTGAGCTACCATGACCAACTTGCCGTCATGACATTAAATTCTCCATTTGACTTGTATATTTCCCGGTAAACCACTAGGGGCTCTTGCATTCGAGATACCCGTTTATGGCAACTTACTATTGTAAGTACTTGAGTCCCAGGCTTCATCATTTAACTCTGGGTTAGAGCGACTGGACGGAAACCATGAGATCCGTGGTTCAGATCCCGGCCGTAGCAATGAATTTTTCATATTGACTTTTATCAAAAACCTCAGGCTATATACGGCTAGTATGAAGAAATGATTAATTTTCATCAATTAACTAAAATTTTAAGTGCAATGTTTATTATGGATGCCCTTAACTGCTGTGGTTTTCAAAGTCCTATTCCATATTGGGCATGGAAGACGTTTAATTTTGCTCAAAGGCCTCCATATCAGGCTTGAGGTTTTGCACAGGCCATAAATCTACGACACAGGACTACCAGATTTATTTCCCTACCAAAGGAATCCATGCTAAGAATTTTTCAGCCTGAAAACAAATCGTACACCACCGCATTTGAGCCCGGACCTTGGGAATCTGGAGGTTACCCCTAGACACGGAGAAGACGGATTAAATGGTTCCACAGCTGCCATTATAAATTACTCTCAAATAAAAAGAACATCTGTATCTTCAGATGCAGAACATTTGTTCATTCAGTCTCAATTCGTGTGTAATGCATGTTAAAAACATTTATATATAATTTCACATTCTTTATTTTTAATGTAACCAAATTAGTTCTAGCATAAGTTTGCATTTAAAAATAGAAAAAAACCTGATGGATGGCAGAAAACAGTTGGTCTTTTGCAATTATGGGAAATCTTCATATATTAACAGGCTTATTTTGTATTCTATTGCCTGTTGAAGTTACTTAAAATGTAACTTTGTAGTTGAACTTTCTGGAGGTTTGGAGGATGACTGTTGCAAATAGCTTTCCATGTGGCTTGCAACAAATATGAGGGAGAGATTTTATCTCAATAACTAGTTAATCACCATAACAGTTACTAAATAATTTGTACAAATTTATAGTATTTGAAAAGACATTATTTTATAAAACTTGTGACAATAGTTTATGGAAGAGCAGTAGAGGGTGTCATGTCATTACTTTTTCTTTCTTCTATGATGTCTCCATTTCATCACAAAGTTAATTTCCTCTATACATGCAAAATATACCTCAACAGAATAAGCTCATCAGTGTTCTCTGTCTAGGGATGGCATGCTCACCGAAGATTATGGGTTCAAACGTGGTAGAGAGCAATGGATTCTATTGGGCATAAATATCCTTAGGATGGCTTCCTTTGGAAGGGAAGTAAAGCTGGTGGTTTCTTGTCATAGATCTACAGCATGTTAAAGAACTTAAAGCCTGATAAAGAGGCCTCTGAGCAAAATTGCTGTCTTTCACGCCTAGTATAGCATGAGATGCTGAGAATCAAAGCAGTTAAAGAGAGTTTGTAAATAAAACCTCAATTAAAGCTCATCAGCTATTTCTTTGCATCAAATTGGAAGTCACATGGTGAACAAAATTTTATTGAACTTAATATGTTTAGGGAACAAATAGAAGTTTGATGAATCTATATGGAAATTTCAAAAAAATCACATCTCACTTCATTGACTTTCACCACAGCAATAGCATAAGTGTGCGAGCAAGCACTGTCTTGAAGGACGATTTTCTTCTTTGCCAAACCCCACTTTTTATCACATAATTTTGTTTCCTATTGGTCTCAATGTTTTGTGTTCTGGGGGAAAAATAATCAATTAACAGTGCAGCACTTCGCATTCCAAAAAAGCATTGGCTTTCCAATCTATTTCATAAACCTTCTTTGGTCATGAAGAATCTTGGTGCTTAGACTACTTTACTTATTTACGCTCACCTTCACTTTTTAAATGTTAGAATATCAACCAATAGTTAATGAGGATGAATACCCTTGAAAATTATTAATTATTAGATGAGTCGTATTTATTACACATCTGCTTCACTTTCGTACCTATTTTGAGGACATGTTTCGCAAATCATCGTTTGCATCTTCGGCTCTTATGCGACTAAAGCTTGATCCAGTGGTGTGGGTAATTCTGGGGTTGCTGCTGCCATCTGTTGATTTAGTGATGAACTTAAATGTGGGATTCTCTTCTAGCGGGATTTCAAAGTTCATTAGTTGGTTTTTATGTTTTTCTACGTATATCCTCTCCCATATGACGAGTTCACTATGTTTTTGTACGTATTTTAGTAATTCTGTGCTATCTTCAATTTCATGATTTTCAGACCAGAAATGAGTTGCTATTGCGGACTTATCAATATTTTTGTATCTTAAGTGTCTAAAGTGTTCTTTCTTTCTAGTGCCTATGTTTCTTTTTGTCCTCCCTATGTGAATTTTTTCACAGTCTTTACACTTAATCTTGTAAATGCCTGACTTTTCCTCTGGTTTTATCTTATCAGTATTATTACTGTGAAGTAGGTTTTTAATGTTGTAATTGTTTTTTGGTGCCAATGTTATATTGTATTTCTTGAATATTTTTTGGAAGCTTGATCCACTGGATCAAGCTTTAGTCGCATAAGAGCCGAAGATGCAAACGATGATTTGCGAAACATGTCCTCAAAATAGGTACGAAAGTGAAGCAGATGTGTAATAAATACGACTCATCTAATAATTAATAATTTTTCGCTTCACTGTGGTGTTCCAATACAGTTAAATCTCGATACCCTTGAAAATGTTTCAATTGTGCTCTAACATTTAAAAAGTGAAGACGAATATAAATATGTATGTATACCAAAATTCTCCATATGGCAACTACGGCCTTTGGGGTAACCTCGCCCCACTGCATGATAACCGGACCCATTTCTCAGGTGGAGGCACCCAGAGGGCGGTGTCCATTACCTCCAATGACAGGGTGATAGTGAGGCAAGAGAACCTACAGTTTTTACCATGGATTCCGAACCATGTTGGGCATATGTAACACTTCACATGAGCTAGACAGAGGTGAAGGCACGGATAGGCTGACTTAAAATCGACAACCCCAGAGTTGGGAATCGAACTCAGACCCTCAGCACGAGAGTCACTAACGAAACCACTGCGCTACCCTGGTGTCCGAGTGTAAATAAGTGTAACTATTTAATCTTAAAAATATTCCAACAATCTCTCTATCAGACAAATGTTTCCATGAAAGATGGTTTTGAAAACAAAATTGCTTTACAAATCTGCTGCAAATTTTTCAAATGAACCTTATATGTTATGCTAAGAATACAGTGATGTACAGTAGTTTTGATATTGGTGACAGTACTGCTCTTGCTGTGGTAAAATTAGTTCATTCATCACACACTCATTTTATGCAAGCAACCCATTAATTATCTTAAGCCCTTCTTTGTCCGAGATTTCTACTCACTAAATCGGTGAATAACTTTAATGTTAAAGCACTAAAATAAGTTTTGTTTAGACAGAGTTATCATGACTAAAGAACTTCCGCATATTCTAGCTTAGTAATACCTTTGAAAAAGTGGAGCTGGGGCATGGTTTAAAAATGACTTCACTAAGAAACAATTTTGTAAATGTAAATATAACACTGTTAAATACAAACGCTATCTCTTACCCACCTATATTTATATCAATTTGCATTGTGTCAATATTACATTAATTTTATAAGAAAGTTATTCTGCTTTTCTCCATTCCAAACACAGAAGTACAAGAATTTCTGTGACTAATTTGCCATTGATATCAGAGGGTTTTGAGTCAACTCCAACACTGCCTTTTTTTTAATAGATTTGACAACTGCTGTATAACAAATGACTGCTTCATTGGTGTATAACATTCTACAATTCCAATAAGTAGATGCATTCATTAAAATATTTTCTAAGTAAGCAGATTCATTTAAAATATTGTTTTAAGAGGGCTTTTCCAGAGTAACAAAAGAAAATAAACTTACAAAATTGTTTTTAAATAGTAATTGTTGCTTCACTGTCACTAGCTTAATTTTTTACGTAATTACAAAACTGATCTTATACTGTTGTTTTAATACAACATTATGGAAACAGAACTTATAATTAATGACAAAGCAATATTATTAGGCTTTATATACATTCAACCTTATAAAAAATTCTCCTTCCTTGTCAAGAAAAGCATAACCTTTTAAATTAAACCAATATGCCTATTTCCAGATGATTTTTAATGAAATCATGTATGTACATACAAGTACTATTGCATATAGCTATTTGTTTTATTTGAAAAATCTGACTTCTACACTGGAACATTGTATGTCAAAACAGGATTTTATGAAAACTTCAAATCAATAAAAACAAAAATTTCAGAAATGGTTCATACCGCAAAAAGATGTTTGGAAATAAATTGGGTATTTTAAAGACACGTACATATTTTATCCAGTAAGCTTTTGTCGACATCTTTTTATTCTTAAAATAGGCAGTTTTGTAGTTGGTTACAAAATTATACAAAATCGATGACTAATAGGAACTTTACAAGCTATTCACAGGAAATTCAAAACACACATTTTATTACACATGCAAATATTTAACTATGGTATTATGTACCCACTCAAAGATCCTTTTATAAAAAGTATTTGTATTCTAATGAAGTTAATAGACAGTAATGGTATGCACTCAAAATTCTGTTCCTGTCCCTTTCAGAAACTTTGCATGCCTACTGTATATCATCAAATGATCAATACTCTGAAGGGAAGAACAGCCTGGTACTGCTTCATCTCTCCATTCTCACATGTCAAGCAAAGACATCAACTTTGATTTCAGACATTGCAGCTTATTGCATAAAATTTAAATTATTACACTAGCAGAGGAATTAATCCACCTAGCCCAAAATGTTCAAATAGTATTCACTGGAATTGCATGTTTTGAGGTCCAACAAATAAAATCATTTTCATAAGAAAGGCTTATGTGAAAAATCTAATTTATGTCTGTGAAAAACATGTCTAACATGAATTCAAATATCAAAATTCATATCAAATTTAAAATTCCTTTAAGGATGGGCAAAGACTTTCAGGATATTCTTCCCATTCCTTACAACTCTTTACTTCGAAGCATTTGTTATTTTTAATTTCCTAAAACATTTCTCTAGCAGTTTTAAACAAATGTATGAATTAATGTCATGTATAACAAAATTTAGGAATGTTTTACCTTAGCTATTTATTCTACCGAAGAATTTTGAAAAACATACTAATATTTGCATGACAGAATTCATGATTTAAATGAACATGTGATGCAGGAATCGGTGGGTACAATCCTGGTTCAGGAAAAGGCATTTAGTGTCGTTGGAATAGGAGACGTGTTCGAGGTCAGGATCTTTTGATGTAGGATGCAATCACGGAAAAGCAGATTATGTTCTGGACTAGCAGGTTCTTCTCCATAAGTATGCTCTGTCTCAGGGTCCAGTGTTTGAGTTGAAGTACACAATGCTTCCTTGTTGGTTTCTCTCACCAGTTTACTGATGTGACATTTACAGTATAAGATCGCTCCCTATCTCAATTGCTCGCCATTACATCAGTATCACACTTTACTTCAAGCTACCCCCGTTTCACTTTCCTGCACCTACTTGTAAGTTTTTCTCTACATAGTCCTGTCACTTAACGCATTCACTCGCCAAGGAGTCTATCCGCCGAAATTCCCCAAGATGAAGTGCCGCAACTTTTTTTGCCTCGTCGTGCCTTCGCCATACGCGGGCCTATCTATATCCGCCTCTTTTCTAGTTCATGAGTGTTTCGCCTGTATCACGTGATCTATAGTAATTTTGATTGGAGGTTTGTTTACCTTATTTTTAACTTGATTGGTCTTTCACCCCCTCATATATCTATGCAGCAGTTCAGTTTAACCCCCCAAATGACCTAGTTGTCGACGGGCCCTAAAGCCCCAGTTTAACCCTACCAGGGTTTGACCCTTGGGGTCATGGCGGTATACATTCTGACTTTTTCTCACGTTTCTCGACCGTATTGCATTCCTAAGGGGAACTTTGGTTTCTTTGTCTCCCTGGTCCCCTTTCTCACGCATTTAGCATTCCTTTGCTTGCATGACACATTTCTTAATTTATATAGTTTAATTCTCCTTCACTTGCTTATAGCATCGGAAATCTAAGGTTTCTGCTTCACATGCCAAAAATATTAAGCATACCTATGTGACTGGGTGCCACAAAGACATGGCCCCATAATTTTCATCACCTTAGTAGAATTCCAAAAAAACAAACATTGAAAGGAAATCAGAACCAATAATACAGTTAAGAGCTTTGCTTTAAATTCCAAAGAATTGAACATTATGTAAGCATTTGTACTTAAGGCATTCAACAATGAT
The DNA here is from genome assembly GCA_030765055.1 of Mantis religiosa. Lineage (NCBI taxonomy): Eukaryota > Metazoa > Arthropoda > Insecta > Mantodea > Mantidae > Mantis > Mantis religiosa. The sequence continues at coordinate 22,027,774 of CM060953.1, read as the reverse complement.
TGGAACTACAATTTGTTTATGGTTCACAGGAACCATTTATTGAATAAATACATTCAGGTTACATTGCAGGTATTCCCTGCCAATGTCTATGCACTTGTTCCATCAATCTGGTAGCTTCTGTATGTGCATAGCAAACCATTCTTTAGGGGTATCCTAGTGCCACTATTGGACAACTGCATGAAGTTTGTCATTGGTGGGGAACTACTTACACTGTATGACCTCTTTTGTCAGGTCAAACAGGACACAGGGAGCCGGATCCAGCAAATATGGAGGATGTGGCAGCACAGAAAACCTTAGTTCATGAATGGTGGCAATGCCTGGTGAATGGCATGTGGTCTTGCTAAAGAAGAACACCATGGCCTATTTTCCATGACAGCGTTGTTGGATGCAGCAGTGCAGTTAGTGCAATGAACTGCAGTACTGATCACTGTTGATGGTCATATTAGTAGAGAGCCAATCCACCAGAAGTATCCCCTCCTGGTCCAGAACACAGTCACCATTTGTTTCCAAACGAATAGTCCCAACATGATTTCTTGAGACCAGGGCTCCTATTATGCTTCCACTCCACAGACTGATGTTTCTTTTCTGGAGTATTGTGGAAAAACCATGACTCATCGACATTGATCAGTTGCACAAAGATTCCTCTGGATCTGCACTGTACTGTTGCATCAACTGTTGGCATATCTCCACACGCTTCTGTTTCGGTGCATTGGTGAGAGTATGTGGCACCCGTTGTGCACACACCTTCTTCATCTTCAGATCATCATAGATTATGGTATGGAGGGCTCTCCGTGATAGACCTGTTGTCTGCACTAGTTCATCAGATGTGATACGCCTATTGTCCATTATCAGGTCATTGACAAGCTGGGTACTGTTTGATTCATTATATACATCTTCCGGGCTTATACGCCGTGGTCCAGTTGGTTTAACATCCAACGTTTCGCCAAAAACCGCATCCGACATCATCAGGGTTACGAACTTGAGAGCTCCTGAGTTCAAGACTGGAGCGCTGTATCTCCCAGCACACTATATACTATATATAGCCGCGCGTGGAGGGAGGACATGGCCTGTTAGGGGGAGCATGGCTGCTGTTGGGTGTCCTTCGGCAAGTGGGTTGATTCTGATCCTGGTATAAAAGAGAAGGCTTCCTGTTCCTCTGGTTTTCTTACCATTCTTTTCAGAGCCGGGATCCATGTTTGGCTTATCTGCTGCCTCTCTTCCTTATGATTAAAGGCATTTTTATGATTAAAAATGTCTATTGCTTCCCGAGTCAAGCGAGCCCGGTAGTGGCTTATCCTCGAGAACACTGTTGTGTCTCTGCAGTTTATGTCATGGCCAAATAATAGAGATATAATAGCCTTCTCTTTTATACTACAGTCATCCCATTGGCCAAAGGACACCCAATAGCAACCATACTCCCCCCCATAGTCAGATAATAACAGTACATCACCAAAATGCTATAGGTAAGCAATCAGCAGTATGAGAGAAGGAGCAGCATCAATATGTTAGCTGATGCGGAAGAAATGTCACAGCATATGTTCTCAATTTCCATCTCAAACATATCGTCATTCCAACCACAAACCCAAGTCAGTAGCAAGGAGAAATTGATATGCAACTCATCGGTACCTAATAATAACAACCATAAAAAACAGTGGCCTTTCAATGTCACTTGTTAGTTCTGGAGACTTTGTTTTTGTCCTCTTGGGAACATTATGCTTTGAGAAGCTTCTGATTTCCAGAACATTTCTACATAAGAGAGCACTCAAGTGAGTGAATGATATCATTCAATCGGGCAGTGAGAGCCATAATGTAACAAAGTCTTGAGTAGACAATACAGTGCAGTTCAGCATGAGTCGTGTTGTCCTGAGTATGTGCAACAATAATTTAAATGAACATTAGTGCTACGATGATCTTGACAAAACAGTCATGTTTGTTTTGGATGTGAGCAAAAGTAAATGAAGTGTAATATTAGGACTTCACTAACTCCTTAGGTGACAAAGTGCGTTAGAACAAATAGTGTTTTAATTCTGTCATAATGTCAGCACACCAATATTGAAATTATTAGCAATTCTCTGTTTTGTGCTGGAATGAATGTGTTATAAACTATCTGCATACAAAGCAGGGGTATTTTTTGAGATTATACTGCTGTGTGTATACTTTTTATCAGACTGTGAATGAAATGATGCTCAAGTGAGTCCAGGGTCCATGGAGCTTAGAGCTACCCGACATTCATCTTTTAAGAATAAGGGAAAACCCTGGAAAAACCTTATCAAGGTAACTTACCCTGACCAAGATTCAAACTCGGGACCTCTTGAACATGAGGCAGACACGCTACCATCTACACTACCGAGGTGGACATATGTCTACATTAGTTAAGGAGTGTGTGCCGCAATGGTTAATTTAGATCTGGTAAAGGCATTCGGCAATGTCGTGCACAAAGGATTGTGGTCCTGTTTAGCTATGCTGCCAATTCAGGACAAATTACAACATCTAGTTCATGCCTTCTATAATGGTGCCTTTTCGAAAATTCTTTGCAATGGTTATCTCACTGCGGCAATACCAGTTCAGAAATCGGTGAGACAAGGATGCCCAATGTACATGATACTCTTCGCACTGTACTTCGACACACTGCTATGACAACTACAATCTCAGCTTCTTGGTACAGATGTGTTTGGGCACAGACTTGTAGTCTGTGCATATGCCGATGATCTTACAGTAGTAGTTGCCACGCCACAAGATGTACCCCAACTGCGCGATAGTTTATGCAATTATGAAGAGAATGCAGGTACGCATTTTAATTGAAGGAAATCTGTGGTATTTACTCATTGGGCCTCAACCTCCAGATACCTCAGTCCTAGGCATGCCGATGGTGCAGCATACGAAAATCTTAGGTATATATTTCAGTGCTATGGCAATGAACATGAGGGACAACTGGACAACCCACATCAACAGTCTGCGTGGAGTGATATATGAGCAAAAAACGAGGATAGCTATACTTGAAAAAGGCTCATCTCTGTAGCAGAGGGAGTAGCATTTCTGCCTCACGTTTAAGAGTTTCCAGTTCAAATCTCAGTCAGGGTGGATTATCAGCATAATGTTTCTTCCAGGATTTTCGCTTATCGTAAAGGATAAATGTAGGGTAACTAACCTCTATGAACCCTGCGCTCATTTGTGCATCCTTTCACCCATTTCACTCATTGTCCAATATGACTTGTTGGAGGACATTAATTTATATTAAGAGAGAGAGAGAGAGAGAGAGAGAGAGAGAGAGAGAGAGAGAAGAGAAAAACTTCATAAAGTTGAGATAGGTCACAATAAGAATAAAATAAAAGCTCAGAAATTAGGTCTCAAAATACATTGTTAATCCTCTAACTATTCTGCTTTTATGCATGATTGGAGGAATTTAGTAACAGTGATGTCCAAATTAATTAAAAACACCAACAACTAATAGCTTTTTAAAGTATCACAAATCATTATAAATATTTACACTTATAACTTTTGAACAAACTGGGTTCCTTGCAATTTTATAATATTAAATCTACTCACATTTCTTTCTGTGCTGGAAAGAGCTAAGCCTCGACCGAGCAGTGCAGTAAAAGTGCTTTTTCCAACACCTCCTTTCCCCGACAGCACTAGAATCTTATGCTTCACTGATTCAAGCCTGCTGCGTACTAGTTCTATTCCTGAAGAAACAAACAACAACATTATTTCAATATTTAACTGTATTGGAACACCACAGTGAAGCGAAAAATTATTAATTTTTAGATGAGTCGTATTTATTACACATCTGCTTCACTTTCGTACCTATTTTGAGGACATGTTTCGCAAATCATCGTTTGCATCTACGGCTCTTATGCGACTGAAGCTTGATCCAGCGGTGTAGGTAATTCTGGGGTTGCTGCTGCCATCTGTTGATTTAGTGATGAACTTAAATGTGGGATTCTCTTCTGGCAGGATTTCAAAGTTCATAAGTTGGTTTTTATGTTTTTCTATGTATATCCTCTCCCATATGACGAGTTCACTATGTTTTTGTACGTATTTTAGTAATTCTGTGCTATCTTCAATTTCATGATTTTCAGACCAGAAATGAGCTGCAATTGCGGGCTTATCAATATTTTTGTATCTTAAGTGCCTGAAGTGTTCTTTCTTTCTAGTGCCTATGTTTCTTTTTGTCCTCCCTATGTAAATTTTTTCAGTCTTTACACTTAATCTTGTAAATGCCTGACTTTTCCTCTGGTTTTATCTTATCAGTATTATTACTGTGAAGTAGGTTTTTAATGTTGTAATTGTTTTTTGGTGCCAATATTATATTGTATTTCTTGAATATTTTTTGGAACTTTTTTGTGGCCCAGGGGTGGTAAGTAAATTTAGCAAATCTAATTTCTTGTTTTATTGGTGTGAGAGCTGTGATTTGTTTTAATCTCTTTTGAAGTTTGAATGATTTTAGTTTTTTATCTACAAGGTTTTTTCCATATCCATTTTTAATTGCAGTTTTTAAGATTTGATGGTATTCGTTTTGATATTCTTGCTGGCTGAGAGGTAGATTTACTAATCTGTGTGTGAGACTGTTGAGGTTGCATGTTTGTGTGGAATTGGGTTGAAACTATTTGCTTTGATGTAATTATCTGTGTGTGTTGCTTTTCTATGGATACCAAATTCTAGTTTTTCATTGCTTTTTTTGATTTTAAGGTCTAAAAAAGGTAGAGTACAGTCCTCTTCAGTTTCCACGGTGAATTGTATGCTGGGTTCTTGCACGTTGAGTAGTTTCAAAGCATCATCTATTTGTTTGTAGGGCACTATTGCAAAGATGTCGTCTACGTATCTGTACCATGTTTTAAAAATATGAGGGAAGGCTTTAGTTATATGTGTTTCGAAAAAGCTCATGTATAGATTGGCCAAAAATGGTGATAGTGGGCTTCCCATAGCTAGTCCTGAAATTTGTTTATAATATTTTCCATCGAAGACAAAATAATTTTGATGTATACATATTTCAGTCATTGCCAAATATTCTTCTATTGCATTGGCATCTAGGTTTATAGAATTTAGCCATTTTTTCAGTTGAATCAAAAGTTTGTCTAATGGAATGCTAGGGAAGAGGGAGCGGACATCAAAGGATACTAAAGTGTCATGAGGTTTTAGTTTAAGATTTTGAATTTTTTCTACCAGGTCTAAAGAGTTTTTTCTGCTCAGAGTATGGAATTGTGGGAAGGACTGAAATTTTTTGGACAGCCATTTTGCCAGAAGGTAAGTAGGAGTGTTTATATTATTTACAATGGGTCTCATGGGTATGTTGGGTTTGTGTATTTAATTAATTTAATAAATACGACTCATCTAAAAATTAATAACATTATTATTTTTCTTGCATCCTAGTCTAACACATTTATGATGCTCCACATACAAAGTTAATAGATACTGTCTCATAAGTAATGTCATTTTTCAAGAAAAACAATTATCTGAAATGTGTTTTGACAAGCAATTAACTTATTTTCAAAGTACAGACCATTAGATTCTATGGTCTTGAGCCATCGTTCAGTGAGGTTTATTAATGCACGAGGTTTTCGATGTGAGGAATTCGATGACACCCACTGCTTCAAAATTTTACAAGACAACACAACATTACTTTGGGACCGAACTGATTTTTTAGCGATGACTTTGGCAGTTTGGCAGGGATCAAGCCACTGTTTCGAGGCATCAGGTTTCGGTAATATACACATTTTTCGTCACAAGTGACAATTCTCCTGAGAAATCTATCAACCATGGGATTACGATAAGCTGATGACAGATATCCACTCTATTACATAGAAAATGAAGCGAGTTACAGTGGAGTAATAAATATTACACAAATAAAAATATTTGTTAAATAATCTCCACTTATCTTAAGAAGTTAATACTTCTTTCTTCTTTTTAAGATTGATTTCACAAACATTTGCTTGCATCGTCAGTCAACACACTTTGTCGTCAAGGATACTATGTTTTTTTCATATTACCAAACTCTGAAGCCGAAACAAACCTAAAAACAGAATCAATTGCCACTATGTCAAAATCCATTACACGATGTTTATTTTACAAAATAAATATTTTTTCCCACACTATTAAATCTTTGGGAACATTTAATTGTTTTAATCATTTGACTTCAGGATTTATTTCATGGTTAAATTACCAAAAATGATCTGCTACGGCTGATTTTTCAATTTGTTTATATTTAATGTTACAAAAATGTTCTTTCAAATCAAACAAATCAGACAAAGAAAAACATTTTGTAAAAGTTAGTAATCCTGTTTTACCTAGAATTTATGCCCTTCCTAAAATTCATAAGCCTGGAAATAAAATGAGACCTATTGTTAATTGTATAAACTCACCAACTTACAATTTAGCAAAATGGTTCCACAAAATTTAGTAATTTTGATAAACTTGAAAGTTTAAGTATTAAAAATTCTTTTGAACTAATAAAAAAGATTGATAGTGTTGTATTAACTAAAACTGATAAACTTATTTCTTTTGATGTAACTGCCTTATTTCCTAGTATTCCTAGAGAAAAACTTTTAATTTATTTTAAAAAGTGGTTGAATTCAATAGATTTACATGAGGACTTAATGGTTAATTTTGTTAAACTTACTGATTTTTGTTTGGATCAAAATTTTTTCATTTTTAATGGTGAATATTTTCAACAAACTTCTGGCTTAGCAATGGGTAATCCTCTTTCACCTTTTCTTGCTGATCTTTTTATGAGCTTTTTCGAAATTCAAGTCACTAAAGCTTTTCCTTTGATTTTTAAAACATGGTATAGATATGTTGATGATATTTTTGCTATTGTTCCTGAAAAACACATTAATGATGCTTTAAAATTCAAGTCACTAATAATTTTAAAAAATTTACTTACCATCCTTGGGTTAATAAACATTTTCAAATTTTTTTTTAAAGAAGTTGGTATAACTTTAGTTCCTCAAAATAAATATAGTATTAAAAATGTATTACAGTTTTCTAAAAATGATAAAATTCCTAATAATAAAAAATCTGGTATTTATCAATTTAATTGATTAGATTGTGATCAGGTTTATATTGGAAAGACAAAACGTAATTTGGAAACCAAAAAGAAAGAACATTTTCGTAACATTAAATATAAACAAATTGAAAAATCGGCCGTAGCAGATCATTTTCGGTCATTTAACCATGAAATAAATCCCAAAGTTAAATTATTAAAACAATTAAATGTTCCCATAGATTTAATAGTTTGGGAAAAAATATTTATTTTAAACAATAAACATTGCGTAAAGAATTTTGACATACCGGCAACTGATTCTGTTTTTAGGTTTGTTTCGTCTTCAGATTTTGACAATACGAAAAAACAGTATCCTTGATGACAAAGTGTGTTGACTGACAATGCAAGCAAATGTTCGTGAAATCGATCTTAAAAAGAAGAAAGAAGTATTAACATCAACTTCTTAAGATAAGTGGAGATTAATTAACAAATACTTTTATTTGTGTAATATCCACTCAATGTTCAGCATATTGAGGTGTCAGTTCATGAGATACAGATTTACAGCTTCTGTATAATTTTCCAAGTGTCTTAATGTGGCAATGTATGGTATCTTTTGATGCACCAAGTCCTTCTGAAAGTTTACGAGTACCTTTCTGGAGATTTTCTTGGAAAACTTGGTATGTGTCCTCAATATTCCATACTTTAGGTCTTCCAGAGCATGGTAAATCTTTAGTGTTTTCGTATTCATTGTTGAAATGTTGGAATTGTGCCACACAGTCACTAACGACACCTTCTCCTTCCACTTCACATATTCTTCAAGCTGCGACAGCGGCTTTGTAATCTTGTTTCCAGTAGTGTTTTAGGACTCTAATTTCAAACTATGTTACCTCCATTTTGTGATAGTTTATTAACCGAAGACTGATACATGCTCGTAGTGTACGAAATGCTAGCCATGGCATCCTGTAAATAGCATTACCAAACCAAAGAAACCCAATAAATTTTCCAAAATTCCAAAATCAATAAACTGACATAACTTATGAGACCACATAATAGAACATATGCACATCCAGACATATGATGCAGTTTGTTCCTACTACTATTACTCAAAATGACTATTTGTCATTATACAAATTAACAGTCCTCCAAGATCATTCCTGATCACTGACAACATACAAGTGACAGCTCAAATCACTGACTGCTTCTAAAACGAAAGGTCTGATTAAATTCACATTACTTTCTCCAATGTGCCATCCTGACATTAAATTCTCCAATTGACTATATATACCATACGTGGCATTGAAATTTTCAAGTTGACTATCTATCCAAAACCTTAGCCTATATATGGCTAGTGTGAAGAAATGATTAATTTCCATCAATTAACTTAAATATACTTATTCACTCATAAAAACTTTTTACATTTTTCTAGTCACAAAGTTTTGTTTTTGTTTATCTTCACATCTGATTTGTTGCTTCAGAATCTCACCTGGATCTGATCCACGTGTGGCTCCTGAGGAACATATTGTTTGATTTGGGCAGCCCTGGCAGGCAGATGACTTTCCTGCTGCCTCACTTTGTGTTCCTGGACAGTCTGTAGCAAATACAAAATTTCATTAGCAATTACAATAAGTTTGCTCAGGTCTGTTACAAATTAACAGTTTTAAACAATTTAATAATAATTTTGAGAGCTAATGCTCCAGTTATGGCAAAGTTTACAAAAAACAAAGTTTTTATATTTCAAAAATATAAAATAATATAGCTACAGGGCTGGCTTTTTAAATGCAACAGCAATTCCATGAGAAAACAGTTTTACTTGCAAGCTGGTTGCTACAACATGGCAGACATTTGCTAACCGTCCAAGCAAAGTAACCATATGACCAGTCAGGACATGGAGAGAAATATGGTATGCTCTAAAATACTCATTTTTGCATACTGCACATGCCTGAGCATCTGCATGTTGTTACATCGCCATGATGTATAGTTAGTTGTGTAAAGAACATTGTGCTCTGTGATTGGAAGTAACAAAGGGTCTTGCAACAGAGGAAAAAGTATTTATAGTATTATAAAGGCGAGCCGAGTTAAAAAAAGAAATAAATAATGTAGCAGTTGTGGTGGGTGTAGTACTAGTAGTGTTGCATTTGCCATAAATTAGGACAAATTTTATATTTGACTGACAAAAAGGAATTTAAAAATTAGATTAACAAAACACCAAACGAAAATAAAATACAAAAAAACATGAAAATCAGCAGTTGCTTTTCATTTCTGGAATGAGAACCACTATATCTGAGAGGAGATTAAATTAATGAAACCGTTAACAACAGAACTTGAACTTATAACATGGTAGAAGATATTTATTGTAAAAAACATTCCATATATTTTAAATCTTGACATGCCATCAGTGATCTAATGAACCTATGTAGTGAATTTTCCAAGAAAGGGAACCAATTACATGAGATAAATACAACTACCGATTGTGAAGAAAGTGGTCAGTTGCCAAACCAATCAGGTTGGGACTGGGACGGTTCTGAAAACATTTCTGTTTTTAATAGTGATGTGAGTGAAGTTTTAAGTTTTAATAAGGTATGATTCAGTAATTATTTAATATAATGTATGACATGTTCAATGTCCCTGAACCTTGCATAGGGTGGGGACCAAACAAACAAACTTTGGGGCTGAAGGCTCTTAATATCTCAAGTTACACTTTTGAGTCCGGATGCCCTCAAATTATGGATAGAGTTTATTACTCAGAAGTTGGCATTTGTGATATCACAATAGTATGATACTATTCTTCACGGAGAATTGGAAACTGAAGTTTAAAGTGAGACCAACTGAGGAAACAACAAAATTAGCCACTTATTGTAGTTTACCCACATTTTCATAGCATCCATTAAGACCTTATTCTAGTTTAATAAAATATAAATTAAAATTTAAGTAATAAAGGTTATTTACAATTTGAAATTAATTTTTTGGAAGCAGTTTCTACTTTTTAGGCATAATTAACCAGCTTTTACCACTCATAATACATGACAAATGGTACAAAGCACAATCTAGTCACTTTGTTGAAGCTGATTACTAGGCATAAACAGGATTTCAAAAAATGTCAGTAATAGGACAGTTCATTCTACGTAAGTTTAGAAACTCTAAAGTGATGTGAAATATTGAAAAGGTATACTCTTGATTTAAATATATAAGCATGTGCCGCTTGCAGTAGAAGTGTTTAAATATTTTGGAAAATCTATCATGGGTTAGCTAAAAGGACAAAATCATCTTTCAAACAAGCTTTTTTTTTTTTTTTTTTTTTTTTTTTTTTTACATTCTCCAACGTTAAGTCATATCGGGCAGTGAATGAAATGGGTGAAATGATGCTCAAATGTGTCCAGGATACATGGAGCTCAGAGCTACCCAACATTCGTCTTTAAGAATAAGGGAAACCCCCGGAAAAAACCTTATCCAAGTAGCTCACCCTGACCGAGATTCGAACTCAGGACCTTTTTGAATGTGAGGCAGACATGCTACCATCTACACTACTGAGGCAGGCAACATAAGCTTTGTAACCCTATTTTAGCCACTATTAAAACTTTAAACTTTTGAAATGTTGATATACCTCATAGATTTTAGCCCCTCTACTTGTAATGTTATTACCCAAAGGTGAAGTTAAGTCACACCCTAATACATTATTTATCAATTGAACATATGTATTTATTTATACATGATCTTTTAACTGTGGCAGACACGGTATGCTTTTGTAATTGGAGATGTGCGATCGTGTGTGAGACGTGATATGGAATCACTCTATTGCTTGATTGTGAAAATACAGTAAAGTCTTCCTAACCTGGACCAGTTTTGAAAAACAAAATTGTTATTTAGCGTAGTAAATGAAGACTTGTTTTACAGGTGATAAATTGCTATTCTCAATAGGTAAATTACTCGAAATTTCTTGCTAACGGGCAAATTCATTGCACTCACCGAACCTGCTTGGGACTAGGTTGGAAGAGAAACTTTGATAAAGTAATGGAAAAAAATTGTGCCCTGGGTAGAAAACAAAAATAAGTGTGGAAGAAGATTTTACAGGCATTTTTAAAAATATTTATTGTCTTCCGATGTTGATTAAAACATTGACAATTGGTTGAAAATCGACAATAACAAAGGTTATAAATTGATTACAGAGGAAGGCATTATTGCATCATGCAGTGTTACTGACAGTAAAAATTAAGAGTATTCAGATTCAGAGTCAGTGTTGATGAACCAGCTGTGGCACAAGCAGAAGGAAGCATAGAGAAATTGATGCTTCATCTTCAGTGTCAAAACCAGAACTTTAGTTTGAGGTTATACACTTGACGATTATACTATGACATTAATGTCCCTAATACTTAAAATAAACTTTATAATGTCAGTAAATTATTATATGTATTTAAATACACAGAACTATAACACAAGATTTTAAATCAGTAATCTTACGTTCCGGTACTGCATCCACATTCGCCATATTTCTAACATATCACGTAAATCACTGTGACAGTGTCGCCAACACCTCCATTGAGTTAGTATAGTTTCAGTACTGTGAATAACTGCCCGGAATATACTGTATCCATGTGATCCATAATATTGACACCGGCCGTGAAAGCCTTAGAATTTTGATGGATAAATTATCGTTTATCTTTTACTTCCTGGTTTGGTTCCAGATTACTGACACCATGACTTACCATGTCCCATGTACCTACTTGTTGAGAATTCAGATTCAAATTTGTGAGCCTTATTAGTTGCATTGCCATTTTGGACGTTTTTAAGGCACATGATGAAACTTAATAATGAATTGTGTAGTTACATGAATTTTAAAACTCCACAGTGCAACATTTCTGGTTATGCTTAAAACTGAAATATACAATTAACATTACCATAAATACAATTGAGACAGTATTAAAACTTTGATACATTTTTCCTGTTATCTTAGATAACTAATGAAGTAACTTAGATAACTAATTAATCGCTGTTTATTATTATTATTATTATTATTATTATTATTATTATTATTATTATTATTATTATTATTATTATTATTATTATTATTATTATTATTATTATTATTATTATTATTATTATTATTATTATTATTATTATTATTATTATTATTATTATTATTATTATTATTATTATTATTATTATTATTATTATTATTATTATTATTATTATTATTATTATTATTATTATTATTATTATTATTATTATTATTATTATTATTATTATTATTATTATTATTATTATTATTATTATTATTATTATTATTATTATTATTATTATTATTATTATTATTATTATTATTATTATTATTATTATTATTATTATTATTATTATTATTATTATTATTATTATTATTATTATTATTATTATTATTATTATTATTATTATTATTATTATTATTATTATTATTATTATTATTATTATTATTATTATTATTATTATTATTATTATTATTATTATTATTATTATTATTATTATTATTATTATTATTATTATTATTATTATTATTATTATTATTATTATTATTATTATTATTATTATTATTATTATTATTATTATTATTATTATTATTATTATTATTATTATTATTATTATTATTATTATTATTATTATTATTATTATTATTATTATTATTATTATTATTATTATTATTATTATTATTATTATTATTATTATTATTATTATTATTATTATTTATTACTATTATTACTATTACTATTATTATAATTATTATTTATTTATTTACTTATTTATTTATTTATTTATTTATTTATTTAAAATTATAGTGTGAGTTGAAACCCCTTCCCAGCCTCTTGAGTCAACCCCTTCACCATGGACAAATTCGCAATGTCCTACTCTAAGGCCACCGTTTCCTTTCCTGCCACTATAAGTTTCTTCGTTTTAGAACGTTGCATTGAAAGTTTGAAATTAGGCATTCAATTAGGCAAATTATATTAATAAGTGTTGAAATGTCATTTGTAACAATGTTTAAATCACATACCATTGCTTTTATGCTTTGAACCATGTTTGAACACGTGGGATAACTGTAAGACTGAATTAGGCTGAATCGATCTGCTTATACCGTTGCCATGGTATCCAGATACAAATTACTGAACAAAATAACGTATCAGTATTCTAATTCTGCTAAAGTTAAGTGTACTACTTTTTAGTTACAGTTAATTATTTATTTTATAGACTTCAAAATCAATCACCAAAATGCCGAAGGAAGAGCCAGTAATGAGCATGGTAAGTTCAATATATGTTTTTAACCAGAAATGTAGTTTCTTGAATGTGCATTATTACTACATTGAGATTCTTTAGCTGCTAATTACACCTCAAATAAAGCATTTCTGTTTTAAACCAGACGCCAATAGATAATTATTTACTTTGGTAAAAGACGATGTAAAGTGGCACTTATAAAGAAGCTGCAATAGACGTAAAATTATAACTGATGAAGTAAGAATATTAAGCTCTCATTTGACAGTTGCCCTTTCAGAGCTAAGCGCGCATTTGAATACTGTCCAACAAACGTCAACTACTAAACATAGCTACTACATGCCAAAGCGTGCGAGTGTATCGAAAATATGTATAACAACTTAATTACTTACGCGAGCCTGTCGTACATACCCGACGAGACAATTTACATGTGTACACTCGGTTCAGAAGCAATCATAACAACGTGTGATTTCTCAACAGGTACAAGAAATCATATATAAGATGAAGAAGAGGAAATCAAAATCCCTGCAACGGTAATTAATAATAATTAATGGGGTAATCTTTCATGTCAATCACACAGCTCCCATGTGGTCAATTTGTGTTTCACTTAATGTACATTAGATTACTGATATTTCGCTATTCTAGTAAACAAGATAAACAGCGATTACAGCACTGCGTCACTGAAGGTCAATTACATCTCAACCCTCTGTCATGTTCTTTGCACATATGGGATATGTACCTATATATCCCTTTCAAAAACTTTTGCCAATCAGCAACATTTGAATGCTGTTGAATACTGAATTAAGCTGCAAAGATGGGAGGGAAGTCTCCAATTCGTATTCAAAAGTAAATATATCAGAAGACTCTTTCAAAACGATTTCTATAAAAAAAAAAGTTTAATGTCAGTTATCCGCCTTAAGTGGTTAATATAACAATCTCTTAAACTGCTTTGGTTTTCAGTGTCCCATTCTATATTGGTCGTGAACAACAGTTTAATTTTGTTCGGTGTCCTTTTTATGAGGCTTCAGGTGTTTTTACGTGCCGTAAATGAACGACACAGGACGACCAGCTTTACTTCCCTTCCAAAGGAAGTCGTGCTAAGGATTTTTACGGTAAAAAAATTCATCGTTCTCCGTCATGTTTTCTTGTTAATCGCTAGTAACAGTTTTTTTTGTACTAAATCGGAGCCGCCCAAGTTTATATGGCTATGTAAATAGAAGCACGTGTATGTGTGTGTGCGACATCATTGTCTGTTTAGCTTTGTAACTCTCTGCAGATGAAAAATATAGTTCGGATATCAGTTTTAAGGACCTTATATCTAATGCAAAATATATTAACAACACCACATTATTACAAATACAATAGTCAAACAGTGATTAATTAGTATTTTATTTGGTAAATATAAGCCTAATTGCATATATTAATCATAGTGCACGCTGCGCTTGCGCAGATTAAAAAGAAGTGGGAAGACAGTTTAAAGATGGTGGCTTCCGTGCAATGTGTAAAACATCACAAAAGGAACGCTTTAAAAAGTGGCGAAAAGCAAATTATATTGAACTCAGTTGTGTGAAAAAAAATCAAACCTTAGCAATTGAGGACGTTGTTAATTTGTCAGCAGAATTAACCGGTGTTTCAGTGCCAAGTATCAATGCTGCTCGAAGTAAGGTTGTGAAAACAGCCAGACTTCCCACTCCAGGAAAACACCGAAAAAGAATGAAGCCAGTTGTGGAAAGTGAATGTGATGAATTTGTTAAAAGTGCTCTTCATCGCAAGGTTCAGAGCTTCTTTGAAAGAAATGAGCCACTGCAATTAGTAGACTGCTTCAAGCAGTAAACAATGATCCCGTGTAGCCCAACTTTGAAAAACGAGCTTCTACACCATTCTTCGCGACACAGGTTTTGAATTTGTGAACAGAAACAGAAAAAATATAATTGTTGAGCATGAAGATATATTGTTCTGACAAAGGAATTATCAAATATAAAGGTCGAAAGTGGAAATCGTTCAAGGAATTCGTCCGTTGTCATATTCCAATTATACTGCATTCGTCTTAAGAAACACACTTTTTGTATTACTCCGTGCACACGCGGACAAGCGTGACAGGTGAATATTGAATATGAATAATGTCATATTACATTCAAACAAGTTCTATGCACATGAGTAGCATACAGTAAGTAGAGAGTAGGTTTGTTTTGTAGGTTTTGTTCGCGGAATTGCTCACAGGAACAACGTGCTTCTTAGGACGGAAAGAGTATAGGTACCCCCTTTTTTTTTTTTTTTTTCATTTGAATGCCAGTAGAACTTTCAAGTCTTTGCCAAAGTATCCTACACACAGTTATTTGGCACTGATATTCCGTAGAAAGACCCGTGCCTTAATTTGTAATTTATAAATGAGGTGAGGTTATGCGATGAAATCAAATATTTACGTAACTGTTGTAAGTATTGTCACTTTTTAGCATACAAAAAGAAAAATATATTACACAGCAGATACACCTTTGCATTTAATCTTAACGTAAAAATGCAACCACATAAGCTACTGAAACATTGAAAACGGCAAAGCTAAACTTTTCAAGTTTGTTGACAGCACATATGCTCGACGTGGTTGACGTGGTTCCCTCCAATCACAGTCGCCTGTAGAGTAATACATTTTACCGCTTTGTTTACATCATCATATATACTAAGGATGTCTCCACGCAACTTTTAAACTTATTTCAAGGATGCATTCCATTAGTTACGCAGGTGTTTTCCACGCATCAGTGGTTCATTATTGGTCGTACTCGATTTCTTATACTTACAATAATGCATGTTATTTACATGGTCTTTTAAAATCTCTAAAATGTGATTTATAAAACAGAAAAGAGGGTGCTGCAACAGTACAGCAAGTAAGGACGAGCCGCCCCTGGTCCTTATAGCTTTTATACTCACGTGTACGCACGCGCACACATTTAAACACACCTACCTTATTTCTCTATTACAAATATCACAAATAATTTAATTTACTTTGCCTACACCTAGAGTAGGACCAAACCGTATACTCTTATGCTATGTGATGGGTCCTGACGAGTATTAGGATTAGTATTTTGGCACTGAAACCTGTGGTTTATTAAACCTAAGCCCCAAGTGGGGCATTCTCAGGAGGAAGAATGAGGCAAGAGGAGACAAAGGGCGGCTGACTCAAGGTGCCGAAACACGCCAGCACTCCCGAAAAACCCATGGTTCAGGTAGGTCGGCCACAGGAATCGAACCCAGACCTCCATAATGTGGGCCAGAAAAAGCGCCCGAGCTATCCTGCTCGATGATGAGTTTTAAAGACCATACCACAGAAAAGCAGAGCAGGTAAAGCAATTAAAAAAACACATAAGTTGAAATATTTTTAAATAATAAATATTAGGACAATATGTGTAAAGATTTTCCTGAAATATCTGCTTACTAACCAGGAATTTAACATAGTCATGACAGGTGTATTTGTACAGCTGCCAGTAATAAGGAAACTGTTTTATTTTGTATAATTCTATTTTTAAATACACAAACATTTATCATACGAACTTCAAATGTTCTATTGGATTACTGATAGATCAGCATTATATTTATAGAACTCTACGAAAAGTAAAAATATGTTGTTCTCAAGGGTTGCATTTTGCATGGGGCATAAGTATTTATACTGAAATGATAAACACAGAAAAAATGGTTACCTGACAAAGCCACTATCAGTTATAGTTGCAGTTCAGCATACTAGTCATATTGTATGGAAGGACAGGTAAGACACAGAAGCTTAAAATGGATGAAAAAGACCTAAGGAAGACCTAAGAAAGACTTAAGGAAGGTGATTGTTTCATTACATAAACAGAAAGAATCATATTCTGAAATAGCTCGCAACCCAGGAACAAGTCGTTTGACAGTGCAGAGTGACGTTAAACATTTTACAGACACCAATATGCTTATAAGTAAACACAAACTGAGCCACCTACAAAAACTAAATTACAGAGAACAAAGGCAGGCAATGAAAATGTTTAAGAAAAACCCGCAAATTGCCTCTTCTGAAATGGCTGCCTATGTAGAAGAACATAAAGGAAGCACCTAACATCCAATGCCATAAGATGACTCATCAGTCACATTGGATTCCATTCCAAGGTACTGAGAGAGGAGCCACATATTATCAGATAAAATTAAAGGGAATATGTAGGCAAGTATATGTAGTCCAGAAAGTAAGTTCTGTTTGGTAATAAAATTAAATTGTGTACAGATACAGAAAAATTATTTATTGCACAAAATTCTACAACTCTTAAACTACTTTTCCACATAACTGCCGAAATTTTGCAGGCATTTGTCATAGCGAGGCACAAGTTTTTGTATACCTTCTTCATAGAAGTTTGCCGCCTGTGTCTTCAACCAGTTGGAAACATTTTCTTTCAGCTCTTCATCATTGCTGAAGTGTTGACCGCCAAGGAAAGATTTGAGATGCAAAAACAGATGAAAGTCGCTAGGAGCGAGGTCAGGGGCTGTACGGGGATGGTCAAACATGCCCCAGCTAAATCCCTGTAGAATGTTTTTCATCGTATTTGCAGTGTGTGGTCATGCGTTGTTATGAAGACACACAACACCTTTTGACAGCTGATAGATTTCAATTGGTTTCACTTTCTTAGCATTCAGAAAATGAATCACAGATCTGATTTCACAAGCGGCAGGATTTTCAATCAATGTAACCAAGCACAACAAAGCGTACGTGGCTGACAGCGATCTCACAATGGCACACGTTTCTTCTCTTGATACAGAGCGTCTACCGCGCATGTGCAAACCTGCGATTGCAGCACTGCAGCAGAGATAAATTGAAACAGAACTTACTTTCTGGATGCCCCTTGTATATTATATATATATATAAAGGGCTATATTCCTAACAAAAAAAGTGGGAGGATGCACACCCTAAAAATTTTGCAGATGCTGGAAAACCAAACAGAATTCTGCACTTGTAGATTTGCCTTTCTGCTTTGGTTGTTCTCAGCATGCGTACGACTTTTTATCCATTCTTTTATGCAATCCTCTGGAATTCACATATGTACTGGAGGTCCATTAATAATCATAAACATTATTTGAGTGTATTTTGAATGTATATTTTTGTATTTTTGCAGTAATAAATTAAATTTATTCATCCTTTTGACCATAGTACATGATATAGGACACGTCAAGTACTTATAACTAAAAATTATACAGTAAACATTTACACGACACAAGTTTAGAAATGAAAATTCAGAAACTGTATGTACAATATAACAATTTATCTGTAGTTGACATTCAAAAAATTCACCTATACTATAAAAACAATGTTCTAACAGGAACTTTTTCACACAGTTAAAGAAGTGCAGATATTGTCAACCTAGTATAATAAATCGAGATTCAACTGTATTGGAACACCACAGTGAAGCGAAAAATTATTAAATTTTAGATGAGTCGCATTTTTTACACATCTGCTTCACTTTCGTACCTATTTTGAGGACATGTTTCGCAAATCTTTGTTTGCATCTACGGCTCTTGTGCTTCTTCAATATATCGAGATTCAACTGTATTGGAACACCACAGTGAAGCGAAAAATTATTAAATTTTAGATGAGTCGCATTTTTTACACATCTGCTTCACTTTCGTACCTATTTTGAGGACATGTTTCGCAAATCTTCGTTTGCATCTACGGCTCTTGTGCTTCTTCAATATATCGAGATTCAACTGTATTGGAACACCACAGTGAAGCGAAAAATTATTAAATTTTAGATGAGTCGCATTTTTTACACATCTGCTTCACTTTCGTACCTATTTTGAGGACATGTTTCGCACAAGAGCCGTAGATGCAAACGAAGATTTGCGAAACATGTCCTCAAAATAGGTACGAAAGTGAAGCAGATGTGTAAAAAATGCGACTCATCTAAAATTTAATACTAGTACAATAAATTACACACCCAGAAGAGGTTCATGGTATATTCAATGTTAAATTAAGAAAGGTAATGAATTAAAAAAGTATAAATATTATTATTAGTAAGGGGACTGCATCCCCCTTCGAAAAACAGAGGGGTGACGGCGTACCTCTGCATTCCCCCTCCACTACAGCCCTGTATAAAATCATTTTACAGTGTATATCAGTTGTGTATTAAATTTTATATTTAAAAATTGTAAATATGTAAAACTGTAAATACCAATATAAAAGTATTAGAATTGACAAAGCTTGAAACATTTGTAATGATATCTATAAGTGAATAAATATCATCATCATTATCATCATAATCATCATCATCATCGTTACTGAATATCCTGTATAAGAGTATTTACATAATATTGATTAAAAATGATTAGTAGGTATATTAAATGTATGTGGAACATTATTTGTTTATATGTTCAAGATGACTAGAAAGGGAATTGAACTTCTCTTAAATGCACACTTGGACAAGACACAGACTTTTAAAATTCAATAATGCTTTATATAACATTTTATATAATTAAAAAGATAGAAAACATTAAGTTCATAAAAACTGAGGGGAGCAATAACACAGTTGGTACATCTGCTTTACATTTATATACATAATTACTTAATTTTAAATTAAAAATATTGTATCATTTTATTTTTGTTATTTTATAGCAATTGCAGTCATGGAACACGGTGGGTGCACCTCCATGTATGGAGCGTCCTACTGCTCCTGGACGCGTTGGCACCTATTACAAAACTCCACGTCCGCAACCTTGGCGACCTACTCTGGGATATGAAAATGTTGAGGTTACACCTCTGTAAGCAATCTTTTAAAATATTTTGTACTTAGATAATATCATGCCTGCTTAGGTTATCCTTTGATTCTTATAAAAGCTGTATTTAAAAAATCGGATGTTTTACAATTATGGGCCTATTTCTAATCAAAATGATTTATTACTTTCTCTATTAGGCATAGTAAGCAGAAAAAGATAGTATTCCATCCAAAAATTTGATATCCATATTTCACTGGAAATATATGTTTTGGGATCTTCTGAGACAAAGCAAGTCTGATGTGTTACATTCACATTCTCTACTATTGTACAAACTATTCTTACAAATGCTTATTTCTCTATCTACTTATTAACTGAGATAAATATTTCCAGAAGTTATCTTATTGCTAATTCTTTGTAGGTTCAAGGGGAGTATGAGAATAGAGTGGGCTTTAAGCAATGGTCAAATCTTTAAACATCTGGTCATTTTCCTTTCATGGAAGTCTTGAAAACAGTGTTGTTGTAATAAATTAAGTTTAAGGTGACTCGATTAATGACACTAAACAATAAAAAAGCATAAAGTTCACTGTAGAAACAGAAAAAGATCAGCATTTACCATTTTTTATCTAAAAATAATCAGAAATAAAAACAGAATAAACTTTGGCATTTACTGAAAACCAACACAGACAGACAACTAACCATTACTACTTAAAAAACCTAATATTCTCAAACATCAGAGATGCCATTCCATCTAACCAAAAATCTGATATATACCAAATTGAATGCTGTGACTGCAGTCAAATTTATATTGGAAAAACCAAAAGAAATTTAGAAACAAGAGCAAAGGAAAACTTTAGGAACATAACATACAAACAATTAGAAAAATCAGCAGTTGCCACACATTTATGGGGAAAAAACCACAACATAAATCCAGAACCAAAACTACTTAAACACACAACAGGAAAACAACAGCTGTCCACATGGAAACAAATTTTCATTTCAAAAAATAGAAACAAAGTATTCAAATCCGACTCCCTCAAAAAGATTTATTCAGCAAGTTCCTTGAACCGCCACCAGAGGAGACCTATGACAAAATTTCGTCAACTACACCACTGAGAACCAGTCAGTGTCTGGTTGACAATGAAGAAAAGTAGCCTCCAAAACATGTTCCGGGAAATTTAGAAGTGTTGTTTAGTGTCATTAATTGACTTACCCTTAAATTTAATCTGTTCTCTCTGCACGGCAAGAGGTATAATGCCTTCCCATTTGAGACAAGTATAAATATTGGAAAATTCAAGGAAATAAAAGGGAATACCTCTGAAATTGTGTACTCCACAAAAATAATAAATAAAAAAATAATAAAAAATGTAAATTATTCTTTCACACTAGCTGTGTGTAGGACAAAGTACGGAAAGGTAGAATCACACTGAAAAATTCAATGCCATAGCTGGGCTCTGAACCATGGATCTTCCAGTCTCCATCCAGTCTTCTCTTAACCATTGAGCTACCATGGCCAACATGTCAGCATGACATGAAATTCTCAACTGACTCTGTTTTTCCCAGTAAACCACTAGGAGTTCTCATAAACACTAAAGGCTACCTTAATGGTGACTTACTGGGAAAAACATGAGTCACTTGAAGAATTCAATGTCATATTGGCACGTAGGCCATGGTAGCTCAATGGTTAAGAGTGACCGGACTGAAACCAGGAGATCCATGGTTCAAATCCTGGCTATGGCATTGAATTTTTCAGTCTGACTCTACGTTTCCATACTTTGTCCTACACACGGCTAGTATGAAAAAATTGTTAATTTCCATTAATTGACCTAATAGTGATCTGAACTATAAAGCCCAGGACTTTACTTACAGCGTAATAAGTTGCCATTGAAGTAATTGTCTCATGTGTTTATGAAAGCCCCTAGTGGTTTACCAGGAAAAACACGAGTCAGTTGGAGAAGTTAATGTCATGTTGGCTTGTTGGTCATGGTACTGCAATGGTCAAGAGCAGCCAGACGGAGACTGGAAGATCTTTGGTTCAAATCTTGGCTACGGCAATGATTGTTTCAGTCTCACTCTACCTTTCCATAAGTGACAGAGTGATAAAAACTGAATACAAATAGTTTTTTTCTATCAGTAGTAGGCTTAACTGTATACTTAATTATACATGTAAAGAATGTGAGACTGTTGAAGCCTTCAGATTTCTAATTCTTTCTTTTTTTTCCAGTCCTACCCAACCAGTTACCAATGCACAAACAGAGCCACCCTACGCCCCTTCTGGAATGGCAATGGAACCACTACGGTTTCCTAATTTGGTAACAGGCGTTGAACGTAACCCAGGTCATGCTGCTCGTGCTGCATTGTATGCACGCTTTACTCCATTTGAGTGGATTCAGAATAGTATAAGTCATTTTAATGAAGCGGACACAAACAGGAACTATTCAGAAAGACTTCGAGGAGATGCATTCAGAATAATGAGGTATATGTTTTCCTTCATCTGTTTTATTTTAACACTCTTTTAAAACAGTAGCACAGCACACACAGCTTTTGGTTTATGTCTGATGAACCAAAGACAACTTGAGTGGTAGTGATGATAACAAAAAGAGAATCACTACCACTGCCACCAAATTTTATTAGAAAGATTAATTGCTTTTTTAAATGGACATGATGTACTACAACATTTTCAACATTTATTTATTTATTTATTTATTTATTGTTATCTGAAAAGGTTCCCAGAGCCATAGCTCATGCTAGGGAACAGTACAAAAATATATAAAATGATGGCAAACAGCCCTTGACAATACTTATATTACATTTTTAGAGTAAGAATGAATTACCGTACAAGAATAACATATATGAAACATACAAAGATACAGACATTCACTATAACTCAAGAAATAATAGTGACTCATAAATTCAAATTTAAATAAAAACAAAGAACTTACAGAAAAATAGAAGCTACATATTCTATGGGACATTAATCCATATTAATTTTTAAACAGTTCAGCTTTCAAACCAGCTATAAATGTGTAACACTTTATCAGCTATCAATATATGCCTTCAGTAAATTTTCAGCAACTTTCCTTTTAAAACCTTTTATGTTCCTGCAGCCTTTCAGTTCCAGTGGCAGTGCATTATATAAGTTGATAACGTGTGAGGTTAAGCTGTTCAGGCCATAAGTAGAAGTGTTCACTGTTGGTTTTGTTAAGTTTCCTTTATTTCTTGTATTATATATATGTGAGGAGCTTTCAAATGTTAGATTGGACTTTAGAAGATTATTTTTTATTTTGTGGAGATATATTAGCAAGGACAACTCTATGTTTAGTTGTAACATTGATTTAGAAAGGATAATTCTAAAGTTTCTGCAGTCTTCAGTATGTATATAAAATAACCAACAAATTAGAATATAATATGTTTTATTAGTTTCTGCAGTCTTCAGTATGTATATAAAATAACCAACAAATTAGAATATAATATGTTTTATTATTTTAGACCTCTTTAAAGCATGCAACTGTGCACTTCATTCAATTTTAATACGTAAACTATGGAATTACAGGATAAGAGGCCCCTTCCTGGATTTGTTTTCTAGTTGTTTAAATGGCCAGAAGCAATAAATAGATCTCATTCGGCCAGCATATCGTTGGCATCAGGGCTTTATCAATCTTTCAATTTGTAAATTAAATATGTATTTAATTAATTAAACTTATACAATGAGTTGAGTGAGACACTCTATACTTCACAAATTTTCCTTTAATGCGTTTCACTGTGAGGCGGTCCGCCCGAAGCGGAGCTTGTGCTCTCCCTTGTGCTCAACGCCTCACAATTAAGGATTGGTGGCATGCGGAAATTAAGTATAGGGAGATTGGAACCGGTTCAAGATGACTTGTGATGTAGCTCTCGGATGAGTACACTCATCTGAGCTTCAGGGAGCAGGTGCGTCCTGACTAGTTGTGAGTTGAATGAGGAAGACACCTCGAATTTGGTAGATGAAAGTTTACTGTTGTCCCTTAGACTCCTTTGCTCCCCACCGTAAATTTGTCGTCCGCGTGGTTGCTGTGTTCAGTGTAACTGTATCCCGCGTCAGTATTGTGATGTAATGTGTAGAAACAATAGCACTGTGTAGTTGAACTATATATATATATATATATATATATTGCATTCCCTATATATATTAACCTTTGCACTAATTCTCACTGGAATGACTGTTAAATACTGTACTTTGTTTTGGTACATGGCGTGTATTGTATTGGAAGCAGATTTGTTAGACAATGCTGAATATGCGTCCGTCTCACGTAGATCACAGGACCAAAGTGTCCTTAGAAGAAAAACCTACTTTAAGCCATTACTTTGAATTTCCCCCACTCTAGGTATTTTTTGGAGTTTGAAAAATCACATGAACTAATATTAATTTTCCATTGGCTGGTACCTATCCCCACTTACGATCAATGTTCAAACTTTCCAGGTTTGGACCTAATATCAAAGTCGCTTTCTCTAACAGCCCGCTTGCTAAAATTTATGCGTAAACATGCGTTCTGAGCGTTGGTCAAAATCTCAAAGCCTGTTGTCAGAAGCACACATGGGCTTGTAACAATGAGTCGGTTTGCGACTTGCTGGCACCATGTTTGCCTTTAGAGCAAGCAGACAATAGAGTAAAGTTGTTTGTTTACAGGGATTGCAAAGGGAGTTTACTGACCTTTACAGAGTGGCCTTGTCACTGTGCCCGTCTCTTGAATATATACTCACGTTATATTTATATATTCTCTGGTATATTTCACTTATTTATATTTATGCATTTGTGTATGTTAATGTCTTTCTGATATCAAGTTATATGTCGTTTCAGTGTTTCTAGCTGACAGGGACTGCATCAACTGTCACTTGAAGGCATTATCAAGAAATTGTCAACTGGCTAGAACTTTGGTAATGCCTTCAAATGGAGGCGAAAAGTTTTGAAAGAAAATTTGCTGTTTGTTAAGTACAAGTGTCTCATTCAACTCATTGTATAATTTTAATTATTACATTACTTCACAGTGTAATTCCAATTTAAAGTTTTCAAAATGTATTTAACCATTCAGAAATCAATGATAAGAAAACTTCCAGTCATTCTGTAAATGTTAAAGAGACCATTTATTTTAAATAAAGCATTTTATTTCATTATCTTGACTAGAGTATTCAAAGATAACAATATTGTTGAGAAAAATAACTTTTACAGAGAAAGCGATGAAAAAGCAGTTGCTGGGCAAAGAGAAGCTGGACGACGGCTAGGTGAACGTATTACAGACACAACATTTTGGCGTAATGAGGCGTCCATTGAGCTGGAAAAAGTGATTGCAGAATCTAATATGCTTCAGGATAAACGACGTGAATTGGAAAAGGTTATTCAGGATTGTGAAGGCCCTCTGCATATTGCCCAAGAATGCCTCTATCAACGTGAAAACAGGAAAGGTAAGAACTTGGTAAAAGAGTAGATAGTGAAGAATTAATTTAAACAGTATAAATAAAATTCAATTATGCATTTATATATTCTTCATGTTGTTTGCCAATCAAATTTAAAACACAGAAGGCACCAAATGACTACTACACAGCAGTGCCTTCATATAAAATACCTAAGCCTTCATATAAAATACCTATTAATTTCCTTTAAAACTGTATTAAACGTAACTCATGACGTAACAGCCCCCGACTGCCAGCATCACGTCCACTTACACACGGCAGAGGTGGGCGATCATCCAACCAATATGGGGAGGAGATGTGGTCAGCATCTCGGCATTCTCCAACCGGAATGTTGGTTTTCGTAACCAGGACCGCTTACCTATAATGTGTTTCATTTAACCTTGCCCGGCTGAAATGTATCACTCCGCGTTCAACAACCCTCCCCCTCGCCCTAATTGGCTATTGCTTTCGCGTCATAGGCCATAGGTGGTGCCTTCCCGTCACATTTCGTAATAATTGCCGGGAAGATAAATAAAATCATACAAAAATCATACAAATAAGGATATGAAGGCATGCAAAAATACAAGTTTATAATGAACTGAGCAAATTGAAACAGAATGACTGAGCAATGAAACTGAAAGAGTTTATAATGAAAGGCCTTTGGCCTTTTCCACTGAGATTTTTAAACCAGAACACATACCTTTCAAAAATGCTTGTCTTTCAGTCTTAAAAGTCGTGTCACACCATAATTTACTTTTCGTGTGTTCTTCGTGTATATTTAGCGATTTGTATCTCGGTGCAGTGTGGTTGTCCTTAAAATAGCGTCTTCGCCACACAGCAATATCGCCTCTGTCTTTTAGCACATTTTCCTTGCCTCTTTTTTCATTCACAAATCCCAGCTGTATAAGCAATCTCCTGAAATTTGGTAAATCTGTATCCTCATTTACAGCAGACGAAATCTTACTTATGTTAAGGAGTTCGTTTCTAAAGAAAAACTACACACATGACGACACACAACACTTTTCACGTATTTTCTCCGAGCACGCACTTTTGTTTATTCCTGCTTTTGCCTGAAGTGGTAAGTTTTCCTGTTTCCTCAATTTCATGTCATGATGTTCCTACGGATCTAACACTCACACCTGTAAGTGCAGAGCCCAGCTGTTCGACTTCTCTCATTGACAAAAACGCATTCTTCTCTGTGAGTGCATTAAACACATGCACCACAATTCTTTTTTCGCCTGTTTGTAAATAATTATCCTTGCGATACTTCAGCGAAAAACTGGCGGTAGACTCTGCCAATATACATATAATAAGTACATGCGCAATAAACGATCAATAAAATAATTTAGCTCCTGCACTCTCGCATGGCGATGCATGACTAATCCAGTTCAAAACAAGGTCAGTGATAAAAGTCATATAAACAAATGTCATCACTACCGCTAAATCACGTGCTATCGTGCCATGTGCTTGAGAGCAAAGGAACCTCCTCTTTACTTCGTTTAAGAATTAACGCGCATTTCAGATAAATCAACTGTTGCATAATATATTTAATTAAAACAGTTAAGAAAATATAAATTTGACAATTCTCTTCCAACATATAATGATATATCACCATGTTAAATAACGAACTAATTTTTACCGCATGACAGTCATTACCACAACAGCAACCAATGAGAGGTGATTAGGTCACGTGACCGTTAAGAGATACTGGGCAAGCTTACGTGAAACAAGGTTTTTTTTTTTATAGCGTAAGCTCCTCAATTTCCTCACGATGCTGAGTGGGCACTGGTCCTATACCCAGGACTTAAAATCCCCACCACATGGATGGGATAGAACCCGGGCAGCTTTCCGTGGCCAGGGACCAAAGCATCTGCCTTAGCTCGCTACACCATGGCGCAGGACAAAACTGTATTAAGGAAAGTAATAAATGAAAGACTAGATTATAATTCCTTTCGTGGAAGTGTTGAAAACAGTGTTGTAATAAATTAAATTTAAAGGGAGTCGATTAATGACAGTAAATAGCACTTTTAAATTTTCCCAGAACATGTTTCAGAGGCTATATTCCTCCATTGTCAACCAGTAGATGTCAGGTTGACAATGGAGAAAAATAGCTCCTCATATATGTTCCAGGAAATTTAAAAGTAACTGTTGCTTAGTGTCATTAATTGACTCCCTTTAAATTTAATTTAAAGACTAGATTATTACAGATTTCATTAACTTATGGAGGAAATTACAGTATAAACTTAAAAGTTATGTAAAAAACTGAAGCTGCTGACAGTGAAGTAAACTAGGTTATTAATAATAACTAAACACTAGTAACACAACTTCACTTATCTTATTTAAATCTTGGTTTCCACTCTTCTGATTATAAAATCTTTATTAAAGCCGTTAATTAGTTTGATTTACAGATTGATAAACATACCTCTAAATGAAGAAGAATTTAATGCGGAATATAAACATATTGTAAACACTGCTTTAATTAACGGCTTTAATAAAGATTTTATAATCAGAAGAGTGGAAACCAGGATTTAAATAAGATAAGTGAAGTTGTGTTACTAGTGTTTAGTTATTATTAATAATAAACTTAAAAGTTTGTATTTTGTAATTCATATACAATTTATTCATCACTTCATTCATTCTGTACAATGTACACTAATATAGGATATGTCAAGTTAATTAACTGATGGAAATTAATCATTTCTTCACACTAGCTGTATATAGACAGGTTTTTTATAGATAGAGTCAACACGGATTGAACCACGAATCTCCTGGTTTCCGTCCAGTTGCTCTAACCTATTGAGCTACCATGGCCAACTTGCCGCCATGACACTAAATTCTCCATTTGACTCCTCTATTTCCCCTGTAGACCACTAGGGGATCTCGCATTCGAGATACACTGTTTGTGGCGAATTACTATCGTAAGTACTTGATTCCCAGCCTTCATCATTTAACTCTTATTATTTTAGTTGATTGATGGAAATTAATCACTTCTTCACCTTAGGCTAAGGTTTTTGATAGAGTCAACATGAAAAATTCAATGCCATTGGACGGAAACCAGGAAATTCATGGTTCAAATCCCAGCCGTGACATTGAATTTTTCATGTTGACTCTTATCTATCAAAAACCTTAGTCTATATACGGCTATTGTGGAAAAATGATTAATTTCCATCAATTAACTAAAATAATAAGAGTTAAATTATGAAGCCTGGGACTCAAGTACTTACGATAATAAGTCGCCACAAACGGTGTATCTCGAATGCGAGAGCCCCTAGTGGTCTACTGGGGAAATAGAGGAGTCAAATGGAGAATTTAGTGTCATGATGGCAAGTTGGCCATGGTAGCTCAATGGATTAGAGCGATTGGATGGAAACCAGGAGATTCGTGGTTCAAATCCCAGCTGTGGCATTGAATTTTTCATGTTGACTCTATCTATGACAAGTTAAATTTACAAAGATACAATTACATAGATCTTTAATATCTCATGTATAAAGTTCCATGCTGAATTCCTTCCGTAGGGCAGTCCAGTGCAATCCACACATATGTACATCTTAGTGAGTTTAATTTTCAGCATATTCTAGTGCCACGCTGTTGCGCTTAACATGTTATATCAAGAAGCATAGTTATGAGATCCGAGTTGAGATCCTTTTTGATAAACTATACTGTGAACAAAATGAAGTTAAAAGAGTAATAACTGAGAATGCATCTGCTATTCTCTCTTAAATGAATCACTAATACTACTTTAGAGGCACAGAAGGCAATTCGAATGTGCTAAAACTGCAACATAATCCTGCTTTAATTCTTATAAAAACTTGATTGCAATTTTAGGTCAAATGTGTAACTGTAATGCTTAAACTATTGATGTATACAGTTAATACTTTATCTGTAAATAACTAAAAAACTATGTCTGCATATTTCCTTCCACAGGCATAGATGTGGTGCATGATCAAGTTGAGCAAGCATTATTATATGAAGTGGAA
Organism: Mantis religiosa; assembly: GCA_030765055.1. NCBI lineage: Eukaryota > Metazoa > Arthropoda > Insecta > Mantodea > Mantidae > Mantis > Mantis religiosa. The sequence goes on along the minus strand of CM060953.1, from coordinate 21,998,446 downwards.
AATCTTCGTAACTGTATAGAACGCTTCAAAAATTTACATGAGCAGTCAATGCAGCAGGTCAGAGCTAGTATTTTAATTATGTAGATTTATGTAATACAGTGAATTTGAATATGAGAATTTTATCAAATTATTACAAAATGTGCTAGTTGACTGAAAGCACATTCATTAATTGATATTCTCTTTTCAAGTGTAACTACTATTGTTGTTTACTTTGTATAACTTTTACAATAAATTAAATAGAAACATTTATTCACTCTGCATATACTTAGGCTTACAACAGATGGATAGATCATTGGAAGCCATTTTTATATCCCAGTGAAGAAGTTTAAATACAGGGTGTATATAAATAGATATCAGGGTTTTAACTCTTTATAATAGTTATTACATTCTACTTACAGTTATAAATTATATGTCAAATGAAAAAGCAACTCAAACAGTTTTACCAAGGACCTTATAAATGTACAATGTGACTACCCTTTGTCACACGGCACACATCAAGTCTATAGCCGAGTTCTTCCCAAACATTGATAAGTGTGTATTCAGTAATTGTAGCAACAGCTGCTTCAATCTGGTTTCTTAATTCAGGGAGGTCAGCTGGTAGCGGAGGCACGTACACACAATCCTTGATGAAGCCCCAAAGCTAAAAATTGCATGGCAGTAGGTCAGGAAAACGTGGAGGCCATACATAGCAAGCCCTGTCATTGGGACCCTTGCGGCCTATTGAGCGCTCGGGTACAGTGACGTTCAACCAATCACGTACTTCGTTATGCCAGTGAGGTGGCACACCATCTTGCTGGAAAATAAAATTCTCTGGTTCATTTTCTTCCAACTGAGGAAAGAGCCATTGCTCTAGTGTATCAAGGTAAGAAGTGCCAGTTACAGTACGTTCACCAAAAAAGAAAGGCCCATAAACTTTTCGCTGGGATATGGCACAAAAGCATTCTCTTTAGGGGAATCTCATTGCATTTTTTCCATCTTGTGAAGATTTTCTGAGCCCCAGATGCACACATTATGAGTATTAACATGTCCACTAAGGTGAAAGGTCGATTCATGACTGAAGATACCACAATCCATAAAATCGTTATTGTCATGAAACAACATGTCGTTTGCGAAGTTGGCATGTAGTCCATGGTCTGTCGACTTTAGAGCCTCTAATAACTGTAAACGGTAAGGACGTAGACGTAAGCATTTTCTTACAACTTTCCAAACAGTCGACACAGGAACTTGTAATTCATGACTAGCCTTTCGGACTGATTTCTTTGGGCTACGAGTGAACGACTCTCTCACTTGCTCAACAGTCTCTTCACTTCACTTACTCTTGGTCGTCCCATGCTCTTCCCTTTACAAAGGCAGTTGATATCTTCAAACTGATGATACTATCTACGAGTGTTATTATCACAAGAAGGATCACAACCGAACTTAATGCGGAATGCACGTTGCACAGTAACTACAGATTCGGCCTTTGCAAACTGCAAAACACAAAACGCTTTCTGCTTACTAGTCGCCATCTTTGCTACTACGGCTGTCTAGCAGATTGCGGCAGAAACATTGCATGCACTGTGCACTGGTGCTAACAAACGAAATTGTTTGAGTTGCTTTTTCATTTGACATATCATTTATAACTCTAAGTTTAATGTAATAAATATTATAAAGAGTTAAAACCCTGATATTCATTTATATACACCCTCTACTTGTGGTACTTGAGCAATAACCTTTCTATTGAAGATAAAAATTTCATGGGCAATCAGTTATATCTTTGCAGAAACCTAAGCTTTTGGATTTTAATAGCTCCTAAGTCTTCAGGATTAATCTGAAAAAGTTGTATAAATTCAAAGTTTGACTGATGTCCCATAAAAGTATCATCAAAGTTAATGTCCAAAAACCTTCAATTTTTATATTTATAAGTGCAGAAATGCAATGTCTGGTGGACAGAGAACTAATATGCTATCCAAAATTGTATTAAATTGAATTAGCATGAGGAGGACTCCAAAGACTATTCACAGAAAATTCAAGTGTACCTTTAATTTGTCATTTCTAATATACTGTAATTAAAAGCATAAGCACTATGTGAGAAATGAGAAAAGAAGTTATTTTCTATTTAAAATAAGTTGAAGTTGTCCAATATTCTTGAAAATCCATACCTAACATGATTAAATGTTGTCTAACTCAAGTTTGAGTTACAAATGAGATATTTATGTTTAAAAGATTTGTTAAAAGTGAAGCTTATTTCATATCAAAACATTTATTGAGTCAAATAAGACCTGAAGCTTTCCTGGTGATGAATATGTTCAAGTTGTTCTTGGAAAACAAGCCGGTTTCGGGAGCGTATATCGCTCCCATAATCAGGATATGTTAAGAAATGTTATAACCAGGAAATGCATAACTGGAAATGTTCAGTATTTCAGAAAGTAATCTTAAGGTAATTCGTCGATCCTCTCTCACAATGGCAGCAGCAGTGTTGATGTTTTCTTCCGTAAGAGCAGTAACTGGAGTACCGGGTGCACCTTCCTTTGAAATTGACTGTCTCCCCTCTTTAAACTTTTTAAACCAACTTTGAGCTTGCTGTAGGGAAGAACAGACTCTCCATAGGCTTCCTGTAACATTGTATAGGCCTCAACTGAAGATTTGTTGAGACAAAAGCAGAATTTCAAAGCCACATGTTGCTCATCGCGTGTTACCTCCATTGCAGTCTTAGGCAATACTAAACATGTCTGAACTTGCCTGGTTCTCACAGGCGGGAACCAGGAATACCAACAATGAAACTACAACAGCATGTTTGTTTCACATTAAGCTAACAGAATATAATGAGTTTGAATTTTAGTGTGAAAAATTATGATCGTAAAAGAAATATGATCATTCTTTATTGAACAGCCCTCGTACATGCCCATCACTTACCATTACCTAAACTTTTATGTCCCTTAATTGGCAACTGTATTGCAAGTCAAGTAGACTTTTATGACTCATCAACTACTACTTCAGTCATTACCTGTATTTCATTTGTTGTAAGCCTTCAATACCATTACTGCAAAATAAGATTGAACATTAAGTCTGTAATTTGGAAATGTAAACTCTATGCTTGGATGTGTTCAGGGTTTGCTTCCTAAGTTGCACATGGTTGATGACCATGGTTTAGGAAGAAATTTTGTTATATTATAATTGCATCTCCAAGTTTTGGTTAACCTATTAGTAATAACATTAAATTATTGCATGAGGCAACTTAAATAAAAGCTCTACCAACTTTAATATTTGTACTATATTACAGCTGCGAAATAACAGAGCTCTGCAACATGAACTTGAACGTGATCAGAAGAGTAAAGAATCTGCATTAGGTATAGATAATATGTGTCATCAGCTAAACAATTTCTCACGTGGTGTCAACTACTATAAAGGCATTGAAAAATTTGATCCAACGTAAGTATCATCAAAATGTACAGCTGAGAATATTATTTTGATAATGTAATTTAGTAATAAGTAAGTTACACATAGTTGTCCATTTATTTTTCTGGAAGCTTAGTGTCCACAGACTATAACACTGCTATATACAATATAACAATTTGTAACTTAAAACTTCACTTAGCTTATAAGAAATGATGAAACTTTTCTTATAAATTGATCAGGATCGCGATTTCGTGAAAACTTTTTTCACATCCTCAGCCAGAGTCATAAACAACATCATCGTCAATGTTACAGTTGCTAGATGTCACTATATTTTTTGTTCATACTAACAAAATCTGAAAATGAAACAAATTTAAAAACAGAATTGACTACCAGTATTTCAAAATTCACTATGCAATGTTTATTTTTTAAAATAAATATCTGTTCCCAAACCATTAAATCTATCGGACTATTTAATTGTTTTAATAATTTAATTTCAGAATTTATTTCGTGGTTAAATGACCAAAAACGATCTGCTACTGCCGATTTATCAGTCTGTTTGTACTTAATGTTACGAAAATGTTCTTTCATTCTGGTTTCCAAATTATGTTTTGTCTTTCCAAAGAAACTTTCTTTTGTGCGACGCAAGAATATTTTCTAAGTCCAAAGGTACTCGCATACGCATGCGCAAGCAGACGAACAGCCAGCAGCCAACATGAGAAAGATATGTAAAACTTGTAGCCAACCTCTGCAAAAATGCCCCAGACATAGGTGACGCAGTCCATGTGCAAATGAACATGGTTTGAGCAGGGTAAGTTATTGCCTGGTCAAATTTTGTTACTCATACACTGCTTTGCACATAAACAATCCTACAACATGACGATAATGGAGTGCTCCATAGGAAATACATGTATGAGCTCACAGACTGTATCGGACTGGTTTGGCTACTGCCACGAAGTGTGCATGATGTCAAATGACACCAAGTATACTGGAAGGGGGGAAATTGGCGGTCCCGGCCACGGGATGTCTATATATGGCTAGTATGAAGAAATTATTAATTTCTATGAATTAACTAAAATAAGAGTTAAATGATGAAGCCTGGGACTCAAGTACTTACGATAGTAAGTTGCCACTAACGGTGTTTCTCAAATGCAAAAGCTCCTAATGGTTTACCGGGGAAATATACGAGTGGAGAATTTAATGTCATGACGGCAATTTGGCCATGGTAGCTCAATGGGTTAGAGTGACTGAACGGAAACCAGGAGGTCCGTAGTTCAATCCCAGCCGTGGCATTGAATTTTTCATGTTGACTCTATCTATACTAAAAGCAGTTCACATGAATCACAGATTTTACACCTGGGAAAACATTTAATTGAATAAATTTGAAACACATTTAATGAACTTCAACATTCTATTGGAAGAGAATATTTCACTTAACCTCAGTGAACCATCACCAGATGTCTTGTTTCTGGAGAACCAACATCAGTTTGACCCAAAGTTCTAGCCAGTCAACAGCTTATCCTGATAAGCCTTTAAGTTGAGGCAAAGTGCGTTGAAAGAAAATTGAAGTATATGAAATACAGAGTGTCGCAGTTGACTTATTGTATAATTTTTAATTATTGCATTACTTCACAGTGTTAATTCCAATTTGTTTTTTCAAAATATTTCTTTTCGTTTAAAGCTACTGATCCTACAGTTCAAACTATAAATTGAGACTATGGAATAATAAGTTAGTTGAATGAAAAATTGTTTAATAATAATGAAAAGTACTACCACTTAAAGCTACTAGCAGCCTTCCTAGGTAATCAGGTGATGTCAGCCCTTCAAGGGTTAAAATTACAATACATAAAGGGTTAGCGACCAGTCACTGACTTCTCTTAGAAGCTTCAAAGTTGCCAAAAATTATTTCATGAAACAAATTTAAGATTCTATTAATACCTGTCAAGTAGTCTCCTTTTCTTGGGGTGAAAAAGAAATGAAATTTACGGAAAAAACAATATTTTGATACTAGCTTGCTTCTAATTTTTAAACCTATATTCTTGTATGCTGCAGTGTCACAGTACCAGAGACTTGGGCAGAACACAGTAAAGGGATTGTTGAACGGTCCCAGAATGAACGATCAAAGTCAGCTCAACTACGAGTGGATATTGATAATTTAATCAATGCAGGTGCTAATGACATATGGAATGCTTGGAACACAACCAATAATGCATTGGAGCGAAGATCCATCGAAATTCTTGAATCAAAATCTAAACTGCAAATGCATTTACATAAGGTAATAAACTTTCTTTTCCTTCTTATGGTTAAGGACTATGATAGAATGAAGCTCTAAATTAATATAATTTTGAGTCAAACTAGTACTCAATGCTCCATATATTCTTAGTGTTTACCTAGAACATGTTCCGTTACAACCTTCCTAACATCTTCAGCTAAAATTGACAGTTGATATTTTAGTTAACTGATGGAAAGTACTTACAAGTACTTACGATAGTAAGTCGCCACAAACAGTGTATCTCGAATGTGAGACCCGTGGTTTACCAGGGAAATATACGAGTCAAATGGAGAATTTAATGTCAGGACGGCACATTGACCATGGTAGCTCAATGGGTTAGAACGACTGGATGGAAACCAGGAGATCCGTGGTTCAAATCCCCGTCATGGCATTGAATTTTTCATGTTGACTCAATCTATCAACTGTTGAATTTTGATTTGATGAACTTCTTGGAAGCAATAGGGGCATCTCTGTTGGCATCCTGATGAACTTGAAGTTGGGGTTCTCTTCAAAGGTGGTGTCAAAATTAAACAGTTTTCCTTTATATTTCTTTATGAATATCTTTTCCCATGAGGTTAATTAAGTTGGACCCTGAACACTTTTTAATAAATGGATTTCCTGTTTTATATAGTTTCTTAATCCAAAAGAGGTATACTACTGCCAATCTATTTCTTTGTTCTAGATGTTCCTAAAATGCTCTTTAAGCCTAATGTTTAAATTCCTTTTTGTTTTGTTAATGTAAAAGTTTTCACAGCCTTTACAATTTATTGGTACACACTTGATTTTTGTCTGTGGGTATCTCTTTTGTATTATGTGATTTCAAAAGGTGTTGTACACTGAATTTGATCTGCAGGGCCAAAGTAATGTTGTGTACTTTGAAGACTTTTTAGAAAAGGTACGAGCTCTGGGATGTAGCAATAAATAGAACATTGAGTACTAGTTCATCAGAAAAAACTCAAACCTGAAACTGAAAATCTCCTTCAGACACAGTGCATATATATTGTGATAAAACTCATAAGAGAACTATGAAACACACTGTCTAGTAACATTCGTATCCTTAAAAGAATTAAAATAAGCTCGTTAACAGTGGCAAGACGTGAGTTTCAAAGTGAGGGAAGCTTCAAATAATAATTTTCATTAAAATAAGAGAGAATAATGACTCAAAGAGCTAAAGCAACTCTTCAGTACTCTTTCTATTGTACAGTCACACGTAAACCCTTCTTGTCTTGAAAGACTAGTCACACTACAAGCAGACATATTCGTGCTTCCCCTCTCCAGTCAGATGTTCCAAGTTTTCCTACAGCTGATTCACATCACATGAGCTGTTAGCCTAAAGTATGCAATTCACACACTATGCTAATAACTTAAAACTTCACAAGAACTTCCTAATTGTCACACTAAATACCAATCTACATAAAATACTATTGCTAATGCTATTAATTGTACTCACAGTTGTATTTAAAAGTGCCACATAAACAAAAAAATTAACTTTTCTGCAAACTCTACATAGACTTCATTTAACAAAATCTGTCAGTGCTTCCTACCTAGTGAAGAGTCGTGATTGCTTCCAGAAACCTATGAAGCATGGTATTCAAGGTTATGAATGTGTAAATAAAGAAATATTCAGTATTGAATGAGTTTGCGGAATGGCTCACTCAAATCCAAGCAGCTGTCAAATTGTCCACAGCATCGTGCATGTTCACAAATAAATTTTGAAAATATATCCAGAGGAAATAAAATATTGTTTGGCATGAATTTTCTTGTTTTTCTTGTTTTTCTCCTGAAATTCTTGGGGAAGTGGTGCTTCCAGCGCTTCACTGCACACTTTGCCACTGCTCATTAACAAAGGTCCTGAGTCTTTTAAAGAACCAGTTATTTAATTAGCTGATCTATCTGGATATACTAACCCCAATGTTGTTAAGTTCATCATCAATTAATTGTACCTAGTCTTGCCATAAATACTGTTACAAATTTTTGACACATACTGTACATCCTTGTTTGGCACGTAAACAAATGCGTGTATGCACACCTTAACCTTGAACCCTTGTTAGCTTGTCTTTGAAAGCGTAAGTATTTAGCTCCAGCTCATGGAATGGGGTGATTATGAAAATCGTGTAGCTGTCATTGCATTACATAAAGTTGAAAATCTGCAAGTGAGATTTTCAAGATGCTACAAAAGCTGAAAATCAGCCGTATGTTTGTGTACCGCACCATTGAGTGATTCACTGCAACTGGGACTGTAAAGCATTACACAAGGGAGAGTCGACCTCACAGTGTCAGGACTCCAGCAGCACAAAAAGCAGTGGCGGCTCATGTTTGGAGAAGTCCTGTGCTGAAGCAGGTTATCTTATCCCATGAAGTGAACTTTTCAAAAAGGACAATGTCCAGGCTTCTGTCAAAGGACCTTGAACTAAGGGCTTTTTGCTGACGTAAAGAACATTATCTTGACACACACCTAAAGAAGCTGAGAGTGCTTAAATGTTGATGTCTCCTACAACATTACACTCAAAATGGTCATTGGAACATCTCTTCACCGATGAAAAAGTTTTCACTAATGAGGAGTCTTTCAATGTGCAAAACAACAGGGTTTATGCATCATCATCTTGGGAAGCCAGTAATAAGGTTACTAAAGTTCAGAGGGCCCATCATCCCTCTTCAGTGATGGTGTGATGGAGGGTGAGTTATTCTGGTACCACCAGCTACATTTTTACGAAAAGGGTATTAAAACCAGCACCAGAGTGTATGAAAGCACTGTTTTGGAGCCTATTGTCAAGAACTTGAGTGGCACATTGCTTCAAAACCAATCATGGACTTTCCAGCAGGATTCTGCCCCTGCGCACAAGGCCAGGTCAATGCAAGCATGGCTTCAGCATCATGTTCCTGACTTCATTTCGCCTGAAGATTGAACCAGTAGCAGTTCGGACCTGAATCCATTGGAATACTGACTGTGATCACTGCTTGAGGGCATCGCCTGCAAGAGGAGACACCACACCATTGGAAGTTTAAAGAGTTCCTTGTTGTCAGTAGTGACAGATTTCCACAAGATTCAGAGTCTGTATCTGTGCAAAAGGTGGCCATTTCGAAAAGTGACTGGTGCTGTGTGTAATGAATGCCTGTAGGTACAACATACTAACAGTCAATTAAAATATTGTGCATGGTATTTGCATTTTCCACTTTTCAAGTTGTAACAGTATTTATGGCTAGACTGGGTACAATATCACTTTCATAAAATGGTGCAACAATAGGAATCCTTGGGCTAAAGTAGGCACTTAAAAATATTCCACTGTTTTAAAAGTTACGGTGTCTTGCAATTAAAATTTAAAGTCTTCCCACTCAAATGCACTAGTGAAATTGAAACTGTATAACAGGATGAATATTTATATTCTTAACTCTTTAAGAAGTCAGCTAAAGCTCATGAGAGAGTTTTGCCATACATATTGAGACTTTGTGGGTTTGTAGAATTAAAAGTCCAGTTTGCAGAGATTCCAAAATGCTCTTTATTTCCATAGAAACACACTTTGGTCAACCTTTACAGTAGCAGAATTATGTGACATACACAAATACAATCGTTAAGGTCGTTGACTACAAACAAAGAGTTCACTTTCAAAACCCAGCTGCACGCGGACGATTATCAAGTTCCAGTTACCACTCTCTCATTACGACTGTCCCTAACTGGCAATCATGGCTCCTGTTTATAGCTCCACTCATATTTCTAGAAACAAATCGAATGCTTTGTAACAAACAAGAAATCGAACCTTCCCGTCAATTATCTGTCTCTTTATCTGTTTCGGGAAGCTTTTATCTCCGCATGACACTGTCTGTTTCTTAGTGCACGTTGGCTGCGCTTGTCGCAACAATGCGATCGGCAACAATATGAACCATCTGACTTAAGGATGTGGTAAATTTTAACCAGATCACTGGATTTGATTAGGTGCCCTGGATAAGAGGCACAAAGGGCTCTAAGAGCTTATGTGCAAGCCACTTAATGTGTCATTATCTCCAACTGACTCAGTCATTAAGTTAATAGGAGCAAATAACAGCATTCTTTTCATATTGGAGCAGCTGGACCTGATATGTAAATGCAAATTCTTTATTTTTTGAATGAAAATGTCATGCAAGTCCTCTAGTTTAACCACCAATTATTTCAAGTTAATCTTGTATTAATGAGATAATTGTGATTAAGCTGCCTCTTACAAGGGACAACTTTGACGTCAAACACTTGGAACCGCCTGAAAACATTCTTAGAAAAACGATCAATCATAAACAAAGCAGTGGTCAGTGTCATTTCCATGCAAATTGTTGCATTCTACTGCAAGTAATCTTATAATAGAAAGAAACAAAGTGACAAGATATCAATAACATAGGAGGGAAATTACATGTAATTCAGTGTCATTAAATTTTTAATCAACATTGCCAAAAACCCTATGCTTAAAGTATTTATAATAGTGTAAAACACAGACACACTACACACCGGATAATGCTTGTATTAGTCAAAGTGTACATGCAGGATTTCGATGAAGTGGTTAAAACAAAGTGTAAAAGAACAATGTGCACACCTCACACAAATTACTTTCCCATTCATGCATTCCAATATAAGAAGTCACACTAATTATATTTGCAATTAATGGTATGGTGTGTCAATGTCATAACCTGACTTTTGCCAAGCATAGATTTATAATTGAGTGCAGCAGATTGATTGTAAATCACAGAGAGAAATTTGATTATGAAATAACAATATTGTATTGTCTGCCTCAGTAGCGTAGATGGTAGCATGTCTGCCTCACGTACAAGAGGTCCCGAGTTCAAATCTTGGTCAGGGTGAGCTACCTGGATAAGGTTTTTTCTGAGGTTTTCCCTTATCCAGAAAGATGGATGTCAGGTAACTTAAGCTCCATGGACCTCGGGCTCATTTGAGCATCATTTCACCCATTTCATTCATTGTCTGATATGACTTAATGTTGGAGGACATAAATTACCACAAAAAAAAAAAAGATCTTCCCTTGTAGTTAGACAAATTATAGTCTACCAAATAAGCAATTCTTCTGATGTAGAGCTTAGCAGATAAGTGCAGAATTTTGCATGGAAATGATCTAGACCACGGTTGTTTTAATAATAGTTTGTTACTCTAAGCATGTTTCTGTGTGGTTCTAAGCATTCAAGGTTCAAAGGTGTCCCTCATTTTCTTTCTTTTTTATAAAGAGAAAGGGAGGGCAATAAATGCCATAAGAACTTTGACCAGGTTTTATGTATTGTGTGTTCCTTCATTTACTCTACTAAGATCCTTTACTTTTTCACAAAATCTACTAGTCTCTTACTAAACACTTTTTGAGATCCTTGCAATTGCACGGTGTCCTAGTTGAAGTCCCAAAACAAAAGTGAATCGAGAAGATATTGACACACTGCTTCACTCACACTGTTTTTTCACAGGACATGTTTCAAGAGCTTTTGCTCTTATCATCAGCTGGAACTCAACTAGTGCAAATTGTAGTGGCTTCCTCTTTCTCCGTATCGTCGATAGATGGAATGATGTACTTGTCAAAGATGTCCGGTGGTGGATGGTACATCATGCCATCTATCAATGATACGGAGAAAGAGGAAACCTCTACAATTTGCACTAGTCGAGTTCCAGCTGATGATAAGAGTAAAAGGTCTTGAAACATGTCCTGTGAAAAAACAGTGTGAGTGAAGCAATGTGTCAATATCTTCTCAATTCACTTTTATGCTAAGTTGTGCTTCACTGTCTCTACGCTTCTTTCACTTTTATACTTTGAAGTCCTAATGTCTGTTCTGATTGTAGTTCTAATGACTGTAAGATACAATCACATAGCAAATGGGCCACTGTTTACATCTGCACTTCTGTATCTTATACAATTTGCTGGTGTGACTACATCTGGTAAAGTGGTAAATGGTAGCTCATTAGGTATAAGTAATGACATAGAAAGTTAAAGATTCATTGCTACCAGATTCTGAAAATGAAAATATGGAAGATTTTAAAAACCTAATTGAATCAAAATCTCAGAAATATTTAACATTTTCTTACATTTATCTTCCTTTTTTTTTAATGTTTCTGTATTAATTTACTTAAGTAAAAAAAATTACGAATTTACAATTTGACATAATGAAGTAAAATCGTCCTCTTTTATGTTTTCTAAGTCAGCATTTTAAGATAGCTGTAGTGTGCAGTTACCTTTACTCTTGTGAAGTTTTCTAAAAGCAAAAAAACTCACAGCAGCTGCATTTTGATTCAGAATATTTTAACTTCTCTATTGCAGTTACAACAAGAAATATTTGACATGGAAAAAAGTATGGAGCTCCTAAGGAAATCATTGCTGGACAAGAACCAGTATATGAAGGTAGCCCAAACAAGACTTGAAGCTCGCACCCATCGTCGTGATGTTGAACTTTGTAGGGACAATGCTCAAGTACGGTAAGTCACTTAACTGTTAAAATAAATTTTAAAATTGAATATAGAAACTCATTTGATAAGTAGCTTCATTATTCAAAATAACCATTATCTACCTTGTGCTATTCTGTAGTGTCTATTTCAATGAGCTCCAATAATAATAATAATAATAATAATAATAATAATAATAATAATGAAGGTGTGCCTGATAAGGCATTGATAGAGAAGAACAGTAGCAGCGACGAGAGCAATCTATAATGTAAATAACTTAGACTGAATATCATTCGAAACAGCAATGGTTCTACTCGAGATAGTCGTCAAAAATAGTGACATACGGATAGATAGATTCAAACTGAAAAATTCAATGCCATGGCCGGGATTTGAACCATGGATCTGCTGGTTTCTGTCCAGTCACTCTCACCCATTGAGCTACCATGGGCAAAGTGCCATTATGACATTAAATTCTCCAATTGACTCATATATTTTCTGGGTAAATCACTAGGGGCTCTCGTATCCGAGAAACACTGTTTGTGGCAACTTACTGTTTTAAGTACTTGAGTCCCAGGCCTCATTGTTAAAATCTTATTATTTAAGTTAATTGATGGAAATTAATTGTTCTTCCACACTAGCTGTGTATAGGCTAAAGTTTTGGATAGTTAGAGTCAAACTGAAAAATTGAATGCTATGGCCAGGATTTGAACCACAGATCTCCTGGTTTCTGTTGGCATTGAATTTTTCAGTTTGACTCTATCTAAATGTTAAGCATCAACCTAACTGACTTGATTGATGGAAACATATGAGTCAATTGTAGAACTGAATGTCATGACAGCACATTGGCCATGGTAGCTCAATGGTTAAGAGCGACCAGATGGGGACCAGGAGATCTGTCGTTCCCAGGCCATGGCTTAAAATTTATCAGTCTGGCTTTATCTATATAACTGACTTATCTTGATTTTAATATCTGTTCGCTTTACTGTCAACTTTTATATTGCTACCCAAAATAAAACAGTTAACAATAACTGATAGAGCCAACATGAAAAATTCAATGCCATGGCCGGGATTTGAACCATGGATCTCCTGGTCTCCGTGGTTCAAATCCCGGCCGTGGCATTGAATTTTTCATGTCGACTCTATCAATTCAATGTCTTAGCCTATATACGGCTAGTGTGAAGAAATGATTAATTTCCATCAATTAACTAAGTAACAATAAATAAAAATTTAACTGTGAAGCGAAATAATTATTAAATTATAGATGAGTCGTATTTATTACACATCGACTTCACTCACTTACCTATATTGAGGACATGTTTCGCGAAGCATTGTTCGCATTGTCGGCTCTAATGTGACTAAAGCTTGATTCATTGGTGTGGGTAGTTCGGTAGTTGCTGCTACCATCTCTTGATTTTGTGATGAATTTAAATGTGGGGTTGTGTTCTGGCGGGATTTCAAAGTTCATTAGTTGGTTTTTATGTTTTTCTATGTATATTCTCTCCCAGAAGAAAAGTTAGGCATATAAAAGATTAAGTGTAAAGACTGTTAAAAAATTTACATAGGGAGGACAAAAAGAAACATAGGCACTAGAAAGAAAAAACATTTTAGGCACGTAAGATACAAAAATATTGATAAGTCCACAATAGCAGCTCATTTCTGGTCTGAAAATCATGAAATTGAAGATAGCACCAAATTACTAAAATACGTACAAAAACATAGTGAACTCGTCATATGGGAAAAAATATACATAGAAAAATATACAAACCAACTAATGAACTTTGGAATCCCGCCAGAAGACAACCCCACATTTAAATTCATCACAAAATCAACAGATGGCAGCAGCAACTCCAGAACTACCCACACCACTGGATCAAGCTTTAGTTGCATTAGAGCCGATGATGCAAAAGATAGTTCGCGAAGCATGTCCTCAATATAGGTAAGTGAAGCTAATGTGTAATAAATACAACTCATCTATAATTTAATAATTAACAATAAGTTTTACCAGTTCAATTCATTCACAACATTAGAAGCTAATTTGTATAATTACTTGATTCTTTGCATGTAGTATTAGAACTTCTTAAGAAAAATAATTCTCTATGAACTTTTTGTGTGTGTGTGTGTGACAGGTTAGTACAAGAAGTGAAAGATATTGAAGAAAGTATGGAACAACTAAATAGAAAACTTCAAGAAGCAGAAGCTCAACATCAACAGTTGCTTAAAACTCGGTCAAACATGGAAATTGAGCTGCAGAATAAAGTGAATACGCTGTTCATTGATCGTGAAAAATGTCTGGGTATGAGACGCAGCTTCCCCATTACTGCTACTCTTAAATACTAAGGAGGGACGCATATCCATCTCTATCTTTAAGAGAAATTTGTACCAAAATATGAAAATTGAGTTCTATTTTAAGGCAGATTTTAACTTAGTGTATGTTTTATGAAAGTGATTGAAATTGTATATACTGATACATACTTGAATCAAAACAAGAAAATTACAGATAAAAGGGCTACAATTTAATTTATCCAATATATGTATTCTTGTAGACCTTAAAGCCCCTGGTATCATTTGTCTTATCTTCCAATTAATGTGATTCTCTGGAAGTAGAACTATAGTTTTCTTTGTTTATCTTTCAAAAATTAAATCATTTGAATGTTAAACAGATTATGCAAATAAAGAACACAAAAGCTCAGTTATACACTTCACTACAATTTGCAATACCTGCGCATGTTTTAAGAGTCCGTTGCTTTTATTAATTGCTGATCTGCTTGGTCGTTTGTTATCCTGCTTCTGCGATGGCATTTGGTGAGTGATGTCCTTGAAAACGTTGGCTTCTGCTGTATGTCAAAATTCATAGTAATATCCCTTTTCTTTAAAATATAGATTCTCTCTCGGATAGCCAGTTCTGTGGATTTATTGACTTCTTTTAATAATTTGGCCTCTGGGTTTACATCATGGTTTTTCTCGTAGAAGCTATTTACAGTTACTGATTTTTCAATTTACTTTTGGGAAATTTTTCTAAAGTGCTGTATTTTTATTTTATTTTTATTTATTATTATTATTATTATTATTATTATTATTATTATTATTATTATTATTATTATTATTAATAATTATTATTATTATTATTATTATTATTATTATTATTATTATTATTATTATTATTATTATTATTATTATTATTATTATTATTATTATTATTATTATTATTATTATTATTATTATTATTATTATTATTATTATTATTATTATTACTACTACTATTATTATTATTATTATTATTATCATCATCATCATTATTATTATTATTATTATTATTATTATTATTATTATTATTTTTTTTTTTTTTTTTTTTTAATGTCCTCCAATGTTAATTCATATTAGACGATGAATGAAATGAGCAAAATGATGCTCAAATAATCCCAGAGCCCATAGAGCTTGGAGTTACCCGACATTCATCTTTCAGCATAAGGGAAAACCCTGGAAAAAGGCCTTATCTTGATAACTCCCTGAACGAGATTCGAACTTGGGACCTCTTGAACATGAGGCAGATATGCTACCAAGGTGGGCACATTCTGCCAATGTATTTCATGGTACAATCTAGTCATTCTATGGCATATATTTTTTTCCCTGGAAGGATTTGACCCTTTAAAATTGTACCTAAGAGATTCCTAATATTGTGTTGTTTTTTTTTTTTTTTTAATTTATTATTTGACTGATCAGCAGTAGATGTTATTCAAGCCATTGATAAATTACATAAGCATTGCATACAAATTAACAACTGAGGAATTACTGTCCTTAACATATACAATAGGTGATAAATTTATAATATAAACAACAGAAAACAATTAAGAATACACTTAAATGAAAGATAATAAAAGACGAAGTATATAACAGGATAACTAACACATACAATAACATTAAATAAGATGGATAACAATTGAAAAGTGAGGTTAGATATGCGAGGCTAGATTATGATCAGTGGTGTTATGAGGAAAATAGAGTATATACTTTGAATTAGTGAGAAAAGTCGCTATCTTCTGAATCAGTGAGTAGGATGTCTTGAGGTAGTTTTCTTTTCAATCTGGTCCTTTTGAAGTTTCGTTGTCCGATGTCATAGGTTACAGCGCCTGGTACTTCTGATATTCTAACAAAGAATGTCTTTGATATCAGTTTGAAGTACAGATGTATGGGAAGAATACCAAGTTCCTGATGGAGTTGATCATTTCTAATGAACCATGGAGCCTTTGTAATACTGCAGAGAAATTTGTTTTGTATAACCTGAAGTTGATGAATGTGGGTAATATTGTGTTCTGGGGACAATTTTTACATTGAATTCTCTGAATAACTAGTGAATATGTGAATGGTATATGAATTTATGGAATATGATTGTGTTTTAATTAGTTTGAATGTAGAGACTTCTATAATTTTCTTCTGACTTTTGAACTTGTAAATTTTCTTTATTATAGTGCAAATGCTGAATTCGTGGCGACTGCTGTATTCAATATGTGATCCAGTTGTGTTTTGTATTCATAGGAAGGTAGATGCTAGCACCAATATGCATATTTATTACTTATTGGGTTATAACTAGTATTTTTAATGTATGTGCCTTACTATGTATTCCAAAGTTGATTTTGGATTCTTTATTTCTGATAATCTTTAGTTGCAACAATAGGAAGTAGCTGTCTTTTTCAATTTCTATTGCAAGTTTGAACAATTTTTCTTGTAAGTTTAATAGTTTTGAATGCGTAGTAGAATTATTGCAAATATATCATCCATATATCTGTGCCAAGCTTTAAAAATCTATGTAGTGGTGTGCTTTTTAAAAAATCCCATACATAGATTTGCAAGTAAGGGAGAGAGTGTGTTTTTCATTGTTAGATCCATCATCTCTTCTAATACAGTAAAATTTCAATAAATCTTTATTAGTTTCATTTGATGTAGTAGCAGTTTTTCACACACCAACCCCACTTTATTAAAGAATTCAAAATTAATCTTGCCCTCCAGAACACACACAGTATCACAAATTTTCTATGGTCAACACTTTGAAGAATCAAATCTTTAAAGGAAAATTAAAAAGTCTATATACCTCTGGAAATTAACCAAATGAAAGAATGTCTGCACTTTGAAAACCACCTTAGGAAGTACACCAGATACCATCACAGAACAGGCAGGCACACGATAAACCAACCACACACCAAGCAGTAGATCAGCAACTGATAAGAGCAACAGACTCTTGAAAAATATCCCAGTACTATGAACTGTAGTGAAGTGTGTAAATAAATGGGTTTTCCTACAAACACCTCTGATCACGAAATCTCGGAACTGCACAAATAGTGCTTAGAATAACAACTGATCATAAACAAAACAGTGATCTATGTTATTTCCATGCAAAATGTTGAATTCTGCTTCAGAGATATAGTAGAAAGAAATGAAGTAACAAGATATAATACCGTAGAAGGGAAATTACGTGTAATTCAAGATGTCAGGTCATAATTACATTTTCAATCAACAGTGCTAAAAAGCCTCTGCTTAAAGTACTTGTAATAGCGCAAAACACATACACACTACACACCTGACAATGATTATATTAGTCCTCAAAATGCAGATGCAGCATTTCGATGAAGTGGTTAAAACAAAATGGAAGAAAACAATGTTTACATCTCACTTCAGTCATGTTATCACATTCCAAATTACTTTTGCATTTATGCAGTCCAATATGAGAAGCCACACTAATTACACTTGAAAATGATGATACAGGTATGTCAATGTCATAACCTGCATTTTGCCAAGCATGCTGTAACACAGATTTATAGTTTAAGTTAATTGGTGGAAATTAATCATTTCTTAACACTAGCCATAAATAGGCTAAGGTTTTGGATGGATAGAGTCAACTTGAAAAATTCAATACCATGGCCGGGATTTGAACCATGGATCTCCTGGTTTCTGTCCAGTCACTCTTACCCATTGAGCTACCAAGGCCAACATGCCGTCCTGACATTAAATTGTCCAACTGACCCATATATATTTTTCCAATAAACCATTAGGGGCTCATGTATCCGAGATACACCTCTTGTGGCAGTGTATCTTACTTTTGTAAGTTGCCACAAGCTGTGTTTCTCAGATACAAGGTACTTTTTAATTGCTTTAAGTTTAAATTTTTCTTCTGTTATCTGTTTTATTTGATTTGGTAAATGATTGTACAATTCTTTAGATTTATTTTCCTATTTTTGTTACTTTCTTTTCCTCTTAATCTGTTTAAGAAATAATTTGGTTTGTTCTTGTGTTATGTGTATGTATGTACATGTTTTTATTTTGGTTGCTACAAATTTTGTTACGTATTTAATGCACTATATATATACAATGCTGTAAATATTAATACATTCAATGTTTTATAAACATTTCTACACGAATCCATCTTTTTTAGTTTACAAATTATTCTGATGACATATTTCTGGAGTTTTAATATTCTTATCATTGCTTTTTTCTGCACATTTCCCCATAATACCACCCCATAGCATAAATGAGAGTGTATGACTGCATAGTAAATTTGTATCAGAGTTTTTCTATCCATTTGTTGTGCTGCCTGTTTTAAAATATATAGTCCCATATTTATTTTCTTTACTATTTTTTCGATATGTTGTTTCCAATTTAGTTTATCTATTATTAGTCCAAGGAAGTTTGTTTTTGTTACTTCTTGTATTTTTTTATTATCTAATGTTAATTGCATATGTGATTGGGTTTCTTTGTGTAAAGTGATTTGCATCCATTCTGTTTTGATTGTATTTATTACCATGTCTAGTTTTCCTAACTCACCACAAATTTTTTCAAGTATAAGATTGGATTTATTTTGTACTTCACTTTCCATTTTTCCCTTCACTATGATTGTGGTGTCATCAGCATATCCAATGGCCAATCCCCCTGCAGCAAATTGACTGAAAATTACAGAGTGAAGATCGATGATGAAATAACAATCATGTATCTTTACTTGTGGTTCAGCATATTGCAGTCTTATAAAAGTAGTATCCCTTCTGATACAGAGCTTATACTGATGCCAGTAGAAAAGAGTGGAGTTTTGCATGGAAATGATACAAACCACTGTTGTTTTAAAGGTTATTTGTTATTATAAGCATGTTTTTGTGCAGTTTCAAGCGTTCAAGGTCAAAGGTGTCCCTTGTCAATCTTCATTTGAAATCCTTCACTGTCAACCACTTCTGAACTATTACTTATATTTTTAAATATATTTTTTTGCTTCTTTGCTCACTATACTAGAGGTTGCACCATTGAGTTTGTAGGATCATTTTGCTAGGAAAGTTGAATTTAACTATATTTGCTTCACTTAGCAAAATGAAGTGTACATTTATGACAGTTGCAACTATGATTAAAAATGAAAAATCGTTAAGTATGTCATTCTTTTATAATGAAAATACACTTTTATGCCAGTTTTCTGAATAAATGGGCAATAACCACATAAAGCATATTTATTTGCTTATGCTACCATAAAATAACATATATTGCAGAGGAAAATTGGATTTGCACAATGTTAATTCTAGTTATTTTTATAAAGAATTTAAAAACCTGTAGATGGTAATGTTAATATTTAAATGTGTATAAACAGTTGTATTTAGAACAGTGCTTACTTCTTAATTTAGGCTCAAAACTTTTACAAAAATCAAATCTAATAATAAGAACCACACAACTTTCTCTGCTCATTCATTTTCATAACTGTTCCGCAAATTAGTCACTCAAAAGCTTATTTTTCTCTTTTTTTATGTTAATCAGTGTGTTATAATTAAACTTCAGACCTTTAGGCCCTAAAAATGTGATTTTAGGCACCTAAAAAGGTCGTATTAACCACATAAAGCATATTTATTTGCTTATGCTACCATAAAATAACATATATTGCAGAGGAAAATTGGATTTGCACAATGTTAATTCTAGTTATTTTTATAAAGAATTTAAAAACCTGTAGATGGTAATGTTAATATTTAAATGTGTATAAACAGTTGTATTTAGAACAGTGCTTACTTCTTAATTTAGGCTCAAAACTTTTACAAAAATCAAATCTAATAATAAGAACCACACAACTTTCTCTGCTCATTCATTTTCATAACTGTTCCGCAAATTAGTCACTCAAAAGCTTATTTTTCTCTTTTTTTATGTTAATCAGTGTGTTATAATTAAACTTCAGACCTTTAGGCCCTAAAAATGTGATTTTAGGCACCTAAAAAGGTCGTATTAAGTTGGGAAGTAAATGATGGAAAATTAATCGCTCTTTCACCCTAGCCATGTGTAGGCTAAGATTTGGTTACATAGAGTCAGACTTAAAAATTCAGTGCCATGGATGGGATTTGAACTATGGATCTCCCCGGTCTCCATCTGGTTGCTCTCAATCACTGAGCTATCATGGCCAACAAGCCATCATGACATCAAATTCTCCAACTGACTCGTGTTTTCCAGTAAATCACTAGGGGTTCTCATATTAGAGATACACACCGTTTGTGGCAACTTACTATTGTAAGTACTTGAGTCCCAAGCTACATTGTTGAACACTTATTAATAAGTTAATTGATAGAAATTAATCATTCTTCCACACTAGCCGTGTATAGGCTAAGGTTTTGGATAGATAGTCAAACTGAAAAATTCAATGCCATGGCCAGGATTTGAACCATGGATCTCCCAGTCTCCATCCATTCGCTCTTAACCCTTGAGCTACCATGGCCAACATGCCGTCATGACATTAAATTCTCCAACTGACTTGTATGTTTTTCCGGTAAAGCCCTAAGGGTTCTCATATTCGAGATACACACTGTTTGTGGCAACTTACTATTGTATGTACTTGAGTCCTAGGCTTCATTGTTAAACCCTGTAGCAGGATTCCTCCGTTGTGGGTTTCGATGCCTCAAAGTTGCGGCAACATATATAGCAAGATTCGTGCTGGTATCTCGTTTCCCGTCGTTCGTCTTACTTCGTCAATCTTACCTTCGTCCAAAATGAAGATGTTCCCCGAAGTTATTAGGAAAATCCTTAATTATACCTCGGCTAGCTTTTAATATTCATGTTATATTCTTACTTACGAGCAATGAAAACTCTAAGTTACAAGGGTGGTAATGAGTGAAGAAATCATTAAGATTTTTAATTTGAAATTCTATAAGAAATCAACATTTTGTTTATTTCTTTTAACACCAAATCCATTACAATTCTTATCACAAAACTTTATACTGTGATTGGAATCATTCTGATACTTCAAATTGAACTAACACTTAAATATTTTTGAGCAATTTAAAAAGCGTCTGATCTCTTCAGCGGTCCAGAAAGAAAGACGAATTTTCTTTCGGTTTCTACACCAAGATTATTTAATCCTTTGTTACTGTCGCTACCTATATATTACTTTTATATGATCGGCCGATTTACTATGTCACTACATTACGTAATACAATTATTACTACGGCCAATCACAAAATTACATATATTTTTACACAATTTTTTTGTTTTTCTTTTATAAATTTTTCAAATTTTTTTTAAATATAAATCAAAACAACAGTTACAACCCTTATTATTAAGTTAATTGATGGAAATTAATTGTTCTTCCACACTAGCCATATCTATTTTGAATAGATAGAGTCAAACTGAAAAATTCAATGTACTGGCTGGGATTTGAACCACGGATCTCCTGCTCTTTGTCCAGTCGCTCTTAACCCTTGAACTACCATGGCCAAATTCTCCAAATGACTCATATGATTCCCAATAAACCACTAGGGGTTCTCATATACAATGAGATATGCTCCTTTTTGTGGTTACTTACTATGCTGTAAATCCAAATCTTAGCCTACACATGGCTAGTATCGAAGAACAAATAAATTAAGTACTTACAGCATAATAAGTCATCACAAAAGGTGCGTATCTCACTGTATATGAGAAACTCTAGTGGTTTACCGGGAAACATATGAGTCAGTTGGAGAATTTGATGTCATGCCAGCATGTTGGCCAGGGTTAAGAGCAACTGGACAGAGACCAGATCTGTGGTTCAAATCCCGGCCATGGCACTGAATTTTTTAGTCTGCCTCTATCTATAGGAAGGTAAGTCTTTAATAGGCACAATAGGTAAACAAATGTTATGCATCATGCCATGCAAAACCAGTGATTAATATTTTATTTCAAAACACACTTAAAAACAGTAGGATAGATAATACAGTAACTGAACAATCATTCTATAAAAATATCTGTCACTGTCAGTTAATTAAAATATTAAGGATAAATTATGTATGTCTTACATGAATTTTTAATGCAACATTTATTATTTAAATTACAGTTTCTTCAGTTTTACTTTTTAGCTGTAATTTGTCCACAGCATATAACAGTAAGCATTTCCAGATGATGTGGGGTAAGTTTGATTTTTTGTTGGTCAAAATTAGCTTAAAAGCTGAAAAAGAACTCGCAACATTTGGTGACTGGAACATATTTCAAAAGAGAAACAAGGTCAGTGATAAAAGTCATATAAACAAATATGTCATCACTACCGCTAAAGCACGTGCTATCGTGTCATATGAAAAGCGGGCTTGAAAGCAAAGGAACCTCCTCTTTATTGTTTAAAAATTAACATGCATTTCAGACAAATATACTCTGTTGCGTAATATATTTAATTCAAACAGTTACGAAAATATAAATTTGACAATTCTCTTCCAACATAGAGAGATATATCACCATATTAAATAACGAACAAGTTTTTACCGCACAACAGTCAATACTACAACAGCAGCCAATGAGAGGTGATAAGGTTACGTGACCGTTAAGAGATATGGGGCAAGCTTATGTGAAACAAGGATTAGCTGATAAGCAAGGGTGGCCACTAACCTTAATTTTGGAAGCCACAAATTTATGAAGCTAATTCGAAGCGAGCCAGAGAAAAGTTTGTAAGAGGTGTTTATAACATGGTTTATAAAATGAAGACTTTTTCATTTTATAGAAAATGAAAATTTATGTTTTTTCACTACACAAAACATTATTGTTCAGTTACATACAAAGGAATGAGATTCTACTTTTGAGAAGTGCTTTTGTGAGTTTTCATTTTTGCTATTAGTTTTGGAAATTTGGCTGATAATTGGTAAGCGCAGTTCACACAAATTCACTTACATGTTCTTCAGTTCAGATCAATATTTTGATTTAATGAATTTAAGCATTGAGTACAGTGATTCACACATGTAAGTAGTCCCAAAGATTGAAATAAGTCTCTTAGCACACTCTTTTGTTAGTGGGTGTTTTTCTTCTGGAACATTCTTGCAAAATTGTATGGTAGAAACACTACTTCATTTAAGGCCTTTTAGTCCGTCATCCTCTTGTAGTTCTAGTATCTCCACCTCTACAGCTGCTGTATTCTTTGTTATTGGTGGTGAAATAGGCCAACCATCGTCCACATCAACAGAAAAAGGATTTTCCAGGAATGAAAATGAAGATGTAAGTGATCTTAAATCTATAATCTGCCACTGATTTCTTCAGCAAAGTGCAACATATTACTCAAGTAATCTTCAGCTTCCACCTGAACGCCAGGAAAGCTTTCAGTAAATTTCTTCAGACATTTGAAATGAGCAAATGTTTAATCTGAAGCTTTAACTTGCTATGAAAGCTAAATACAATTTGGGCCAAATCAGAAATAAGTTTTTCTCTTCCTTGTAAAAATATGTTTATTGTAGTAAATGCTGGACCAAATCTGTAAAAAATAAGCCAAATATAACAACTGGTTATCATTAAATTTGGGGAAAGATTTTTGGCTCTTCTTTCGAATGTGATGCCGGCGATTTTACCAAAGTCCTTCACATTTTTTATATATGTAGCAATATGGAAGAATTCAGTGCAGCCAAACCATCCTTGTTTCTCCACTGAATGCAATGCTGCCAACAGTCTTATTTGTCTCTAATTACATTATCTAGATGCATTAATTTCATTACGTGCAAATTCATGAATAGGGACATAAATAGGTCTAGAAATTAATTTAGTCTCTTTCATCCCCTTATTATCTTCCAACAAAAATATATTTTCTACTGAAGCCTCTCTTAAGTACTTTTTAATTCAAGCAATGCAGGGCGGCTTATTTTAATTAAAACAGCACAACTTTTATGAAAACAAAACGCAATGAAAAGGGTCCATGAAAGGGGATCCCCTCCACCATTTTTATATAGCGTTTGGTGCTTGCTGTTACTGCATATATGTAGTACCATAAATGGTGAAATGAAATAATTGGGAAAGAAATTTGGAATGGAAACATTCTTGATTAAGATACCTCTTGTGCATTTACAATTATCATAACTAAGGAAAAACTGGTCAGGGAGAATGGTCCTGGCAGGATTTGAACTGCAAAGCTCACATTTAAAACTCTGTGCCTTAACAACTTCAACTATCTTTTTTGATATGGGATATTTCTGAAAATCTTTGCCTTGCACCTTTAACAGATATCAGATACATATGCACACAACTTTTTCTAAAACATTTTATTGCATTCAGAATCGTCAAAAATATATCTTTGGGTTGGACACAATGCTTCTCTATCTTAGGAGCCTAAGCAGTAGAGGAAGTTGTGATGTCTGCCGACTTATGTAACCCTATAGGTTTGTTGGAGCATGGATAGTTATAAGGTTGACTCAGTATATTGAAAGAATTGAATTAGTTTCTTTTAAATTCTATGATCTTAGTTGTTACTAATAAGCATGCTGATATTCAATTGTGTGATAATGTATCTGCAAGTATGCAAACTTTAACTGTTGTTTAATTATTTACAAAGTCAAAAGAATTTGTTAAAAGTGAATAGTCTGATAAATTGTTAAGAAATTTGTTTCTTGTTAAAATCACAAATATGTAATATTAATAATATATTTAAATATTTATTATTATTATTATTATTATTATTATTATTATTATTATTATTATTATTATTATTATTATTATTATTATTATTATTATTATTATTATTATTATTATTATTATTGCAAAAGCAATATAGGAAAATAGTTTCTACCTGTGAAAGCATTCATGAATCATATGATTAGATGTAATCACTTCTGAAAATAAAGAACATTGTTTATCTTGAACTTTCACATTCAATATTTTGAGGTTCTTGGTTTTTCTCTCATTTATCGGACCTTTGAGGTTTAAATGGATGCAACAGCTTCAGAAACTAGTCGTTCATAAGTGACGAAGTATAAAAAATGATTACAAATAGTTTTTTCAATTAATTTTGACATCCTGCTACTAAATTCCTCTAATCATGCATAAATGATATTTCCAATTTACATTTAAATCTGTTTTATGGTGTAATGTACAGTACGCGCAAGATAAGAAGAGCGCTGGATTTACTGTGTGGTGCGGGCAGAGGGGAAGAAGCGAGACCTAACTCTCTTTTGTTTCTGCAGTGTGGTCAACCTTGAAAACACAGTTCAACAAAATAGCGTGTAATACAAGCAAAGATATCACAAGTAACATTGCATCCTCTGAAAACATTCCTTAGTTTCGCCCATGCCAGCTCATATGCATTCAGATCACAGTTATACGGAGGTAGACAAATAATAATGTGTCGCCTTTCGAGAGCCATAACATCCACAAATGTTCATACAAATATAAATTATTTTGAAGTAAATGCTGATGTACATTACCACCACACTTGAAACAAGGATAAACTGGCAATTTGAGTGCACCAAACGAGCCTTTATGCAGGAAGCTTTAACTATAAAGGGATAATGTTATATAATAAACTTCCAAATTCATTTAAACAAGCTGCATCATTAAAACACTTTGAGAATAAAGTTAAGAAATTTTTGCATGCACGCTGTTTTTATACGGTTAATTAATTTTTAGAACTATATGTAAATAAGCACTGGGAGCATAGTACATTCACAAACCGGTAATATTCATATTATGACATTTCTTGTAGTAAATTAGTCTATGCAAATACCACATGAAACCATAGAAAAGCTGCTTACTGTGTATATTGTATGAAATCAATTTGACTTTATGTATATACTGCATTTTGTACATTTTAACGTCTCATAACATGTATATGTTGCCAAGGACGAACTAAAATTCTAATTCTAACATACGATTGTTGTAAACTGGTTAGCTAATTAACCTCAAAATTGATCAAAGCGAAATATGGCAGACATGATAAAGCTTAGCGTATTAGCCCACTAGACGTCAGTGTATAGCGCATTTCAAATTTCAAAGTTGTCATCTATGTTTACAGAGTTAAACGAAACTTACCGAATGAGGACTTGGAGCCTGATCGCTCTTCTTATTGCACGCATATAGTACAGTCATGCAATAAACTCGTGTTATCAGTAATGCTGGATACTGGATACACATAAAGAAAAATGAATATTTCCAATTTTATTTTTTAAAATTACAATCAATGGATTGTTCTCATTAAAACAATTTTGTCACCCATTTGCCATTTTCTTCCCCTCTTATAAGAAAATCACCATATTTATTTCTCTATAGAAAATAATTCAATTAGCCTGTACTTCAGAATTATTTTTAAGAATTTGTAGTAAGGACTAGAAACAAGGAAGCAAATAGTCATGTACTCTCAAATCTAATACTGATTTGAAACAAAAGTTTACATTTATTCTCACTAGCTTTTTGTCAATAAACTATGAAACTGCTTTTTACAAAGAACTGAGCTGAAGTTTACATTTCACAAAATATCAGTTTCTTGCAAAAGAAGGAACTGGCAACTTGAGTCCAGGTTTAGCTTCAAAAAAAGTGTAAGATAATGTCACAGACTCGACAGATTCCATTCTTGGATCTTCTACAAACTCTGGATCAATATAGAAGAATACTGGCATATCAACCTGTAAAAGAAATATTAACATTTTAAAGTCTAATTGTTTACAATTTTAAAGGGATTATTTCAAAAGATGTTCCCTGATCACCTGACTATTTTTTCTAAGGCATTTACCTGCATTAAATTTAGCATGTGATGCTTAAATTATGGATCCAATGAATAAATTAATACTTGCTATTTCCCATGGCAAATTATATTCTAAGCTGGAAAACTGCCTAATGTGGAAACAGAAATATTTTTCAGGAACCATTTGCATAAATAACCTGCTCACACCTGTATGTGCTTGAGAGTTTGATGGCATCATCTCTACTCTACATGGGGCCTGTGTGTGGAGTATAGCTGGAAGTACCCAAAAATTAGTCCAGAATACGTAGCAACATATTGGCATAACACAGCATTGTATGGGAGGGATTGTTTACCCCTGAAAGTCACAGGTCACAGCATATGTAAGGAGTGCCAACACAAGCTCACGAGGGATGTCCAGCAACTACTTGCAAGTGGTCACATGTGGTACTTTAAGAATATTAACTATTACTAAGAATAATAGTTTCAACCCAAAACAACACCAGCATACAATTTTCAACAATTTAATCTTTTGTACAATCAACTTTCCACTGAGCAGAGAAGATTATCAAGAAGAAGATCTACACATAAAAGTGGTAGCTATGTTCAACAGTTTCAACCCAAATTTAGTGGACAAAATATTAACCAACTCAACAGGGCCAAGAAAATAAAAGAAACCATCATCCTGGAGCCTACAGGAGAAAAACAGAAGGGGGGAAAAAAAAATTACCTTCCACCCATTAGTCCATAATAAATTCCAAAAATCTCCTCAACAGACCACATAGTTCTTGTACCTCAAAATAGATTCAGTATCAAGAATTTGTTAAACGGCACCCAAAAAATTCAATTACTGCATAAGAAAAACCAGGTATCTATGAGATCAAATGTGAAACTTGCCCTAAAATAGGAGGGGGGACCCAAAAGAAACTGGACTCTGAGAGCGCTGGCATTCGTAGACGTAGTGCAGGGTTCTCACGCTAGATGGTGTTAGTAGAGACCTCCATGAAACAGCTGTGCAGACGGCGTCAGTGTGGAGCTGAACGTGCAAGTGTGGTATTGCGTTTCTCTGACTGTTGGCAGGTTACCTCTGCAAAGTCGTTATGGCAACTTTAAAAGAACAAAGAGTGTATGTGAGATTTTGTTTCCTGCTTAAAAAAACTGCAACAGAGACACACCAAATGCTTCAGGAAGCTTTCCAGGAGGACGCTATGAACCGCACACAGGTTTTCAAGTAGTTTGGGCGCTTTAAATGTGGTGAGATGTGTGTTGAAGACCAAGCTCGTTCTGGACACCTTTCAACATCGTGAAATGAGAACATTGAAATGGTCCGCCAAAATATCAATGAGGATCGTCGCCAAACGATCGACCAAATTTCAGCAGCAACAGGAAACAGTTGGAGCTCGTGCCTGCGGATTTTGACGGAGGATTTGCACATGAGACGTGTTGCTGCTAAAATATGTTTCGCACCTCTCACACAGGAGCACAAAACCATCCGCATGAATGTGTTTCAGGACTTGAAAACAGAGATTGCATGTGAACCAAACTTCTTGAACAAAGTCATTACAGGGGATGAGAGTTGGTGTTACGGGTATGACCCAGAAACCAAGCGTCAAGCCAGTGGAGGACTTCCAACTCTCCCAGACCAAAAGAAGCAAGGCAAGTGAGGTCAAATGTGAAGACGATCATTGTCTTTTTTGATGTTCGTGGAATTGTGCATTGGGGATTCGTACCCCCTGGCCAGACTGTTAACCAGCACTTTTACTTGGATGTTTTAGGGCATCTGTGAGAGGATGTGAGGAGAAAATGCCCGAAACTTTGGCAATCAGGTGACTGGTTTCTGCATCATGACAACGCACCAGCACACACGGCCTTACGAGTGACCCACTATTTGGCATCTCAGAGGTGGTCTGTCATTCCCCACGCTCCGTATTCGCCGGACCAAGCCCCGTGCAACTTTTTCCTATTTCCATGAATGAAAAAAACAATAAAAGGGGAGCATTATGACGACGTGGAGGCAGTAAAAACAGCTTCGCAAAGAGCACTGCACAATATGAAAATTGAAGAGTTCCAAACATGCTTCCAACAGTGGGAAAAGAGACTTGACAAGTGCATTGCATTTAATGGAGAGTATTTTGAAGGTGAGTGAAGTAATTTTGTAAAAAGGTTCATCAATAAAGTTTTTATGACAACAATCCGGTTTCTCTTGGGTCCCCCCCTCGTATATATAGGAAAAACAAAACAAAATATGACCATCAGAACTAAAGAACATATATATGCAACATAAAAAAATGTGAAATAGAAATATCAACAGTTGCTTTTCATTTTTTAAATACCAGACCTGATATTAACTTGGAGACAGCTTTAATAAAACAGGTTAGTCATACCGTAGATGTTTTCGTATGGGAAAATGAACTCCACCACCAGAAATCTTTGACGAATACATCACGCCACCTACTGATGACACAGGAGGAAAACACCACAATTTATCAAGTTGTTTATATTTTTAAAATACTCTCTAGTCTCAAAATGATGCTTGATTCCTCAAAATAAATATAAATTTTAAAAATTGTTAAGTTTTTCTAAAAGAGATAAAATTTCTAATTGAAGGGCTCGGGAGTAAATAATGGTAAGGGACATTTACGCTAAAATTGAGTTAATGCAAGTAAATAATGGTAAGATATCTGTAGTTCATTTATTAGTATGTTTATTCTATAAACATAGGTTTATGGGAAAACATCTTTGTTTTCTATGTATGTTTAATGAAATAATGATATGATTTTTATAAACTTTCAACTCTTTGTTTCTCTAAATATGCTATGTGTCCCTTACCATTGTTTACTGTTGAGAACTTCAATTTATAAGAAATAAACAGTCTTCAAACTGATGGTGCAAATGAATGATTTAGGAAACTATTATGGGTGCATTATAAGTTGGTGATTGACGGTTGAAGGAGTGGGGAAGGAGAGGGGATAGCGCCGTTGCCACTTTACCGTTGCTCTCCACGTGCTAGGCAACGAAGATGGCGGAAGGGGGGAGGAGGAAGTTCGACTGCGGTAATGTACACGCACATATTCCTTAGAAATTTGCGTATTGCAGTATTAATCATAAGACTGCCGTAAGACTGTCTACACGTTTAAGTGAGCAGTTACCTAACTAAGTATACGAAATCTTCGAAATGAACAAAAAATAAATGGTTAGCTACAGTTAAGATTTAGAGAAACAAAAGTGCCATACCTGCACAGAATTATGCATTCTATTCCAACGGGAATATGCCGCTTATCTCAGAGTCGCTGCTGTCATTGGTACTGCTTTTCTGATCGTTGTCGCCGTCGTCGTCGCCGTCAGAGCTACTGCAATCTCCCACAAAAATCATGAGTTCCTCCACTTTCTTCCAAAACGCCGTCGTTTTCCCATGCTGCTACTATAACTTTTTTGTGTAACAAACAGCATCTTCCCAATTTTTAGCACTTATTTTTGCTATTGCATCTGTTAGTTTTATAACAGATGTTATAGTGAAATCTGTATTGTTGCGCGCTACATATCCCTTTATTTGGGCCCAAATCAACTCTATTGCATTAAAATGGCAATAGTAGGGAGGAAGTCTAATAATTTTGTGGCCTTTTTCTGCAGCAATTTCATTAAGTATATATTTTGGGAACTGCGGTTTGCTTTTACCGGTCCTAGCAATTCATACTTCTTTTTTTAAAAAAATGGTCTTGAACACGCACATTTAATTTCCCTTACATGTCCTTTAATTGGGATTCCGTACCCAAAAACATTTTTGGTAGTCTTCACAGATAATTTCTTTCTGTCTGTTTCTGT
Organism: Mantis religiosa; assembly: GCA_030765055.1. Taxonomy (NCBI): domain Eukaryota; kingdom Metazoa; phylum Arthropoda; class Insecta; order Mantodea; family Mantidae; genus Mantis; species Mantis religiosa. The sequence goes on along the minus strand of CM060953.1, from coordinate 21,967,693 downwards.
AGCACAAGTGTTTTTGACAGCCATTAGTAACGATAATTAGCCAAATATTAAAGTTACACTGAAACACTAAAGTTGATCACCGAAACACACGAATTATGTTGCGAAAATGTAAAGCTGTTTACACCCTGTGAAACACTCACTACTTGAAGCAGTACTCTTAGTTTGGCAGTGATGGCAGGGAGAAATTACCCTAAGTACCGTAAGGGTTATTCATGTTAGAACTGGACCGGACAAAGGCAGGTAAGAAGGGTTGGTCATTAAACTGAAAAGGTTGGTCATTCACCCAGAAAACCTCATAAGATATTCCTTGAAACTAAATCCACAGCTGTTCCCTTCCAACAACGCATACCGTCTCATACTAAAGGGCAACGAGCGACGACGGTATTGTGATACTGCTGATTCATACGCGAAGCAGCAATAGTAACAGTGTCTGCTTATTGCAAACCTCAACATGCCGATAGACTAGTGTCACGCATAAAGCACGTGGTGTAGTGCGATAGAGTTGGCAACGTAGGATAAGCGTGCCGGGTTGCTATGGCAACAGTTTACTTTTGATTGGTGGATTGTTGGTTGCTAGGCGACCGCAATGACGTGTCAGTGACGTGTTTATTCCCTCTCCTTGTTTTCGCAGCTGAATAGCACGTGGAGGCAAAACGCCAATCACCAACTTACGATGCGACAATTATAGTCTTGTTTAAAAATATGTAATTATATAAGATAAGTGACGGTTTAGTCATTTATTTATTTATTTATTATTTTATTTACGTCCTCCAATTTTAAGTCATATTGGACGGTGAATGAAATGGGTGAAATGATGCTCAAATGTGTCCAGGGTCCATGGAGCTTAGAGCTACCCGACATTCGTCTTAAGGACAAGGGAAAACCCCAGAAAAAACCCTAGCCAGGTACTTCACCCTAACCGAGATTCGAACTCAGGTCCTCTTGAATGTGAGGCAGACAGGCTATCAACTACACAACCAAGGCGGGTGATGGTTTAGTCACTACTGTTCGGCCGTTCTATCTCCGGCTCTGACATTTCTCGAGAGGGGGAAGCAGGCTGTTGCCAGTTCTTTAGCGGGTATTTCAAGCAGAGGAATAATGCGTATTTTAAATATTTCAGTACTTGCATATTACACGAACCAGGAGCCATATTATTATAATAGCGATAATAATAGGACTTACGAACATTAAAAATCGGAATTCACGCACGCAAAATATAAGCAAAGAAAGTTTACCAGCGCAAGCAGCTGAAACCACATGGCTCAAACAAATTTAACCTGGCAACACAGTGTTGGGTTCGGGAGTCACGCATAGCAGCGACAATGCTGATTGGCGCTAGCAGACAGTTTTAACTTCCTGACCACAACACCGGATGTAGAGACTCCCAGTACTACCAACAGATGCTGTTAGTGTGTGTGAAAGGTGTGAACGAAATATTCGAATAGAGTGGTGTTGTAATAAATATCTTGCATGATGATGAAATTGTAAGTTGTATTTCAGTGTTTTAAAGCTAATATACTCCTATATTTTCGTTCTAAAGATAATTTTGAGGATATGTTTTCAATTGCTCATTACTGTATGTTGGTACTATTAACCTCGCCCCTCCACCTCTTGCAATCGCAAAACGTCAGAGCCGGAGATACAACGGCCGGACTATAGGTAATATTCATTTGGTGTACTGTTCTGCTACTTTGATTTTCATTTCACTGTAAAGTATTCCTCTGATATATTTGTAATATTACAATATTCATTTCTTATGGTTAATACTGATGAGCATACAGCATGAAAAACAATTACTATTGATTCTTACAGCTACATTTTGTGCACCCTTTTATATAAGATAATTTTACATTTTGCTTAAGCTGCCGAGGTGCGGGCGCTGCGGACCCTTAGCACTCGTGGTACCTCTGACATTACTAGAGGAACCTCGGGCCGAACTGCCCAGCCCCTCCCGTCGGGGAGTTGTTTGGGTTGGGTTGGACTCGAAGGGGCAGTGTGTTCCCGACACCCACGGGGAATTGGGTACTTCGGGCCAGGCTACAGCCGCCCGGAGGGGGTAGAGGGTTGCCTAATAAGTCCCGCGTATTAGCCTGCAGGGCTAGTAGAAGGTGTGCTAGATCACCAGGCGGCCCTACCGAGGTTTTCGGTAGTCTTCCCTGCGGGGTTGACGCGGGTAAGTGGCGAATCCACTTCCATCCCGTCTTGTCATTGTGCTCAGCGGGGGGGCTTTTTAGACTCAAGGTATTGCCCTATAGAAAGAGCCCCGGAGTACCCATCGCTCCCGGGTAGAAGGAGGGGTCCTTGGTCCTTCGGGTCCAGGACTAATGGGAGTAGAACCTCTGCATTTAACTATATATCAGCTGTTACTTTGTAAACATGACTCAGCTATATTCATAAGTAAGAGATATTGAAGACAACATGATACAAGGAAGCAACAATATATAATTATCCTACCTGTTCGTGTGGATTCAATAATTGCTCCTCAAAACAAAAGCACTGAATTTTGTTAAAGTACTGGCCTACTTCAAATGGTATTACATTATATGTGCTGATTCCAATAACAGGTGTGTCAGTAGGATTTTCAGCTGTATAAAATGCAAGGGCTGTTTCTCCTGGAACAACCTGAACAGAAAATGAATATTAGACATTAATCTTCCTATGAGTAAAGACTATCATACAATAAAGCACAAATTAATGTAATTTTGAGTCAAACTAGTAGTTAATGCTCCATATATTGCTAGGTTTACCTAGAATTCATTTCATTAGGACCTTCCAAACATTCTCAGCTAATGGCATTCAATTTCCAGCATATGGTTGTAGAAATGTGGGAAATCCTTGCATCTCCAATGGTGCCAAGCATGAAACTAAATTCCTAGTTTTATAGATAGACAAAAATGTAAGCTAGGACAAATATACTGAAAAGTTAGCAGTGAAGCTGAGCCAAGTTTACTTTGTTCTATACCAGCTGAGAACTTGAGTAACATTTAAGGTACTCAGAGTATGTGTGTTTGGAGGAATTTAGTCACAGTGACGTCAAAATTAATCATAAAAACTATTTGCCATAAAAACTACACTTATATTCATTATTTGGAAAGATAAGGACCGCATAATCTCACCAGTAGATAATTTGACAAAGAAGTTCATAGTTCCACCATCATAGAGAGGAGAGCAGACAACAACAGATGCTAGTTGGAGAGAGGTTGAAAATGGAGGCAACAGCCTTTGAAACTAATCTCTCATTAATATAAGAAAAGTAAGTGACGAGTGTCAATAAACCGACTACAAATAGTTTTTATGCTCAGAACATGTTACTTTGTTTATTTTCATTCTCTACTATCATGTGGTCGGTCTAATACTGTGGGGAAATACTATTAACAGTAAGATATTTAAGCAACAAAAGAAGGCATTAAGAATTATGGTTGATAATCCAAAAACACAAAGCTGCAGAAATCATTTCACCAATGTCAGTATCTTGGCCCTTCAAAGTTTATATATGAAACAATTATTAATTTATATCAAGGTTAATAATGCAAATTATGTCACAAATGCTGAAATACAAACTCATAATACTCATAATAGACATAAATTACACACCCATTTTCATAAAACTAAGCTGTTTGAGACTTCTGTCAAATATATGGGTTTAAAATTATATAATAGCCAAGTTAATTAAAAGACGTACCCTCTGTAAAAATGTTTAAGGCAGAACTTGACAAAATCTCCATGAAAAATCAGTTCTAACCAGTTAGTGAATATTTTCAATATAATGCAAATAAAGTGTAAATCTATAAGTTGCATGCAATTCACTAAACTAATTTATTCTTATTAATTTTTAGATGAGTCGTATTTATTACACATCTGCTTCACTTTCGTACCTATTTTGAGGACATGTTTGTATGCCTTGTATTAATACTTCCAAGTGTAAACAATGATTTGGGTAAGTTAGGGTAATCTTGATATTGTAAAAGATTTATAAAAGAGATTGTAAGTACTGAGTAATACTTTTCTAATTATTTTAAACGATGCCTCTAATTCTATATGAATTCCTTGGCTAATAAATAAATTAGCTGAAGATATTAGAAGGTCTTAATAAAACACGTTCTAGGTAAGCACTGGCAATATATGGAGCATTGAGTACTAGTTCAACTCAAAATTATATTAGACATTAACTTTAGCAAAACAGTGTGATGTAATGAAGACAGTTAAATTATGCTTTCAAAAGAATAATAGTCACAAGGAAACTATCACTATGCTCACACATATGCGCTTGAGAGTTTGATAGCACCATCTTTGTTCTATGTCGGGTCTGTGTGTCAAAAATCTGATGCAGAGTATAGCAGGAAGTACCCGAAAATGAGTCCAGAATAGTAGGAACATATAGGCATATTAACACAACATTGTATGGGAGGGATTGTTTATATCTGACAGGTAGCAATCTACACATGGCACATGTAAGGAGCACTGTCTGCCATACGCGGCACAGAGCAGACAAGGAATGTCCAGCAGCTACTTGCAAGTGGTTGCATGCGACACTTTGCAGGCTTCAGCGTTGGGCATTGCAGTTTTACTCTGCAGCAGATTTTTAGTGCACATAGTTTATATACAGCAGGCATTGTACCATAAAATGTATGTAGGGTGTGAGTACAATGATAGTTGCCTTGTGAGTATGTGCACCTTTACTGTATAAGTACAATTACTTTGTAAACTGTTTGCAACTGCAACTACAGAATTTCCAAAACAGCATTTTTTACAGATAAATAAAACATTTATTTAAACTCTGTTTTAACACTTCACTGATATACCTATTCAGGAATATATATTTTCCCTACCTTTATCTCTTTCTGCTGTGGCCTGAAATTCCATCTCATGCTTGATGCAGTGTCAGCATTGAACTTTATGGTTAGTACTCTGTCACTAATTTTTTTCATAGTCTCCACTTTCTGAGCATCATGCCCCAAACTTGTTGTGCCACCATAACTGTATGCCTGCCAACAAGGAGAAACAGTATTACTTAGCATATTACAAGTAATGTTTACTTTCTCCACCATCTATGTAATATGCAGAGAATGTATTGTATTCCACTCAAAAATTCAATACTGAAATTTTAGTGGAATAAAACATTTTGACGTCCCATGAATAAAAATAAAGAGAAGCATTTTTAGAAAAAGTCTGTGTGTCTCTGAACAGATCAGTTAAACATGAAATTTGGTATATCGAAATTTAACTGTATTGGAACACAACAATGAAGCAAACTAATTATTAAATTATAGATGAGTCGTATTTATTACACATCAGCTTCACTTACGTACCTATATTTAGGACATGTTTTGCGAACCATTGTTCGCATCATTGGCTCAGCGGTGTGGGTAGTTCTGGAGTTGCTGCTGCCATCTGTTGATTTTGTGATGAATTTAAATGTGGGGTTGTCTTCTGGCGGGATTTCAAAGTTCATTAGTTGGGTTTTATGTTTTTCTATGTATATTCTCTCACATATGATGAGTTCACTATGTTTTTGTACGTATTTTAGTAATTTGGTGCTATCTTCAATTGCATGATTTTCAGACCAGAAATGAGCTGCTATTGCGGACTTATCAATATTTTTGTATCTTAAGTGCCTAAAATGTTCTTTCTAGTGCCTACGTTTCTTTTTGTCCTCCCTATGTAAATTTTTTCACAGTCTTTACACTTAATCTTGTAAATGCCTGTCTTTTCTTCTGGTTTTATCTTATCAGTATTATTAATACTGAAATACGTATAAAAACATACTGAACTCATCATATGGGAGAGAATATACATAGAAAAACATAAAACCCAACTAATGAACGTTGAAATCCCGCCAGAAGACAACCCCACATTTAAATTCATCACAAAATCAACAGATGGCAGCAGCAACTCCAGAACTACCCACACCGCTGGATGAAGTTTTAGTTGCATTAGAGCCAATGATGTGAACGATAGTTCACGAAACATGTCCTCAATATAAGTATTTATTTATTTGTTATCCAATTTTTTTATTCCTATTTTACCCAAGGTATATTAGGAATATAGTTTACAAATTTATGAATATAATACAATTTACATAAACATAACAAAATTCAATATCAAGCTGACAAACAGTAAACATCAAGAGGAATCATTTAGCTTAAGAAATATTTTGTTTAAGAAAGCCATTAAATATTGATAAGTTTTGTAATTCATCAGAATATGTGTAAGTGGTTTTGAGGAAGTGTAACCTAAGGATTGAAGCAATAATTCAAGTTTGTATCTTTCAAAACAGAAAAACGGGCAATCAAAATGTGAAGGACATCTTGAAGATGATTTCCACAAATACAATCAGAGGTGGATTTGATTTTGAATCGAAATAAGTAAGCTGAAAATTTGCCATGTCCAGTTAAGAGTTGAGTGAGAACATAGGATTAACGAATTTACATTTATGTCTGTCAGAAACTGTTGAGAAATATAAATCCTCAATTTAAGTACGTAAGTGAAGCTGATGTGTAATAAATACAACTCATCTATAATTTAATAACGAAACTTGGTATTCAAGTTCGCACCTCCCAAGGATGCGACAAAATTTTAAAGAAAGTGGCCCCCACTCCAGACAACCTTTTATTGGAGCATTTTTCGAAAGTGTTGATTTCCTCAAAAATAACTAATTATCTTGATTAAAATACCACATGTATTCATGGAAAATGCATATCTAGAATTTTCTAGGAATGTCCTTAGAAGTCATCTACTACTTAAAATATACAGATCTAATTAAAATGCACACTTTATCTGATACTTCTTTTTTAGGATCCTAACAGTTCCCTAGAAGGTTAAGGGAGGGAGAGTGTCTATGGCAATGACAGTGATCACACCTCTTTTAGACCACACCATGTAACTTCATTCCCCCCTTGTGTTATTCCGCCTTTATCCCCTTGTCTAAAAAAATGTTTACTGTTGCCATGCTGATACACGTATCATGTAAAGCGTAGATCTTGCTTGCTTTGTTGTCTTCACCATGCATAACCTAAGCATACCTAATTGTTTAGTTAAAGTTTAACTTTTATAAAAACTGGTTTCTTCATTAGTTAATCATTTCAAGGGTATTAATATTTCATAGGTCATCAGTGTTTTAGTGTTATTATTAGAATGATATCCCAAACTACCTTAAAAAAAAGGTAGACCAAGAACTCACTCACCCAAGAAAAGATATTCAAAAGTAGGACAGAGATCTGCACTATGCAGACAAGCAAGGGAATTGTGTGTGCTTCGTAAATATTTTGAAAAATAGAGGGAACAGTCAGTTACTATAATCTTTCTAATGTTCTACACAGCTGAACATCCAAAGCTTTCAGAAATGTAACTTGCATATTAAACCTACAGTAAGTATACTTCAAGTTAAAATGCACGTTCTGAATTTGTTAGCTTTGAAAAGGCTTTCAGATTTGTACTTGCTAATCTAATATGGCATACAGAGAAAGATGACATTCTAAAAACTATTCTATTATTTGTGTGTTCTGGAAATTTTTCAGTAAACTATCAAGTTTAATCACATAAGAGCTGAGGCTTTCAAACATAAAAATGCCTTCAATCGTAAGGAAGAGAGTCAAAAGATAAGCCAAGCATGGATCCCGACTTTGAATAGAGTGAGAAGAAAACTGGAGGAACAGAAAGCACTTTTATACCAGTTCAGAGATGTCCCACTTGCCAATACCTTTTCTCTTGCTTATTCTCAAACCCGGCTTTTTAAGAAACACTTCAAGGCAGAAGCATTATGGAAAACATATTTAAACTCTAGTGAATATTTAAGTTGGTTGGTGGAAATTAAATAATTTCTTCACACTAGCCATATATAGGCTAAGGTTTCGGATAGAGTCAACCTGAAAAATTCAATGCCATGGCCGGGATTTGAACCACGGATCTCCTGGTTTCCATCCAGTTGCTCTTACCACTGAGCTAACATGGCCAATGTGCTGTCCTGACACTAAATTCTCCAGTTGACTCATATATTTCCCCAGTAAACCACTAGGGGCTCTCATATTCGAGAAATTGTTAGTTTCCACCAACTATCTTAAATAATAAGAGTTTAATGGTGAAGCCTGGTATTTATGTACTTACAACAGTAGGTCACCACAAGTGGTGTATCTCGAATACGAGAACCCCTAGTGGTTTACCGGGAAAATATATGAGTCAATTAGAGAATTTAATGTCAGGACAGCACACTGGCCATAGTGGCTCAATGAGTAAGAATGACTGGATGGAAACCAGGTTTCCATGGTTCAAATCCCGGCCATGGCATTGAATATTTCAGGTTGACTCTATCTTTATTGACTCTATCTATCTGCTGAATATGTTCAGCATTGCCTCAGTTTCATCTGTACATTGCTTTTACAGAGTATTGTTCAAAACTGTTCCCATGTGTTAGAAATATATCAACAAGTTAATTTAGGTATAACTACAGCCTGTGAGGTTTAAGTTGGCATATTCTCTACTATCCTTGTCTAACACAGAATGCTGTTCTTATCTAGCACACGTGGGCGGGTCAGCAACCACTTCTTTGTCGTGATTCGTGGAAAGTAGACGCTCGCAAACCCCACTCCTTTGTGTGTTGATTAAAGGTTGTCAGTGAACGATAGAACTGTGAATTTATTGTTTTGTGGATTTACACGACACACAAAATACTTTTCATTGTTGCAACATATGGATATAATGTTGAATTATTTTCTTGTAGTTTTAGTTGTGTTTGTGTTGTTTCAAGTTGGATCTCGAGGGAAAGTTCTAAAATCAGATTCTAGGGAAATTGTAGTCAAAGTTCACAGTTTCTTCAGCGATGAATGTGAAGCTTTTAAATGTGGAAAGCCGACTACTTCAGTGACGAGTATCGTTGAGAGAACTATTGCTGCTACAGGTTTTTCTTCTCGTTCTGTCCAACGAATTTTAAAAGATCACAAAAGTGCAGAAGCTAGTGGTGGTAGACTGCAAACACCAGGCAAGAAGCGCCCTAATTGAAGACCGCAAAAAACAGAAATTGATTCATTCACAGCTGCTGCTATTAAGCGAACAATCTATTTGCTGTATCGTATGGACTTTCTGCCTAGTCTGCTGGACATATATGAGGCTTCAAAAGCTAAAAACTTACTTAAACGAAGCGTGTGGTCCTTAAGAAAAATTCTTAAAAAGCAGTTTCAGTTACAGTTAAAATTCACAAGGAAGACATTTTTTAATGGAACGAATGGATATTGTTTCTAAAAGATTTAAATTTTTAAGACAAATGAAATAACTGAGATCTACAAGCAGGCCTATAGTGTACCTTGACGAAACGTGGGTAAATATAAACTATACGAGAAATAAGGTGTGGAAGTGCATCGCTGATGAAAATGTAAGTGATATCCCTCTTAAAACACCAATCGGCAAAGGGCAGCGATTTATAGTTGAACATGCTGGATATTCAACAGGATTTATTCCTAATGCCTTGCTAACTTTTAAATCAAATTAGACTACCATGAAGAAATGGATAGTAACATTTTCAAGGATTGGTTTGCTAATGCATTACTACCTAACATTCCGTCTAATAGTGTCCTCATTATGAACAATGCCCCTTATCATTCCATAGAAATTCATAAAGCACCCACTTCATCTTCACTCAAATCCCATATGTGGGAATGGCTTCGTAATAGGAATATTGAGTTTGATACACAAGCAACAAATCCAGTGCTATACGAATTAATTAAACTGAAAAAGATAATTTCAAAGTGTATGAAATAGACAGTCTCGCAGAGGTACACGGTCATACCATAGTAAGATTGCCACCTTATCAGTGCGATTTTAATACTAGAGAACTTATATGGGCGCAAGTGAAGAATGATGATGCCAAACATAATATTTCATTTAACAATATCACTGAAAGACCCTTGTTTCATAATGCAATTAGAAAAGTGACCCCAGAAAACTGTAAAGGGCGTGTGAACATGTACAAAACACTGAACAGTTTTACCGGGAAAAAGATGGTCTGATAGATGAAATTACAGACACATTAGTTATAAATTTAGAACACTTGGAATCAGAAAAAGAAAACGAAGATTCGTTTGAAATTTCTGACTGTGAATCGGGGGATGAGCAACAATCGGAGTGGAGAAGGGATGCTCCGCCACTGATGCATGCTTGGCTGGGGTGTCTGCCTTGCTTGCTACGTCATAGAGTGAGACGGTGAGTATTACTTTCTCTTTCTAAAAGGCACACGACTAGTTAAACCTCACAGACTGTAGACCGCAAACAAAATGCAGCTGGAGGCATGGCTTACCACCACTGGAGTCCTCTCCTCCATCGCACGGGTTGCAATGGTCATGTTTCAATCACTGTTACATTCACTCTTTGCATTTTCTGCCGAATCACTGCTTTGTTTTTCAGGGTTTAAAGAAACTATGATTCTATTTATTTGTTGATCGACTGTGAGGTCATGTCCGAGGTAATTATTTTCTGTTAACTTTGAAAATCAAAACAGCATTAAAATACACGCATTTCATGTTGTTGGCGCTGTCGCATCCAGGAAGGGAGGGGTGGGAGTCACGTGATGCTTGGATGGCGTAGAAGGGAAGAACGTTCTCCTCGCGCATGCACACACCAACTGCACTTTATTTGCGGTCTACCTTTAGTTTTAGTGCTCTCTTCTGTCAAACTATCGCGCACACCAAGGCATTCATAAACGCAACATTGCTTTCCCCATCACCACTCCACCATGTGCTTCACGGAAGCTGCCAGCATCCTAAAGTAATTTTAATTTTACTGTATGTATAAATTTTGAATTTTCCAATACTTTTCTCACATGGGAAGTGATTCGTTCTTTTTAACTCTTGTACATGGAAAGAGAATAGAATTTTAAAGATATCACAGCAACCAGCTACCACTTGACTTCTGTATTGCCATATTTCCCCTGCAAATACAAGAAAATTAACAATTAGTTAATTTCTGTAAATGCTTATTTCAAACAGCATGAAGTAGATAGAGGAATAAGTGTATGAAAGAATAGCTTGTACAAGAGTAGAAAAAGTCATCTGAGTGCACATCTTATAATGTGCACATTTCCATAACCACACCCATAGAGAGAAGACTTTTTCTGAAAATGCTTTCTTTCAGTTCAATTTATTTAAATTCATAAGAACATTTACATATTGTATACCCAAAAAAAGTAACATATAGGAATATTAAATTAATACATTTCTTAAACATTACATTTATTTACATTTTCTAATCAACATATAACAGTAAAGAAGATATGTCACTTTAGCCTATCAATACAAAAATATACCAAAAGTATAATAGCAATTTGTTAAGTACTAGAAAAACATCTTGAAGCTTTGATGTGTTATTCACATATTTTTTATTTCATAAGATATCTTATTATGAAAGTTGGTTAGTTGGTATCTAATGCTAAGTAGTTGGCAATGAAAGTAAATGTCTTTACAGTAAAAACGACTCTCAAACAATTTCCCATTACAAGGGGGTTTATTTACTTTAATCCTTTCTTCATTCATTATTATGAATCTTTGAATTAATGATGAATGTTTTGATATGTGCATTTAACTTCCTATAAATATATACAAGGTCTGTCCACCCACCACAATAAGGCAAGTCAGAGGAATGTGTATCTTAATCACTTTTGCTATTGGCTTGATGTTTATGCTTGCCATCTGGATATGACATGGATGCTAGGTTCATCTAAAATACACAGTGTTGTCACATAACTCACCCCAGCATAATACCTATCACTACAGTTATTGAAACAAGCATTAGATGTGGCAGCACAGGTGTCTCATATGCACTCTCACTCTCATTCATACTCATTTCATAGTAAACATATCCACTATGAGAAAAGATAAACACCCTCTCTCGCTACTCACATCCTGGTTGCCTTCTAGTAGTGGGTTGACACTAGTGGCAAAATGTTTAAGAGTAAGATAAGTATGATTCTAATTAACCTTTTTTTAATTTTAATACTTTTATCGCTTCATTACTGTTTTCCCATAGAGCTATTTTGTAGAACAGAAGTGAACAAATTTTGAAAAGTACAATATTATAAGTGTGAGTATGACTACAGATTGTTATAGGACATAAAACAGTTCTAAAGCTTTTTATTAATTCATTAAAATGAGCATTCCAGCTTAAATTATTTTCAACCCATATTCAAGAAATGTTTTATTACAATATTTTATCATATCTCAATCTAGAGATATGTTTGGGAAGAGTAATTCTGCATTGTGTTTATGGTGATGCCCCACATTAAGCATTTTTCCTATTTACATAAGAGATTATTATTCTTAAATATGAAACTGCATGGAATTTAGAGGACCTCGATGCATGCACTTCCAGTAACATTTCCCTATTCAAGTTTTGGGTGAAATTGAATACTATTTTATAACCAGATGCTAAATACAATAAACATGCTACAAACACTTCTATACTTACTTGGCAAAACAGTCTATAAAGGGGAACAGCTGCATAACTTAATCCAACCACAAGTACAACAGCTGCTGCAGCATAGTAAGCTGTTGACCTTACATCTCGCTGTTTGTTAGCAACAACAGCATTTTGTTTTGAATTTTGTCTCAAGATATTGAAACAATTAGTACATATTCTACACTTCAAAGCAGTAGCTGAGAATACATTTCTACTGAATCTCAGCAGAGATCGGTATTGAAGAGTAGCATGCAACATTCTGCATCTGCAAAGAAAATAGAACAGAAATTGAAATATTATGATTTTCTCTATACACTATGATATATTTTTATACAACTTCAACAAGTTATATAAGCTTACTTTTCTATCTACTAGATACTAATCAAGATAAATTGTAGCACAAGTGGTTTCATTACTCATTTTATTATAGGTACAAAGAAAACAGAGGAAACTAAATCGGTAATCAAATTTTAAAATGCTAATTGCTGGCCTGGAAATTCCATACTTTTTCCATAACATAGCAAGAAAGAACCAAATATTGTCAGTACTTCAAAATAAATTACTAGTTTAGATATTCTTCTATTTTTTCTGTTTCTTTATGGTAGAAATACTACTAGTCATGATGCATAGACGTCAGCCGTCTTTAGTACCTATTAATTTTGGTGTGGACTTGTCACGGTTGCGATTCTAACTTCTAGTAAGCAAATAAAATTATGACAATATATACCTGGCAATAATATTCGGCTTTGCGTGAAGTTTTTTATATTTTACGCATTACCTCACCTTCAAATAAAGAATTAATTTGAAAAACTTTCACAAAATAATTACCTACCTTTCGCTTTTCTGCTACAAGTTTTATTTACATTCTCATGTTCACGTCAATTAAAATAGCAGGGTTACCAATACCCGAAGGTAAAATGTAACTACCTTGGTATAGGGTATAGAATTAAAATTTCCAGAATAAAAACATGTCCCTGCAGAATAATATATTATGAACTTTCACCAAAAATAACAACAGTACACCAAAGTCAGTAATGTTTTGCGCTCACCACAAATAGATTTCAATATTTTCCAGACCATGTTCAAAGCAAAATACTATGAGTTACTACGTGGTTCGTTCCAGTAAAACAATACCTATTATAGTTATCCTCAAAAGTCCCCTTTCGGGAGGAAGTGAATGCGCCAATTACGCGCATCAACCCATCAGGGAAGACACCTGAAAAATCTCAGTAGGGTTGCCAGTGATATATGTTACTCGTCATTCCAATAACAAACCGGTTTGAACCGAATATTCTCGGGGCATCTCTCTACCGTCTGGGAGACTGTCAGCCAGATGTACCCAATACCCATGGATTTCGAGAAATACTGTTCCCCTGAGATCAAACCAATCTGAATCAGGATTCTTGTTGCGTTTTTCTTGTCTCCTGTAAAACAAGGTTTCAGCACTGACAATGTTTGGCATAGCGTCGATCATATATACACACTTGTTTCTAATTCATACTACTCTCTTCCGACAAACTTAGAAATCGAATTAAATCTGTTTTCTGATTGTATTATTTCCTATGCTCAAGTTTAATCATGCGAGCTATGTGTAATGAATCTCATTATTTATCATAGTTAAAAGCAAGTTAACTTCAAAGCATTGCCTAACATATTGTTGTAACTACATAATTACATTGAACCCACTGACATAAATTTATAGACATGCTGACACGAAAATTTCCTCAATTCATTTTTATGTAGATATTCGCTTTATTTTTCTCACTAATTTAATCAGTATATGTAAACTGTTATTGGACTGAATGTAATTAATATTTTTTTATTTACATAAGATCGTAGTGTGTATGAGAGATTGTTAGAGAGACGATTTTAAGGAGTAAAAAAGATGGTTTTAAGCGGAGCTAAGCAATTATTATTGCTCAAAGCTCCGAACGTCGTTGTCCAGTAGAGCAGCTGAAGAAATCTATTCTTCTACTTGGATGGATATAACCAGAAAAAAAAAATCAATGCCATCGCCGGGATTTCGATCAGGAGCTCCCAGTTTTCGTATGATTGCTCTTAACCATTAAGCTATCATTGCAACGCACCAATATGATATTAAATTCTCCAACGGACTCGTCTTTTACCCGGTACACCACTAGGAGATCGCCTTCAAGGTTTGTCCAACTGCGAATACTTCTACTTATGGCCTGAACAGCTTAACGCCACATATTATTGCATATTATCAACATTGGAATTGAAAAGTTTCAGAAACATAAAAGGTTTTAAAAGGAGATTTTAAAATTTTCTGAAAACTTATTCTAAAAGCTGACAAACTGTCACTCATCTATAGCTGGATTAATAGCTGGCCTGGTTAAAAAAAAAAAAATAATGTGTTATATAATACCTATGTTCTCTTTTATCTGCAGTGTTCTTTGCTCTTATTACCTCTGTTCATTTCTAGTTAATGTTTTTATCTTTATTTTATATGCTTTTTATGTACGGAAATTAATTCTTACTATAAGAATATATTGTAAATAATATTAATGATTAATTGCCTGCCATAACTTTATATATTTTTGTACTGTTTCTTTGCATGAACTTTGGACAAGGAAACTTTCAGATAATAAATAAATAGTTATGAAGTTAGGGTCGAGTCATGTTATTTATTCGTAGATACCATTCTAGAATATAAGTCGAGAACATTCGACTACAACTACTGGGACAATGTCTCGATCCAGACAGTACTAAATAAGAGCAATGCGATGTCTGGCAGGGCAGCGTAGCAATGTTTGTTATTTAAAGTTTGTTTGTGTTTCGGGCCTGGAGTTCAGTGGACGAGTATGACTCCGTGGAGTAGTGTTTCCGTGGTCGGTGCAATGAAGCAGCTCATGGATAAGTCGGTCAGATGAGTTTTGCAGAGAAGTGTAGTACGCTGGAAGTTCAGTAGTGAGGAGTCGGCAAACCCTCACCGACCTATTGGCGCAAGAAGCAATTTAGAACGAATATCAGAGTTGTGTTCGGAATCGCGATTAATGTCCTTCAACGTTGTCATACCAGACGAATGAATAAAATGGGTGAAATTATGTTCCAATAAGTTCAGATTCCATAGAGCTACCTAACATTCATCTTTCAGAATAAGTGAAAACTATGGGAAAATGTTATCCAGATAACCCACCCTGACCGAGATTCAAACTCGGGACCTCTTAAACGTGAGGTAGACACTCCACCACACGCTACAGCGATGGGCAGAATAGCGTGCAGATTCGTGTTAGAGGTGAATCTGTATGTACGTCAGATTAATAGCAGCACAAGTTAGTGCGTGCTAGACATAAATGAACATTATAGAGATGGCTTGATGCTGTTAATGTGTAAAAGAGAATATGATTCCTAATTAACACTGCGTTAACAATTTTAATGAAGTTGTAGGCTATTGTCATGTCGTCTATTGTCATTTTTGTCACAATATCAAGGATAAACAGGGAGAGCCATGCATTGATCCTATTTCTTAATGATATTGTTATGACAATCTGTTATTCTTATTTTTAAAATATGGAACCGGTTGACAGAGCTTTTATTTTACGCCATACCATTTTATTTTGTGGAGAAGTGTTTGGTGATTATCAGCAGTTGCTGTGTTTGTGATGTAATAGTTGTGAGCAGCACAAAGCGAGCGGTAGAGAGCTAGTGGCTGTTTTGTTTATAAGCACTTCAAGCTTGCGTCTGACTGGGGAGAAATGTGTTATAGGATATCCAGCAATTCCTTGGAATTCGCAAAATATGAGCTAATACGTGACGTGACCGTGTGGTCCAGCGGTTAGTCCCCTTGATTCTCACCAACGATCGATCCAAGGTGACTTCATGTGGGATTTATGGTGGTCAACACGGTGGAGGGACGGTTCTCTCCGGGATCTCGGGTTTCTCCCGCCATCGTTCCACCAATTCCTCCATTATCACTTTTCTCATTATCCATCATCAGCATGCACCTAGTATTCTTGAAGAATGGAGTAGGTATACTAGTAAATAAAAAGAAACGCCCAATATTGTACTTCCTTGCGGTGAGTATATGTATGTACCTACTAGTCAAACAAGTAAAGTCAGACTTTACGAAACTCCGCTGCTCTTCGAAAACGTTACGTTGAAGGAGTAATGAACTTGAAAATCTTTGAGTCGAAATTTGTTCATTGTAAAGTTTATTTGAAAATATATCACAAACGCCCGTAAATATTACTAAATTACTAACAAATATAAATGCTCATAATAATTTCTGCACTAGGACAAAAGACTTGCAATTCAAGCTATCGCAAGGAGAATGTTGAAATTTATTAAAGTAATACTGCACCCACCTCATTAAAAACAGATGTTTTAAATATTTGCCTTTAGTTTTAGTTAATTGATGGAAATTAACAATTTCTCCACACTAGCCGTATATATTTGAACCACGGATCTCCTGGTTTCCGTCCAGTCGACTGGAGAATTTAATGTCAGCACGGCACGTTGGCCATGGTAGCTCAAAGGTTAAGAGCGACTGGACGAAAAACAGGAGATCCGTGGTTCAAATCCCGGCCATGGCATGGAATTTTTCATGTTGACTATCCATTTGCCTTTAGTTTTGAAAATTATTTAGGGAATTGTTCGAGTTTATAGGGACTTCACATATCTTCAACTTCTCTAGTTTTACTACTATCGTGGTATCTCAGAATTCTTTCCCATTATCCTTTATGCCTTTAGTGTGCCTTTAGATGTTGGATTGAGGAATAGGAACTCTGTGTGGTGAAATCAGGCATGGATCAGATAGAGTATCCCGGATTGATTCTGCGTCGTGCTGTCCACAAGTCTCATATGTGGTCACCTGGGATCACTGATTAATATGCCTAGGATTGAACCCGACGGTGCATAACAGAGGAAAAAATTGTGCTTCTAAATCGCTTATGTTGATTTTCTCGTCAGAGGTTGGCAACCTTAACCGGAAACTGATTTTCAGTTCCACCTGGGGCGGTGCTGGCGCGGTTTGAAGACGTTTTAAGATCCGGAACGTCACCTAATACAGGAAAGGACAGAAGAAGGTATCTGAAGATTATAACCGAGGCTTAAACTGAAGTTGTAGAATGTCTCTTGAGGAGACAGATGATATAATTATTGGATTAGCCAAGAAGTATGGGAAAATTAAGGAATGCATTGATGTTAAAAAGGAACAGTGCCTTGAAGAAGTGGTAAGTGAGACCAGTGCATGCGTCAAACGTCAAATTCAAATTTTATTTGTCGTAGATTCTTACAGGATGTTGACTTCGTCAGTACAGATTAAATACACATATCTATAGTCAATGCTCTAATACTAGGAAATACGCTATATTTAAATAATTTACAATTCGTTAAGTTTATACAGACATTTGAATATAAGGAATTTTTTCAGTTGCAATTTAATACTTTAAACATTGAAAGTAATTTACTATATAGTTTAATTCTCATCACATTGGCAACTTTGTCAGATACTTTTTTAAATTTGTAGATTTATGATAATCAGCTTTATTTCGGTTATTTCGGGTATTATAAGAGTGCACATAATTATTTTTGATTAACTTTTTATCAGTAGTGAGCAAAATCACACGTTATACATACAGAGAGTATAATGTTAACATGTTATTTTGAATAAATGTTTCTTTACACGATTTTCTCTTGATGTGAGATTATACATTATTCTTATACACCTTTTCTGCAAAACAACTCTTTTCATATGCACTTCAACCCAAGATCTCCGTACCATATAATATATGTGGATATATGACTACATAATACTGTGACGAAAATATTTTGTGAATTTATAAAATGAATAAATTTGTAAAGATCATATATTCAGAAGATGAATACATTGGAACACTCAACTTCCTAACAAAGCAGATGTAACATGGCATTCATCTTAAGACACTGAACATCACTAGGGGTTTCCGCCCTTATGGGGAACCTGAAGAGAGTAGCTCAGAAAAGAGGTTACTTAAAAGGTAGGCTGAGGTGAAGGTTTATCTTAGCTTAAAAGGATGACATGTAATTCTGGCATAAAGACGGTTTATTCTACACAAAAGTGAAGTTACTAATGTACATAATAGTAAAACAAACAAAAATTGTTCAGTGAAAGTCAGCTGCAGACTTTAGCTTGGGAGAGGTTTTCTATATTCTGGAATTCATCCTCACAAAGAGATAAGTGACGCAGATCTGTCTTGCACGGGCATTACTGCTCTCACTTTAGCCAAATTCTTGAGGTTTAAATATTAAACTTCTGCTAACTCAGCAACTGATTCAAAGCTTTGTTAGCATAGATTAGCTATGCTGATGACTGTGGCAACTAAGCATAACTTGCAAGTAGCCTGACAGGAAGTTGTGTGTTCCAATATTATTCCTTCATCTTCTGAATATATGATTTTTATAAATTTACTCTTTTTATAAATCTACAAAATATTGTCACAATATATTAGCTTTAGGGGTAATAGTGCAGATAAGGTACGTCGAGTTAGGTTGATACGGAATGATGTCACAAAAACTAGTTGCCAACTGCGGTGCCCCAATATATGCGAAAACAGTGGAGCGTTGCCAACACATTTTCTTTTGCATATTATAAACTAGCGATACTGTAATGGGAATAGTGTGTAGTAAGCTTTGGTTATTGTTATTATTATTGTAGTTATTGTTTTTATTATTATTAGCAATAATAGTATAATAATAGTAAGAATATAAGAATATATAATGATGATAAATCTGGCAATGATCCACTGACTTTTACGTTTTGTATTCAGCATCGCTGGTTTGCTTGTGTAATATTGGTGTTTTCTGCGGTAGCATGCTCTGGAAGTTGCCAACGCCTGAGCTATAGCGTCAGCCACGATATTCGTATGGAATGAGGCATAGTATACCCTTGAGGCAAGATTGATTCCTAATTCAGCTACATCTTGGCCCACTAGCGATCAGACCAGAAGTGTCCAAGATTATGCCAAGAATGTGCTATTAGCCTTCAAAATTCTTCTAATAACCTGCCCTTTTGCTAATGACTCTTAAGATTCCACTTTTAGCTTCTAATATGATGTTGCCTTATCATTTCTACATTACTGACATTTTATGCTTTCCTATTCTTGAGTCTATATAAATTTCTAAGAAATTCTCTCACATATACCAAGATTTCCAATCTAAGCTGTCATACCTAATATGGCAACTTCAGATACTTTCACCACTTGCCAGGATACTGACTAGACCACTTCTAAGTATTTGCTTGGAAATTAACCGTTACTATTTACCATACTTAATGTCACCTAACTCGAGCCAAAATGTACTCATCTGTTCAAGATCTTTTCGGGAAACAAGCCAGGTGAAAAGATGATTAGAAATTGACGTTTCAGGAGCGCACATCTCTTCCATTATCGGGATATTTTAATAAATGTTATAATCAGACATCTGAGCCCATACACCTTTAAAGGGATAAGAAGTTTACGAGTGTCGCAGTATATAACTGCTGACGTCAGTCCCGAGGACAACACGCAGGGATAGTCTGGTTCTCAGCGCATAGCTTTAGTATCATTAAAACTACTGCTGACCTATGCAGGTAGATCTGTCTTCCAGGGAGTGCAAGGTGTTTGACATATTGTGTTAATAGCATTATTTTCACAATTATTGGACAGTTTCCATTGTATAAATCAAGTTTTTATCAACAACCATTAAACAGCTTGAAGAATGTAATTTCGAGCTGTCTTAAAGCAGTCGAGGAGATGTCTGCAAAAATTAACAATATAGAGAATGCACCACCTACCAAATGAACAAAAATGAATTGTCCAATATTCAACACAAAAATACTGGATATTCAGTGCTGCATAATATAAGAAATAAACTAAGTCTTGGACAAACATATGAAAATAATTTTTACTACTCATATGCACCATTAATGTCATGGGACGTTGAACAAACTTTCTCCCAATATTTTTATATTGTTTCAGTGAGAAGCGCAGAAAATACACATTTGACAATTTACGAATGAACATGGTTGTGTACTGTAATTCCCTCATCGAAAGCAATGAGGAGGATGGCATGTTGTAACGTAGCTTACACTTTGTATCCGTACCAGACTACACACACACAGCACTTGTTGACACAGACGTATGTTGATGTCGCGCCTGACTTTGTATAGTACCTGTGCACATACATTGATTACTAAAGTGTACGGGATCCGATGTCTGGTTATAACCACAAATGTATCACTGGATATAACACAAGTATAAACAACTAAACAACTTTATTTATATTTGTGTTATATCCAGTGTTACGAGGGCTGTTCAATAAAGAATGATCACAATTTTTTTTTGATAACATACCTTTACTCATCCACATAGTTTTGATGGTCTTTCTCAAAATAGTCTCCCCTTAATGCGATGCACTTGTCCCAGCATTTCTGCCAGTCTTCAAAGACATACTGGAAACAATTTTTTGAGAGATCCTTCAAAATCGCCTCTGCAGCCTCCACCACTACTTCTGCTGGATATTGCCTCCCACAAAGGCGTTTCTTCAAGTTAGGGAATAGAAAAAAGTCACATGGGGCTAAATCCGGATTATAGGGACGGTAAGGGATGCACTTCATGTTGATTTTTGCAAGATATTCAGCAACAACATTGGCAATATGTGACCGTGCATTATCGTGGTGCAGCATCCAGCCTGCTTCACGGAAATGTGTTCTTTTGGACCTGATATGGACTTGCAATGTTTTCAGGACACCCCTGTAGTATTGTCCAGTTACTGATGTGTGTGCAGATACAACATGCTGATAAATCATTCCATGAATATCAAAGAATGAGCTGACCATAACTTTCCCAGCAGAAGCAACCACTTTTGCTTTTTTGGGAGTTGGTGATGAAGGGGATTTCCACACTGAGCTTTGCTGTTTGCTCTCAGGATCAAAATGATGTAGCCAAGTTTCATAGCAGTGATTACGTTTGAAAGAAACTCTGGATCTTACTCTAACATCAACTTTAACCGCATGTTACCTCCATTGCAGCGGTAGGCGATACTGAACATGTCTGAACTTTCCTGGTTCTCACAGGCGGGAACCAGGAGTACCAACAATGAAACTACTACAGCGAGTTTGTTTCACATTAAGCTAACAGAATATAATAATGCAATTCCTTTCTTGGAAGTGTTGAAAACAGTGTTGTTATGATAAATTAACTTTAAAGACTATAATAAGTTTGAATTTTAGTGCGAAAAATTATGATCGTTCTTTATTAAACGGCCCTCGAACATTTGTGGTTATAACATTTATTAAAATATCTCAATGGGAGAGATGTACACTCCCGAAACGTCGATTTCTAATCGTCTTTTCACCTGGTGTTTTTTCCTAGAAGATCTCGAACATATTTGTCACCAGGAAAGCTTCAGGTGTTATTTTACTCATAGTCTGTTGCCAAACCTGCAACCTCTTAACATTTAATGCAAATTTACAAAATGTTCATTTTTAATTTTATTAGAGGTATTTATTTAATGTATCCATAATTTCTGTATCAGTTGAAACCATTTGGCCCAATATTTAATCAACTTTAACACAAAGTAGAACATTGAACTATTGATATGAACACTGCTGTTAAAATTATAGTGAGTAGGGTAAGCCATGTGATTGTAACAGATAGTCCTGTTTTATTAAGTATACGGAAAGATTTTAAAAATGAGAATAAGTGATGATTTCCTTGTGCCCCTTTTTCACAGCCCAGCCATTCAGCTGATGAAGCAGAGCCGTTAAGACTGAAAAACGCCTGTGATAAAGATGGGTTCAGCAGTAGGGAGTTGTTAGAGCGTATTGAAAAAGTTATTGGTAAGTAGGCTCAAGTGTATACCAAACCTTCTTTACAGTAGATATTTTGGCCAGCAGAGGGGGGGGGGGGGGGGGGGTAGATCACATCATGGTTCTCAGATATTGTATAATAAGGCATTTGTGTATCTAATAGTGTGTGTTAGCTTTGCTAGAAATGTTTATTAATGTTATCCCTTACACAGAGTGTGGGTATAGTACATATATAGATACTGTCTACCCACCACAAGAAGGCAAGTGGGACCTGAAGAGGGAGAGGGGCATAGACTGTTTATCTGCTCTGGCAGTGGATCTGTTTACTACAAAATGAGTGTATGAGAGTACATATGAGTTACCCATGCTGCCAGTGATAGGTGTTATGCATGGGTGAGTTATGTGATGACATTGTGTATTTTAGATGAGCCTAGCATCCTTATATCTGGACAGCAAAGATGATTACATTACACATTCCTCTGCCTTACCTTCTTGTGTTGGGTGGACAGTATGTATGGACATAATGTGTTCACAGCTTAAAATAAAATGTTGTGGTTATTTATCATTTGTCTGCTCATTTTACAGGAGATGCAGTATCAAGAACGGATACAACGTGTGATAATCTAAATTTTATATTAGAGCATAAACATGATGTTGTAGAAAATACCTCGGATCAGTGTCTCCCTATACCATATCGTTATCATGAGTAAGTGTTGTTCACCCTGGTGTACCTTCTTTTAGATTGAGAAACATTGAATCTAACAAATTCATGAAGTAAGAAAATGTATCATTTAGCTTAGTTGGTAAGTGAGATTCAGGAAAGTGAAACTAGCACATTTATTTTTTGAGAAATATCTGTTTCTTTCAGGAATAGGGTACTTGCATTTCTTATGGAATTTTAGTGATTTTGAAAGAATAAAACAAATTTTAGCAATAATACTCTGGATATAAGAATTAAATAAAGACATTGTTTCCAGTGTGTAAAATTTATGATATAATGAAGCACAAAATTAATATAATTTTGAGTCAAACTAATAATTTATTTTCATCCATAATAACACATGTTGTCGGATACATCAAAATAAACAGTTATATACATTTAATTATAATTCGTCCAGTCTATACAAGCATTTTTGTATTAGAAACTTGTTTAGTTCATTTTTAAATAATTTACCTTTTTTTTGTTTTTAGTGAATTTGGTAGTTTATTAAATAATAATTTTCCCATTATTAAGGGATCTTTATCTGTTGATTTCTTATTTAAAGTTATTCTGTGGTAATTATTTTGGGTCCTTGTTTCATGTTTGTGACAATGTTTATTTAAGTTACCCATTTCATCCTTGCTAATTACAAACATTATTACTTTAAAAACGTATAGAGATACTACTGTTAGGATTTTGTTTTCTACAAAAACATTTCTACATGAGTCTCTTCTATTTACCTTATATATACATCTTACACATTTTTTCTGCAAAACTAGCAATCTGTGCTGCCCCATATCTCAACTGCATATTGTAGATGTGAATGTATTATTCCATAATAAGTTAGTTTCAGATATTCAGAATTTAGGTATTTTGCTAGGTTCCTTAATAAATAAAGATTTGTACTTCTCTTTTTACATATGTAGTCGATATGGTGTGTGAATGTTAGGTTTTCATCAATAATCACTCATAAGAATTTTATCTTATCTAATTGCTCGATTTGTTCACCATTTATATTTATATTGATAGGATTACTACTATACCTGTTATTGCGGTGTTGAAACATGACTGTTTTTGTTTTTTGAAGATTTACTTTCAAGCTATTGTTTGTAAGATAATTATAGATAATTTGCGTTTCTTCTCCATTCCATTTACTTCCTTAGTACCAAATATCAATGAGGTGTCATTCGCATACGTCACTGTTTTTGAGTGTGTAGTTATAGGAAGATCATTCATGTAGATCAAAAAAAGTATTGGTCCTAGGACAGATCCTTGAGGAACTCCTGCTATGATGTTTTCATAATTGGATGTGATTAATTCTATTGTATTTCTACTCTTGGTTCTAACTGCTGTACATTGCTTTCTGTTTACTAAATAGGATTTTAATATTGTGTAAAATTTCCTCCTTATGCCATACTTCTGCAATTTGTTCAGCAGCATTTCATGTGATACACTGTCAAATGCTTTAGATAGGTCAAGAAATATACCTGTGATCTTTTCTTCATTTTCAAGCCCTTGGAGTATATTGTGGTATACTAACTATAGCTCTGCTATCGCTGTGGTTATGGAGTGATTTTTCCGGAATCCATGTTGAGATTTACTTAGTATATTGAATTTATTTAGAAAGCTTATTAATCTATTATTTAACTCTTTTTCAAATACCTTAGCAAAAACAGAAGTTAAGGTAATAGGTCTATAGTTTTCTGCTTTTGTTTTATTGCCTTTTTTAAATATTGGTCGAACTATGCTTATTTTTAAACAATCGGGAAAAGAATCCTCCATTATCGATGCATTTATCAGGTGCTCAAATATATCTAGTAGGGCATATTTACAATGTTTCAGTGTTTTTGTAGATATTTCATCCCACCCTGTCGATGTGTTATTATTTGGTTCATTTTTCTAGTTCCTCTTTAGTGGTTCCTTTTATATAAATGGTTGATAATATTTCATTTGCCCCTTGTGTTGTATCCCTAATCTGACTGATTTTATTGATTCCCATTTTTTAAGAAATAATTATTGAAGATTTGACAAACTTCTTTAGGATTTTTAACTAGCTGTGTATTTTCTTCTAAGGTTATGTTTTCAAATGTCTTATTGTTTACATGATGTTCTTTTACAATTCCCCATATCGTCTTTGCCTTATTTGATTTTATTATTTTTTCACTAAATTGTTGTCTCTTTAGATTAATTAGTTCTTGAGCATACTTCTTTTTAAAAGCTTTATATTTATCCCTAAAAATGTCTAAGTTTGTTGATTTATAGACTGTATGGTAATCCATTTTATCTCTAATCTTTGTTACTTCATATGGAATTTTAATACATTATTAGGTTTGGTAACTTGTTTTTGATTGGGCAGTGTGTCTCAAGGTGCTGTTTTATAATGTCAAAGAAGCAGTCCCAATTTTTATTACTATCCTGCAATGTATAAACTGCGCCCCATCTCTCTTTTGTTAAGCTAACTAGGAGCTGGTTCAGATTGTTAGTAGTCATTTGTCTTAACTTCATGAATTCTGTTATTTCAAGTTCTTCCTCTATATAACTGATATCCATAATTTGGGAACTATGGTCAGAAATACAGTAATCTACAATTTCTGTTGAGTAATTATTCTTTTCAATATTGGTTATAATATGATCTATTGATGTAGCTGAGGTGGGTGTGATTCTAGTTGGTTCTTTAATAATGTCTTTTAAATTATAACTTGAAATTATGTCAAGTAGGTTTTTATAATCTGTATTATTTGTGCCAGTATTTGTTTAGATCCCCTATCAAAATTATTTTGCTATTTATACCTATTTTTGTTTTATTTAGCATGTCATCTAGATAGCAAAGAAAATCACTAACTTTGGTACTTGGCGATGTGTACAAACCCACTATTTGCAAGTTTAGTTTTCCTGTTTGTATTTTTGTTGTGGCTACCTCGAATATTTTTTCTATGCTGTAAACTTTATCCCAGTTTGATATAGACAAATTAGCTCCAGATTTTAAAAATATAGCTACCCCACCCCCTTTATGATTTTGTCTGGAAAAGTGTGATATCAATTTATAATTTTGTATTTGAAGGCTTTTAATTTGCATATTGTCCAGTCCATGTTCTGTCAACACTGCAATATCAGGTTTACATTTGTTTAATACTATACCTATTTCTTCAATTTTGTTGGATATATATTGTACATTTTGATGAAATAATCTTATTGTTTTATTATTAACAATGTTTATATTTACTACAGGAGT
Source organism: Mantis religiosa (assembly GCA_030765055.1). Classification (NCBI taxonomy): domain Eukaryota; kingdom Metazoa; phylum Arthropoda; class Insecta; order Mantodea; family Mantidae; genus Mantis; species Mantis religiosa. Next base: position 21,941,536 of record CM060953.1, on the reverse strand, counting down.
GTTTGGTTTAGTTTGAGGAGTGAAAACTGTTTCAGTTACTGAGTCAATACCATTAGCTTTAACATCCACCACCTTACTAATTAGTTTCCCCTTAATACTGAACAGATTGCCCTATTCAACAGGTTTCCAAATACTCAATGCTCCACTTATTGCTAGTATTTACCTAGAACGCATTTCGTTAGGATCTTCCTAACATCGTCAGCTGTTGTTGACTAATGGGCATTGGTTTGGTGAACTCATTGGAGGCAATAGGGGAGTCTCTGTCGATATCTTGATGAACTCGAAGTTTGGGTTTTCTTCAAAGGTAGTGTCGAAGTTAAACAATTTTCTTTCCTATTTCTTTATGAAGATTTTTTTCCCACATGGTTAATGCAGCTGGACCTTGGACTAACGATAATAAGTTGCCACAAACGGTGTATCTCGAATGCGAGAGCCCCTAGTAGTTTGCTGGGGAAATATACAAGTCAAATGGAGAATTTAATGTCATGACAGCAAGTTGGTCATGGTAGCTCAACAGGTTAGAGTGAATGGACAGTAACCAGGAGATCCATGGTTCAAATTCTGGCCATGGCATTGAATTTTTCATGTTGACTATGTATCAAAACCCTTAGCCTATATACGGCTAGTGTGAGGAAATGATTAATTTGCATAAATTCTCCATATAGAAGTTTGCAGCCACCGGACTACCCATGGTGACTCCATCTTTTTGTTCATAGTAATTACTATGAATTTTGTGGCTCTTTGGGATGGCCACTCTGTGTCCTCTCACCTCATCCCTCCTGCAAGCGTGCCCAACTGAGGAGCATAGGTACAATAGACCAAGTTTGAACCTCCGTGCCAAATCCCCTCCATAGCATAGTCCAGTCCAGGTCTATTTTCTTCGGAATCTCGGTCAACCTTGGAAGATGCTGAATATATATACTATTTGATTTTTAACGACATTTTGTTTTTGGGTTATGCTGTTCACACACATTTCTAAAATTACTTTTATTGAAACGTAGAGTCAGAATGAAAAATTCAATGCCATAGCCGGGATTTGAACCACGGATCTTCTGGTTTCCGTCCAGCCGCACTACCATTGTGCTACTATGGCCAATGTGCCGATATGACATTAAATTCTCCAACTGACTCATATTTTCCCGGTAAACCACTCAGCAGTTCTCATAAACACATGAGACAACTACCTTAATGGCGACTTACTACATGTAAGTACTTAAGGCCTGGGCTTTATAGTTAACCACTATTAGGTCAATTATTGGAAATTAATTGTTCTTTCACACTGGCCATGTGTAGGCTAAATTGTGGAAACGTAGAGTCAGAATGAAAAATTCAATGCCATAGCCAGGATTTGAACCACGGATCTTCTGGTTTCCGTCCAGCCGCACTACCATTGTGCTACTATGGCCAACGTGCCGATATGACATTAAATTCTCCAACTGACTCGTATTTTCCCGGTAAACCACTCAGCAGTTCTCATAAACACATGAGACAACTACCTTAATGGCGACTTACTACATGTAAGTACTTGCTGAGTGGTTTACCGGGAAAATACGAGTCAGTTGGAGAATTTAATGTCATATCGGCACGTTGGCCATAGTAGCACAATGGTAGTGCGGCTGGACGGAAACCAGAAGATCCGTGGTTCAAATCCCGGCTATGGCATTGAATTTTTCATTCTGACTGTACGTTTCCACAATTTAGCCTACACACGGCCAGTGTGAAAGAACAATTAATTTCCAATACTTTTATTGAGTTCAGGGGGCCTGAAAACCTGTATTTCTGTTGAAATGTTGACATTGAGTATTTGGTGGAATACAATACTTCTGCTACATACGTTTCGCAGTAGGGAAAGTAATATCTGTACGTTTTCAAAATGTTAGTTGTATTGATTTTAAGTGATAAAAAGTAATATAAAAGAAGTTATATGATATTTTTCTTTTTACAGAAGTGCCATGCAATATTTTGATATTATGCAAAAGCTTGCTAAACAAATGGAAACAGATGAAGAACCGAGTTCATTGCAGTGCCTGGACTGGAAGAAGATGATGAAAAATCTGGTAGGTTTAATAGAGTATTTTTATTTTAAGACATGCATTTTTAAATATTATCCCTCTTTCTATTCCATGGATAGTGTGGAAAAATAGAATCAGACTGGAAAATGCAATGTCATAGACAGCATTTGAATCCTGGATCTTTCACTTTTCACCTGATTGCTCTAACCACTGAGTTGTCAATGACATTCCAGCACATTGAATTCTTCAACTGACTTAACAATTTTTTTTTTGTTCAATAAATCACAATGAGATTTCAAATTAATGAGTTAACATGCCCTGATGACAAATTAAAATACTCTAATGCCCAATTTCACCAACAGATGTTAAAATCAGTGTTAACAAATGTAACGTAACAATTGTCACAGCGCTAACACTACTGTTAAATTTCTTGCATATCACCAACCTGTTTTCTGAAAATGTTAACAAACATGTGTTAACACCAAGAAACTAGTGAATATTACAGCTATAGAAGGCTGTAGATGAGTCGTATTATTTTCTGAATGTAGTGTGATGCGCTTTGGTTTTCATTTTCATCTGCAAACAGCTGAAAAAATGGTGGGTGAACAAAATTGTAAACAAAAGCCGTGAGACAAATTTCTCATTGATGGAGAAAGAATTGTTAATTGAATTGGTGACGAATCTGTGATACACTATCTGTCTGTTATTGCTCCCTTGCACGTCGCCGCAACAATATTTGTATATATTAACAAGTTACTGTTTATTCTATATAGCTAGTCAATATAATTTAGGGATAAAAAATACTTAAGATTTTTGGAGGAATTCAATAACATTGATATCCAAATTAACTAATTAATATATTTTGGCTGTCAGTGTTTTACACTGTCACTTAATTTTGAGAGATTATTTTTGGGAGCAAACGAAATATAAGAGTAATGTTGAAATCCCATCTGTCGACAACTTAATAAAGAAGTTCATAATTCCACTGCTTGAGAGATGACAGGCAATTACACTTGACAACAGTTGGACTTTCGAGGTTGAAAATGGAAGCAACGGCTCCCAAAATAATCCTCAGAAATTAAAAAGTGATGTAATGTGAAAAACTGACCAAGGTTTATTAATTATCAAAAAAATCATTGTTTTGGCAAAAATAATAATTTGCTGCAGTGTATTTTTTCAATATGGTTATATATAATAGTAAATAAAGAATCATAAACCTTAAGTTATGTTTAAAAAGTGTTCTGCAGCATTAAATTACAGTAAAAAGTAAATCTAAATACATATTAAAGCACAAAATATCAATTGTACTGGGAATAATTATTCCACTCATGTTGGACTAGGAAAAATTCTACTGTCCAAATTAGAAAATTGAACTCATTTTTCTATATATTGCCTTTGTTTTACAGCAACATACTAAGTCAGTTATGCAGCACAAGGATATGCAAATAGTCAAACAACTTAAAATAATCACTCATATGCTGAGAGGAACTCTTGTTACAGAAGAAATTAAAACTGTGCGTTCCATAACACGTTCCAGTGATGAAGAGAGTGACTGAAACAAAAAATGTTTTTCATGTACTGCTGTGCTTTTGTTACTCTTGTTTCGTTTTCATGCTCTAATTTATGTACAAAAATATGTATAGTAATCCATGAATGTGTCAGTTAAATGCTGTTTATTTAAAACTGTTAAGTTTACTACTTTCTTCTCCTCCTTCCCTCTCCTCCTTCTGGTTCCTAGCCTTTCTTCTCTCTGGTTTTTTATTTTTATGTCCTTTATAGGGATAATTTAATATAGATAAACTTTTGTAGAAATAATTAATTGGTCTTTCACACCTACTGTGTGTTAAGTTGAAGTGGAAAAGATAGAATAAGAATAAAAATCTCCATGGGCCTGCAGTAAGGTGAGGGGAGTTAGCACATGTGGATTAGTCATTACTGCCTGCCAAACAATAGCCAGGGAATACAATGGCGATTTTATGCCATCAGTCAATTCCAGAGTATTCTTTTTGCCTTTTCAGGAACAATCTAGTTTTACAAGCTTCTGTTCTTGAACAATTGTTTGCTAGGCCTATATAAGGGAGCATTCAAGTGAGCCAGCCAGTCTTACAAAGTCTTGTGGAATTTTGTTGTCCTGAGTGTATGATCAAGGCTGAACATTAGCACTATAGCAATCTCTATGGACAAGTCATGTCGTTCCGGGTGTGAGCAACAGTGAAATTAAGTACAAGTTTGTGGCTGTAACTTTTTAAGGACAAAGTGTGTTTATTACAGTTGTCACAATTGTTTTTATTCTACTTTATTAGGTATCAAAGAAAGTTGAGTATCAAAATGGGAACTTATTTCAATAATCGCAGGAGCTAAAATAATGTATCTTAAAACAAATTCTGAACAATAAAACGGTAGAAAAATTACTCATTTTATATTAAAAGGAACTGAAGCCCCAATTGTTAATTTATAGATTGCCTTGTTTCACTGATTCAGGTTCAGTGTTCTCCAGTAGCACATTTCTGTATTACATTGACCTAAATTTTTTTTATGAATTTTAATTTTAGATGAAAGAGTATAAAACGTGGACTTTTGTTTAGGACCAATATTTTGGATCTTGCCCAATGATTTTGCGATAGTTGTCAGAAGTTACCTTTCTATCATTAATTGTACAGTGATCAAGGACAAGCTATCTGTGGAATTACTTTTTACTTGATTGATAATGTATGAGGGCTGTTCAATAAAGAATGATTATAATTTTTTATTGTCATAATTTTTTTCACTAAAATTCAATCTTCTTATATTCTGTTAGCTTAATGTGAAACAAACACACCGTAGTAGTTTCATTGTTGGTACTCCTGGTTCCTGCTTGTGAGAACCAGGCAAGTTAACACATGTTCAGTATTGCCTACCACTGCAATGGAGGTAACATGCAGTTAAAGTTTATGTTAAGGCAGATCCGGAGTTTCTTTCAAACGCAAGCACTGCTGATGAAACTTGGCTACATCATTTTGATCCTGAGAGCAAACAGCAAAGCTCAGTGTGGAAATCTGCTTCATCACCAACCCCCCAAAAAAGTAAAAGTGGTTACTTCTGCTGGGAAAGTTATGGTCATCTCATTCTTTGATATTCATGGAATGGTTTATCAGCATGTTGTACCTGCACACACATCAGTAACTGGACAATACTACAGGGATGTCCTGAAAGCATTGCAAGTCCATATCAGGTGCAGAAGACCACATTTCCATGAAGCAGGCTGGATGCTGCACCACGATGATGTGCAGCCGCATATTGCCAATGTACTTGCAGAATATTTTGCAAAAATCAACATGAAGTGGATCCCTCACCCTCCCTATAGTCCGGATTTAGCTCCATGTGACTTTTTTCTATTCCCTAACTTGAAGAAACGCCTTTGTGGGAGGCATTATCCATCAGAAGCAGTGGTGAAAGCTGCAGATGCGATTTTGAAGGATCTCTCAAAAAATGGTTTCCAGCATGTCTTTGAAGACTGGCAGAAACGCTGGGACAAGTGCATCACATTCAGAGGAGACTATTTGAGAAGGACCATCAAAATTATGAGGATGTGATCATTCTTTATTGAACAGCCCTCGTATTTCTGATGTGTAGATATCTGCATTTAGCTGCCTCCAATGATTAATTTGTAGTAGTTGTGTTTTAATTTCCTTGATATGGAAATAAAACAATCTAGCTATGACTTGGTATGAAGAAATTCTTGTCCAAAGTATAAAAATTGAAAAAAAGCATAGAGACAGTGAAGTACAAGTTAAAAGTGAATTAAGAAGATATTGACACATAGCTTCACTTACACTGTTTTTCACAGGACATGTTTCAAGAGCTGTTACTACCATCTTCAGCTGCATCTCAGTGTGAATTGTAGTGGGTCCTCTTTCTCCGTATCGTCGAATTCTTGTGTTCTGTGATGGGACTAAGCATACATCCTATTAACCCATATCGCCATATACTTTAGTTTTCTATGTAATTTTGCCTCACATAATACCAAAGAACAAACTGAATTCCTGATGTGTCTTGCGAACCTCGAAACAGAACTAACATTGGTCTACCTAACATGATGTAGAGATCCTGTTTGTGCCTTTGGCGCACTTGATTCTGTTTGGTGAAGTGTCTAGCATATCAAAATCCTTCAGCACACAAAAGGCATAGTTATATGAGATTTGGTTACATTATAATTTTGAATCACTAAGGTTGAAAAAATACGCTATTAATGTTTTGGAATAACATTTAGGCCGATTGAACTAATCTTTTTAACTTTAACAGGGAAATTCTGTCTTTTGAAAGTATATTTAGAAATAAAATTGTTAAATATTTTTTTCTGGTACATATAAATTGTCAGTTCCCTAGTATGTGTCCTGTGGTGTGTTGTTTGTAAATTGAGATCTTTATACCCCTTAACAAATCAGACGTGCATCATAATAATTTATATGTACAATTCCATTAAAACTACTATGAAACTATAGTATATTATGTAGTTTTATTCATCCGTTAAGTCAATACAATGACATTGGATACGTCAATACAAATATTTAGAACAATACAAATAATATAAGTATAAAAATAAAAAATAAGTTGCATCAAGTGTAATTAATAAGATCTAAGCATGAACTCATAAATATATATAGTTGCATGGCTCTACAACTACATAGCATTTAAAATGCATCACAAATATATACAATTATATGGCCAGCTACAGTGTATCTAGAAATTCACTTATATCATAATATGAATCACTTAATAAAATTTCTTTCAACGATAGTTTGAAACACCTCATGGATTTTATGTTTTTCAGATTGGCCGGTAGTTTATTATACAGAGTGACTGCTGAATATCTAACTCCTTTGGAATAAAGTGTAGTTCTATGTGTTATTGTTCTTAAGTCTGTTTTACCTCTGGTGTTATGATGTATTTGATTATTTGTGGTGAAATTTTCAAGGTTTTGTTTTGTATAACATAGCAAACAGTATATATACAGACTGGGCAGAGTCAAGATTTTCAACTCCTTAAAGAAGTTCCTGCAGGAGTCATATTTTTTTCCTGACATTAGGCATCTAACAATCCTTTTTTGTACTTTAAAAACCAAGTGACTGTCTTTACTATCCCCCCAAAACATAATGCCATACCTCATTAGACTTTCTGCATATGCAAAATATAAGGTTCTCATGTCACTTGCATACAACTCATTTTTTATTACTCTTAATGAGAAGTAGAATTTATTTAACTTTATTACTAGATATTTTATGTGTGCTTCCCAGTCTAAATGCTGATCTATCCACACTCCCAGAAAATTTGCTTCTGTCTTATAAGAAACACATGCACCATACAACTTGATGTCAGGTTTGCCAACATTTTTATTTTGTTTGTGACGAAATGATATTGCTGAAGATTTGTTTGTATTAATAATCAATTTGTTTTCAGCAAACCAAGTTTCAATTTTACTGGTTATGTGTTTTGCATTTTCATTTCCCTTTATTATAACATTTGTGTCGTCAGCAAACATAGTTACTCGAGTTGGATTTAAATAATTTGGGAAGTCGTTTATGAATATTAAAAAGAGGACGGGTCCTAGTATGGATCCCTGGGGAACTCCATATTTAATTTTTTTCATTTTTGAATAGTGATTACGTACGACATTCCGCTCATCAACATTTGTGATTTGCACCATTTGTTTCCGATTTTTTAAATATGATTGGAACCAATCCCATACTATTCCCCTTATCCCATAATAGTACAGCTTTTGTAACAGAATTTCATGATGAATCATGTCAAATGCCTTGGTTAGATCTATTAGTAAGCCTGTACAGTTATTATCATTGTCAATAGCCTCCAATATATGATCTGTAAACTCAAAAATTGCTGATGTGGATTTTCCTTTACAGAACCCATTTTGTGCAGGGTTAACTACATTATGTTTCTCCAAAAACGAACTAAATCTTACTAGCATAGCTTTTTCTACAATTTTGGATAAGGCTGGTAAAATCGATATAGGCCTGTAGTTTTCGACTTTTTCTCTATCACCTTTTTTGAAAACTGGTTTTACTTTGGCAATTTTAAGTACATCTGGAAATTGTCCGGCTTCAAAAGATTTATTAATTAAATAACTTAGTACTTTATCCAAAACACTACTGCAGTATTTGAACACTGTTATAGGTACCTGATCATGTCCTTCACTTGGTTTATTTTTTAGAGATTTCAGTGTTGTATTAATTTCTGCCTCTGTCACCGGTGTTAGAAACATACACATTCCAACTGAGTTTATGTGCTCAATATTTAAATTACAAGGCTGATTCCCAACTAATCTCTCCACCATCTCGCTATAGTAAGTTTGAAATACGTTGGCTATTACTTGAGGATCTTCAGGCAGTGAACCATTTGGTAATCTAATAGATATGTTCTTAATCCCATTACTTTGCTTTAAATGCTTTTTAGTTACATTCCACATGGCTTTTTGTTTATTCTCAGCATTATTGATAAATTCACTATTATACTGCTTTTTTGCTTGTATTAAAACTTTATTATATATCTCTTTATATTTCTTAAAGTATTGTTCTAAGCCCGGATCAGTACCCCTTTTCCTCAAAGAATTCAAAAATCTTAACCTTGTCCCAGATTTCAAAATACCCTTTGTTACCCAGTTCTTTTTATGTTCCCCTAGCTTTCGCAGTTTCATTGGCATTACTATATCCATGTGGTATTTCAATCTATTTATGAATGATTCATACATAACATTGATATCATTTGTTGCATATATAGGGCTCCAATCTTCTGTTTCAAGTCTAGCCTTTAGATCTGCTAAGCTATGCTTATTTATATTTCTACTATATTGTTTTAACAAAGGCTGTTTGGTGTTTCTGTTTATGGTAGTATAATCATTTAAGGTAGCTGATAATGCATAGTGATCAGAAAAACCTGTATCAATAACTTGTATGACAGTATTAGTAAAATCATTGGGTATTAAAATCTGGTCTAAAATTGTGGCTGAATGTATTGTTACTCTAGTTGGTTTACTCACGGTAGGATGAAGGGAACATAGCGTCAGTAAATCTGTTAATCGACTATCTAATTTTTTACCAAAATCAAAATTTAAGTCCCCTATTATGACGATTTTCTTGCTCGACCCAATGGCTTGTACTACTTCCTCTAAACTTTGCACAAAATAATTGATATCCCCTATAGTAGATCGATATATACAAACTAACACACACTGATATGTAGGTAATTCAACTATACTATGACAGCTAAGTGCAGGCGGGCAGTTGAAAGAGTTATTATGGCAACGAACGCTTTCATTGTTACACTGTACCACTCACATTCCTACAATGTAAAGATATTTTAAAGTCGTCCTTAGTTGCCATAATAGTCTACCAGGGCATGTGCGCTTTCCTAGTGTTTGCAAATTATTTATACAGTGTCAATTTTATTTTTTGTACTTTATCAGTTGTGAAGTGTAAATAAAATGTGTCACAATCTGGTGTAAAACAATCAAGGGGAGACCGGTACATCCACATCCTCCAAAAATAAAATATAGAAACTGAACTGAACTCTGTAGTCAAGGTAAGCCTTTACATGAATATTTCGAAATGGAGAGGCAATATAAAGACCTCTCATAGATGTGAATAAAGTTCTGGAAAAAACTGCCATTGCAATGAAAAAAGTCCATGTTTCTAAACCTTTCCTGGGGTTCCTAGCAGCAGTTGTCTACAATTGCACCTGCTTCTACTTCCCCTTCAAACCCAAATTTCATCTTCTCTTTCCCAATTCTGACAACTGTCTTGACACTTGTTATAGTTGTATAGTAATTTAATTTGTCCTGTAGATCACGATCCATGATATAGAACACGTGTAGGACCTCAGACAATACACATTCATGAAAGTTTACCTGAGAGATTCTGTGGACCAACTTTCGGTAATTTTGATGGGGTAACAGAATGGTGGCACGACGTAATATGCTTGAAAAATGGCGTTGGGTTAAAGAATGTTTTCTTTGACTTTATGCTGCAAGTGCTGAAGGATTTTATGAAAATACAAAATGGATGAGAAGATAATTTGCCAGATATAAAATGGGACATTATTAATGGCGGGCTGTCGTGGTGGAGTAGGTACAAGCCATAATTTGACAAATAAGGAAATACTACACAAATAAAAATATTTAGTAAATATTCTCCACTTATCTTAAGAAGCCGATGACTTAAGATAAGTGGAGAATATTTACTAAATATTTTTATTTGTGTAGTGTTTGTTACTCCACTGTAAATGGCTTCATTTTCTGTGAAATAAGGAAATATTTGTTTACTGCTTAGTATACCAGCTTAACGAGCAATGCCAAACCAGTTAAAGGACGTAAATTAACTATGAATGGATGAATTGATGCTCAAATGAACCTAAGGTCTATAGAGTTAAGAGTAACTGCACCGGCAAAGCGTGCAATGAAGGGCTGGAAGCCCCTCCTTTCCCATGAATTTCACAGAAAAAACAAGAAACTTCATACCAAACGATATTTTATTTGCTCTGGATACATTTTTAAAATTTATTCGCAAACGTCCAGATGCTGTGGACAATTTGATAGCTGCTTAGATTCGAGTGACCAGTTCTGCGAGCTCTTTTAATACTGATTATTTCTGTATTTACGATTCGTAACCTTGAATACCATGCTTCTTAGGTTTCCGAAAGCAATTGCGACTCTTCAATAGTTAGGAAGCACTGACCGATTTTGTCACGTAAAGTCTCTTGCGTTTGAAGAAAAGTTTATTATTATTATTATTATTACTTATGCGGCGCTTTAAATACAACTAAGTATACTTCAGTAGCGTTAGCAATAGTATTTTACGTAGATTGGTATCAAGGCCGACTCTACGAAGGCCTACTCTACAGTCGGCCTTGATTGGTATTTAGTGGTGACGAAATTCTTTTGAAATTTTAAGTTATTAGCAAAAGTGTGTGAATTGCATACTTCCTCAGTTTTTTAGTTTAATAGTTCACGCGGTGTGGGCCAGCTTTAGGAAAAATTGGAACGTCTGAGTGGTGAGGGAAAGCCGATACTAAAGAGTAGCCTTAATTTTTTGTCATTCTTTCTTACTTTAATGAAAATTATTAATGGAGCTTTCCTCACTTTGAAAGTCACGCCCGCCGCTGGAATTATCCGACATTCATTCAGGACAAGGAAAAATCCCGGTAAAACCTTTTCCAGACAGCTCATCTGACCGAGAATCGAACTCAGAATCTCTTGAATCTGAAGTAGATGTGCTATGCTACACCACTGAGACGGCAAAAACATTGTAATGTGTGCAACAAATCCCCACACGTTTGAAGATCACATCTGACAAGAAATTCATTCAATATTTGGTATATTCCGAAAGAACTGTATGAATGCGAAGTCACTGCACATCTAAAAGAAGTGAAGCGTTCATGTCAAATGATTCGGATTTCTACTCGTTCACTTTATGAATCCGACGATTCATTACTGATTCAGTTGATTGGCTGTAGTTAGTTGAAATCTGCGACTACCAGAAGATGTACACTGTTTCCAAAGGACCCAGTAAAATTGTAGCAAAAACGAGAAGAGGTAATTATTTACACATCGGTATTGTGTGATTCTTTTTTTTTAGTTTATATAATTGTATTTATTATAGCATGTTAATAAATGTTTAGGTATTGCGCACTCCCCGAACATCGAGAGGTTGGAAACGTTTCGTGAACATCTCTCAAAAAAGCCAGTTGAAGCAGAAGAAGGAATAGTTATGAAGTAAGTTTTATGTATAATACAGTAATGTCGCTGAAAATGCATAAATGTGAATGTGAGTGAAATGTTTCTTTCATTTAAATTTGTTGTCAGTTTGTAAAATCTGTTGTGCAACTATTATGTAAGAGAAGTTCAATCGTAGGTTAACTAGCATGAATTAAGAGCTGTAATGAAATTGCTGATGACCCCTGCTATAACTATAGTGCTTACAACAAAACATATGAGTTAACTCTGTGAAATTAGATATATTTCATCGTTCGTCATCGTTACCGACGTTAGAGAAAACGAGATGAAATAAATTTGTTAGCAGAAAATAACGTATGGATTTAAGAGAAATGTCCTTTACAGTACATATAAGCTCGCATTCAGTAAAGGGGCAACAATCTACATAGAGTAAGCTTCAAATATAAATTACAGACTACGCTTTTGGAAGAAAGTCGTCAAACATATGCATTAAAAAGCCTTATAATTTTGTTTCCTAAACAAAATTTTAGTTTATATCTGTTTTCAGATGAACGTTCTCTTTTTGTTCCAGTTTGGTTTAGAAAAACTGAAAGTAAAACTGCTACTTACATGTTCATTACTGTGCAGTAGTTTTAATAATTTTTTCTGCCCTTTATGTAAAATTAACGAGATGTACTGAATTCATTTTTGAAACTGAAAATCTTCTAACCCTTTTATTTTTACTATGTGTGTGTTATGAAGACAATATAAAAGTGGCTTTGAACTAACACATTTTGTTCTGTATTTATTGAACCAAGTAAACTATCTAGATGAGTTGCACTAAATTTTCTTCTGAAATTGAATTCAAAATCATCTAATTTGTACATTTTTGCCAGCACCTTGCATATAGGACAGTAATTGAATGTTACTTCACATCAAAGTAACAAAGAATACAAAAGTACTTCATTAATTAATAATTCATTGATGTTATCTGTTTTAAAAGTTTAATGCCTTCCCATATTGTGTAATTTACCTAAACATTCTTTTATATACATGCTTCAAGGCATAAGCTGCAGTCCATCCTTATCAGTACAGAAATAAAAGTGAGCCACTCTCCAACATGTTGCTCACTTGAGCATCCAAATGATAACTTTCTTGCAGCACATTCTGCAAGAACTTGCACTCATGTACAAAAAGTTGCAAGTCATTTGGTTATAAGATATGAATGACTCAACTACATTTGTATTTATTTAACTCTAGTTTACAACACTTATTGTTCTCCCATTATGATGTATCTATTTGAAAAGATGCATGACTTGCTAAACAATATACCTACTGCCTTTCTGTCAGTCAGGACATTAAACAAATAAAACTCCCGGTGCTGTTTCTTATAGTTAACAGCAGCCACTTTTCATTTTCAAGAACAAATGATAGGTCAGTGTTGCAATGCACAATTTGTTCTTCATAATGTAATTATAATGCCATTAAACTTTCACATCAAAGTATAAACTTGAAAGAAGCGTAGGGACAGTGAAGCACAAATTAGAACAAAGTGAATCGAGAAGATATTGACACATTGCTTCATTCACACTGTTTATTCACAGGACATGTTTCAAGAGCTTTTGCTTTTATCATCAGCTGGTACTCGATTAGTGCATATTGTGGTGGTTTCCTCTTTCTCTGTATCGTCGATAGATGGTGTGATGTACTTGTCAAAGATGTCCGGTGGTGGAGTTTCAAAATTCATAACTCTATGACGATTTTTGTTAATGAAGATTTTTTCCCATACGGAAAAGTCTATGGGGTGATTAACGTATTTTATTAGAGATGTTTCCAAGTTGATTTCATGTCTAGTATTCATAAACTGAAAAGCCACTGAAGAATACCTACACATAAAAAAAGTAGCTATATCCAACGGTTTCAACCCAAATTTAGTAGACAAAACAGTTAACAGACTCAACAAAGCTAAGAAAATAAAAGAAACCACCCTAGAACCTACAGGAGAAAAAGGGGAAAACTTTTTTTAAAAAATTCATCTTCCATCCATCAGCCTATAATAAATTCCAAAAAATCTTCTCAAAACACAACATAATTCTTGCACCTCAAAATAGGTTTAATATCAGAAATTTGTTAAAAGGCTCTCCCAAAAATTCAATCACTACCAAAGAAAAACCAGGAAACTATGAGATCAAATGTGAAACTTGCCCTAAAATTTATATAGGAAAAACAAAAAGAAACATTGACATCAGAACTAAAGAACATATAAGAAACATTAAAAATGGTGAAACAGAAAAATCAGCAGTGGCTTTTCATTTTTTGAATACTAGACATGACATCAACTTGGAAACATCTCTAATAAAATATGTTAAACACCCCATAGACCTTTCCGTATTGGAGAAAATCTTCATTAACAAAAATCGTCATAGTCTTGAATTTTGAAACTCCACCACCAGACATCTTTGACAAGTACATCACGCCATCTATCGACGATACGGAGAAAGAAGAAACTACCACAATTTGCAGTAATCGAGTACCAGCTGATGATAAGAGCAAAAACTCTTGAAACATGTCCTGTGAATAAACAGTGTGAGTGAAGCAATGTGTCAATATCTTCTCAATTCACTTTGTGCAAACTTTCACATGCCAGATTGTCTTGCAACTTAAGAATGAGGAGGAGCAATGTTACATTAGTATAATTTATGCTGGATTTAATTTGGTCAAGTTCAGATTGCATTATAATTGTGCACTGTGAAGCACTATATTCTTGGTAATAAGAAGAAAGTCACAGGATACACATAGTGCTGGGATGTACTGAATTTCATGTAGTCTTATACTTTGTATAGAAAGTAAAGTTGCTTTTACCTCAACAAAAATTTGACATCATGGTGACTTTGGGCAATTTATGTAGTCTGTACTAAGTTTTCATCAAGATAGTGATTGGCCGCCTTGGTAGCGTAGGTGGTAGCATGTCTGCCACACGTTCAAGAGGTCCCGAGTTCGAATCTCGGCCAGGGTGAGTTATCTGGATAAGGTTTTTTCCAGGGTTTTCCCTTATCCTAAAAGTTGAATGTCGGGTAACTCTAAGCTCCATAATGCACCCTTTCATTCATCGTCCGATATGACAATGTTGTACGTAAATTACAGGGAAAAAAAAGGATAGTGATTGCTAGCAAGTTAACTGATACAAGTCAATTTCATTAACTTGTCAAAACAAGTGGTATGTCTAAGGCAGTTTAGTCTGTGGTCCATATTCAGGTGGTTCAGGTTTGATTCCTGTGGCCGACCTACTTGACCCATGAGATTATTGGGGGGGTTTTCCTGGGTCATCAGACAAATGCTGGATAGGTTAATTTCATCCCCTGAATTTCTTGTCCCTCCATTTCATATCCATTATCATTTCACATCATTCCTCATCTGGTGGTCTCTTTCAGGGTGGAAGTGTCAGTGGGAGTCTCGGCGCTGCATGGCAGGATGATATGCTCCCAGTTAACACTTCTTCAGTAGGACGGTCTCCAGGCTGACCTGGTGGTCCTTTACAGAACCATGGTGGTTGGTATGCCAATTGTACTGGCCTGCCAGGGTCAGTTGTAGGGACTCTGCCCTCTGCACTGACGTAACTTTTTGGGACGGCTGCCCTCTGTCTCCTCTCCTCTCATCCTTCCACCTGGAGGTGCCCCACTGGGGGCAAGGTACAATAGTTTGGGCTTCTGTGCCGAATCACCTCTGTAGCGCAGTCTGGTCCCGTCTTCACTGAGAAAAACCCATTTACATGAACTCAGTAATGATGGAATATGTTTCCTTTGCCTTTTCTACGCCTTAGATCAGGCTTTCTTTTTGCAGGTGAAACAAAATTTCTAGGATTAATTTTTGCAAAAACAAAACAAAATTAGCTGGTTTTATCTTATATATTCTGTATTCTCTTAATCTTTTATACATTTTAAATGACACTTTCTGGTGAGCTGATTTAACATGATTTTAACGCAGTATTGCTTACTGCTGCAGCTGAAGTTTGCTATTCATTATATGTTCTTCCATTTGTCTTCCATTTTAAGACAACTAAATGTATTACTGTAACTTACAACTAGTATCAGTATCTAGTATCAGACTTTTTCAACATGTTCAAGAGATCTAAAAAATGTTTGTGTTAACTCTGTCTCCCAAACCATAAACGAACAAATGGTTTAGATAACTAAGTTTTCGAGCACTCTGGTGTTTTAGTTAATTGATGGAAATTAACTAAAATAATAAGAGTTAAATGATGAAGCCTGGGACTCAAGTACTTATGGTAGTAAGTCGTCACAAATGGTGTATCTTGAATGCGAGAGTCCCTAGTGGTTTACCGGGAAAATATAAGAATTGAATGGAGAATTTTATTTCATGACAAGTTGGCCATGGAAGCTCAATGGGTAAGAGTGACTGGATGGAAACCAGATCTGTGGTTCAAATCCCGGCCAATGGTATTGAATTTTTCATGTTGACTATCAAAAACTCTAGTGTTGTCATTTTATTCTGCATGTAACTATTCCATCAAGCTTCCAAACATATATTTATTATGATTAACTTAAAGTCTATAGAAGAAACCTGATATGAATAAGTAATTTGGTTTACCTACAAGAGGGTAGTGGGCTGAGAAAATGTTATGATTGTTACAAATAAAGTGTTTATAATATAATTTTGAGTTGAACTAGTACTCAATGCTCCATATATGTTTGCCTAGAACATGTTTCGTTAGGACATTTCTAACAACCTCAGCTAATGTGACTATTGAATTTTGATTTGGTAAACTCCTTGGAGGCGATAGGGGTGTCTGTTGGTATCCTGACATGACATTTCATGTGATAAAGGTGATATCGAAATTAAACAGCTTTCCTTCATATTTCTTTATGATATCTTTTCCCATGTGGTTAATGCAGTTGGACCCTGAACACTTTTAATAAATAGGTTTCTTGTTCTATATCATGATTCTCGTTCAAAAAGTAGTACGCTACTCCGATTTGTTTATTTCTTTGTTCTTGATGTTCCTAAAATGCTCTTTAAGCCAATATAAAAGTTGTCATGGCCTTTGCAATTAATCCAGTACATATATACAAATATAATAATTTGTAACTTAAAAAACTTCACTTAAAAGAAATGACCATTTTCTTACAAATTAACCAATTTCGTGAATATCTCATTCACATCATCAGCTTGAACCATCAACAAATTTGTTAACATTACCGTCGCTAGATGTCACTATGTTTATTTTAGTACTACCAACATCTGAAAATGAAACAAATTGAAAAACAATTGACTGCTGGTATTTCAAAATTCACTATGCGATGTTTATTTTTTAAAATAAATGTCGTTTTGCAAACCATTAAATCTATTGGACCACTTAATTGTTTTAGTAATTTAACTTCAGGATTTATTTCATAGTTAAATAACCAAAAATGATCTGCTACGGTCGATTTATCAGTCTGTTTATACTTAATGTTACGAAAATTTTCTTTCGTTCTGGTTTCCAAATTACGTTTTGTCATTCCAATATAAACTTTTATCACAATCATAACAATTAAATTGAATAAATTAATACAGTACATACTCAAGTTTTTGTTTGTGGGTTCCTCTTTTGTATTATGTGATTTCAAAAGGAGTGGTACACTGACTTTGTTCTGTGGAGCCAAAGTAATGTTGTGTTCTTTGAATACTTTTTGGAAAATGTATGTAGCTCTGGGGTGGTATGTAAATTTTCTGTATGAAGTTTTATTACTGATTGGGGAAAGAGTAATTATTTGTCTGCATCTCTTTTGTCTTCTGAATTTATCAATTTTCTTTTTGATCTTCAGGCATGTACCAGATACTAGTTCGACTCAAAATAATATTTTGTGCTTCATTGTATCATAGTCCTTACTCGTTAAGAAGGTGTTAATAATTAAAATGCTAATTGCATTATTGACTTTTCAGTGTACCGAAGCCTGTATTCCATAGTGTGAATGGCAAAAGGTCCAACAGTCAAAGAGCACAACAGGAGGTCATATCCCCACAGCATGCAGAGCTAATAAATTTCATTTATGAATGTAAGTAATAACCAGCATACTTTTTAGGCAGGTAGCAGCCACTTTACAAGTTTGAATGGAAAATGAGATATCATGTAATTGTTGCATGGTATAAATGCTTCCATATAACTCAATGCACTTTCAGGTTATGGTACATGGGGTACTGAAATCACTATTTTGAGAGAAGCACTTCAGCGTCCCCTCCCTGTACCAATGCTACCATTATACAGGGTGTATTATATAAATGAATATCAGGGTTTTAACTCTTTATAATATTTATTATATTCAACTTAGTTATAAATGATACATCAAATGAAAAAGCAACTCAGACAGTTTTACCAAGAACCTTATAAATGTTCAATGTGACTACCTTTTGTCACATGGCACACATCAAGTCTATAGCCGAGTTCTTCCCAAACGTTGATAAGTGTGTATTCAGTAATTGTAGCAACAGCTGCTTCAACCCTCGTAAGTCTGGGAGAAAAATTGTTTAAGATAACTTTAGGATGAAATTTGTTTTAAAACTGTAGTCAACTATTGTACATTTAAGAGCACTTACTGTTTTTTCTTTCTTTTCTTCTTTACAGCATGGGACAAAATCTGCAAGGAGTATGAACAAGAGAGTGATCCAAGTAAGTGAACTCTTTTTGATACATTTATGCTAGATTTCACCAACAAATGTTAAAATCGACATTAACAAATGTAATGTAACAGTTGTAACAGCGCTAACAAAGCTGTTAAATTTCTTGCATTTTACCAACCTGTTTTCTGAAAACGTTAAACATGTGTTAACACCAAGAAACTTGTAAATATTACAGCTATAGAAGACTATGGATGAGTTTTATTATTTTCTGAATGTACTGTGATGTGCTTTTGTTTTCATTTTCGTCTGCTCACAGCTAAAAATAATGGCGGATAAACAAAATTGTAAATAAAAGCTGTGATACAAATTTCTCATCGATGGAGAAAGAATTGTTAATTGAATTGGTGACGAAGTATAAGGATATCATGGAAAATAAGAGGACGGATGCAGTGAATGTAAAAGAGAAAGATATCATGTGGGGAAAAATCTGAAACTAATTTAATTCAAATGTATGTGTCCTTACTAGAAACATGAAACATCTTCAGTATTACGTAAATTTAAAACGAGGTGCGAAGAAGTACAAGTGACGAGTGACTTGAACGTTTCAAAATGGGAGGTGGTCAGTGAATTATAAAATCACAAAATTATTAATACTTGAAGCAAAGGCGAGATTGACATATTCCTTTCAATGCATGTTCTATCTCAGTATTACATAAATTTAAAACGAAGAGCGAAGGACAAGTGACAAGTGACTTGAACGTTTCAAGATGGGGGTGGACAGTGTATTATCCACATAATTCAGTGAATTATAAAATCGCAAAGTTATATACTTGAAGCAGAGGCAAGATCGGCATATTCCTTTCAATGCATGTTCTAACCTCTCTTGTACTTCCGCAATAACCTTCATAGCAACTTCTTTGGACATTCTATACCCCTATAGAAAATTTTCTGATAATTTCTTCTCATAGGCTATACTCTTATTACGAATGCCATTTACACGTCTTAAATAGAGCAAATCGACAAGAGCTGCATTCATGCATGCCATCTTGACATCAGAAATTTGACTTGTTAGTTTAACAAGAGATTTAACATGAGTGTGAAGCTAACACTTGTTGGTGAAATACAATTTTTGTTATAACTACTGTTAAACCCATGTTAAGTCTTAACATCTGTTGTTGAAATCGGGCGTGTTAACTATAGAACTGGACAAATCAAACTGTTATAATTCATTCTGATTGCTATCGCCCAGTGCTTTTAGTGAAGATCTAGTGCAAATAATTTCAGAAAACATACAGTCTTTTACCTTGACAATGTCATTAGGTCCGTGTTATGTGCCAGATAGCAAACATTCTGATGTGTTACACTCATATGACTTTCTCTACTCTTGTACAAACTATTCTGACAAGTCTTTATTCTTCTATGTTAATTGAAATAAACATTTGCAAAACTTATCTCATTGCTAATTTTCTTGGAGGTGTAAAGGATAGCTGGTTGCTATGCTTGAACAGATTGTTCTCTTTGCATGGCCAACTCATGGGGTTATGATCTTTAAATAAAGCAATGGCAGCACATTTAAAAAAATGCAGTACAAGGGCAGTTCAATGAGTACCTGTGTTTCAAAATATATGTGTTGCTGAGCGAAGTTTGTGTTATTGTGTACTAACATTTGTTACACATCAAAGCAGATTTGTTGCTGATTCATAGATTAGTTTGGATTTTAGAGACATTTCAATAAGTTATTCAGCTTGTTTTTGCTAAAATGGAAAAAGTGCAGTATTGTTCAGTGATTTGCTTTTTACTTTTAGATGAGAAAACTTTCGAGGAGATGAAAGCAAATTTGGATGCTGTTTATAGAGACCTTTTTGTCTTCTGTGAGAACAGTTAGATATTGGTATAACAAATTTAAACGTGGTCAAACATTCATTTTTGACAATGAGCACCTAGGATGCCCTGCAGATGTGGTCCTTGAAAAAAGTCCACAATCTGATTCTTGCTAACCGTCGAACGAAAGTTTGTAAATTGGCAGAGGTCCGTGTATCAACAGGAACAGCAATTCATATTTTGCACAATAAATTGGAGATGAGAAAGCTGTCAGCTCGATGGGAGCCACATTTGCTTACTGCGGACAACAAGCAGGTGCGGCTTTCAACTTCCAAGCTGTGTAAGCAAAATCTGAAGAACTTTCTGCACCAAGTTGTCACTGTTGATGAGGCCTGGATTCATTATACCCTGGAAATCAATCAACAGTCAAAACAATGGGTTGTTTCCAGAGAATCAGCTTCAAAGAAGGCAAAGACGGTACCATCCGCCAGAAAACTGATGGCCATGATTTTTTGGGATGTAAAGGGTGTCACACTCATTGACTTAGGAAAAATGATTACTGGAGCATACTGCAAGGAGTTATTGTCCGAATTCAACAAGTAGTTAAGACACGGCCCCCTGTGGTGAAGAAGAAAGTTTTGTTTCATTGTGATAGTGCTCTAGACATTCATCCGGAGTTGCTACCACACTGCGTGAATTGCTGGCACCCCCCACACCCCATTCTTCTGTTCTCAAACATGAAGAAACCACTTCTCGAACTGTAAAAACACTTGAGCTCCACTTGCATTTAAAAATTAGGACATGTTTCAAGGACCCTGCGTCCTCATCAGCTGATGTTTGACTAGTTCTTCAGGTGACCGCCTCCCTCTTCAGGCACTGCTCACCTGAACAGCAGTCACCTGAAGAACTAGTCGAACATCAGCTGATGAGGAGGATGCAGGGTCCTTGAAACATGTCTTAATTTTTAAATGCAAGTGGAGCTTAAGTGTTTTTACAGTTCGAGAAGTGGTTTAAAAAGGTTTTATTGATGAAGCTCCACTGTTTATAAATACTTCTATTTATAGTTTTTTTTTAATGAAGAAATGGCTCGCAGGAAAACAAAGTTCACATCAAATGAGGTGGTCATCATGGAAGCAGAAGCGTATTTTGCACAACTTGAAAACTCTCATTTTTTTGAGGGGTTAAAAATGGCAGGAGCATTGGGAGAAGCTCTATCCCTAAAAGTGGACTATATTAAGAAATAAATAATTAGTACATGCTTAGGCTTTTACGGCCAGTGTTAATCCAATAAAATGTGTTATCCGGGCTTTTTGGCCATGGTTGATTGGCTGAAATAGCACTTGATGTTTCACCCGTCTCTCCGCTGGGCATCTTCAGAAGTAGTCAACTCAGGCAGGGTTGCTGGAGTGGCACTTGTACCAAACGCCCTCATATATATAGCTGGGCGAGGGACTGCCCACTTACATCCTCTGCCAATCACGTTATGGCTAGGGCTGCTCTCCCATGATTGGTCTGGCCATTTTTTGAAGCTTGATCTTAATGTTCTCCAACACAGAAAACCAAATCTTATTTGATAAATAAGATTTGGTTTTCCCTATTGGAGAACGTTAAGATCAAGCCGGGAAAAACAGCCAGACTAATTGTGGGAGAGCAACCCTAGCCGCAACATGATTGGCAGAGGATCTAAGTGGGCAGTTCCTCGCCCAGCTATGTATATAAGGGCATTTGGTGCAAGCACCACTCCAGCAACCCTGCCTGAGTTGACTACTTCTGAAGATGCCTGGCGGAGAGAGGGCGAAATGTCAAGTGCTATTTCAGCCAATCGACCACGGCCAAAAAACACAGATTACACATTTTATTGGGTTAAATAATTTGTGTTTGGAAAAAAACTGGCATTTTCATTCCTAACATGGGTACTTATTTAACTGTCCTCATATTAGAGCTGTATACAATATATGTTTTACTAAAAGTAATAAAGAAGACCTGCTGTTCAGAGTAAAATATCCCAGTTCAGTTGTCATTTAGCTAATAACATGAGAGAACACAATGAATAAACAAATTTGAATGGTTATTTTCTTTCTTTACAGATACCTCACATAGTATAGTATACCATAATGACGGAGAACCAAATGGTGTGTTGCAAGGTAGGTTGATTTACTACTTGAAAATCTTAATACGAGGGGTAATCAACTGTAAACAGGCCTTTCGTTCCAGAAAATTTATCATGAAGAATAACTGAAATTAACATTTTTCCTACTTTTCTATATATTCACCCATCTTTTCTATACATTTGTTCCAACGGACAGGCAGTTTTTAATGCCAGTTTCAAAGAAAGTGCGAGGATGGGTGCGGAGCCAGTTGCGCACGAAGTCTTTCATCAGCGGTTGCTCTCCACTCCTCCACTCCAGACTGGCCCTCTTTGATATGGGTGTATAATGATGCACCCATGTCTCATCACAAGTGATGATTCTGTCCAGAAAAGCATCACCTTCCTTTTTATAGTACATGAGAAGCATGTGACACATTTGAACTCGCACTGCTTTCTGTTCTGCAGTGAGATACAGCGGAACCCATTTCTCAATTTCAGCTCCCTTCAAATGATTGATTGGGCACTCCCCCATAGCTTATGAGAAGTTGTCGACAAATCTCAAGCACTGTGATGTGGCGATCCCCTTCAATGATGTCTTAAACAGCTTGGATGTTTTCTGAATGGATGCTGGTGCATGAGCGGCAAAGGTGGGCCAAGTTTTCAACACGTCACATCCTTCATTAAACTCATGGCACCAATGTTTAACTCTGGACCATGAAAGGGTTCTTTCCCCAAACTGTAGGAGTAACCGGTAGCAAATTTCAGCTGCACCAACATTTTCATTGACAAGAAACTTGATTATTACTCGGTGCGCAACAGCTGGATGCACCTCTCTCTCAGACATCTCGGCAGCAACTGAGGGACAAAGCCAAACAAGTCTTCAGAGGCCACTGTCCCCTTCCAGGGACCTCACTGCATCTGCTGTAAAAGCCTCGAACCCATATGGCACTCTATGCGTGCGCAGTAAACAAATGCCTGTTAATATTTGATTGCCCTTTGTATATCAAAACCATTGGCTTGAATTGTCACATTTAAATATTAACTATTGCTGTAACTGTTGCAGATTTCAAGCCTTTTGATCTGGAATCGTGGTGGGGCAAGAGATTGTTCAACAATATTACAAAATCCATATAAGTGTAGAACTTAGCAGCAAGACTTTGCAGAAAAATGACATTTGATGTGCAAATGGTGTTTAGCAATACAAGAAACTTAGTGATACACAAAGTGATAATCTTCCAATAACACATTGGCAAGAAGATTGCATGTGATCTTTTACTGGAACAGATTTGTAAAGCATCGCGTGTGAAGTTTTGTTTCACTCTCGGCAGATTGCATCATGCAAAAATTTATGCAGTGAAATTGAACATATTATGCAGTAGTGGCCATTAAATTGGATAGCATTGACTGTCAGAGCCAATCCCATTTTATAATCAAAAGTGTGCTCAGACAATATAGGATCTAGTCAGTGTTAATGTTAAGTCAAGTTGAAATTTTATATTTTGTAGTCTTAACTGTGTTGCCTGCCAACACTGCAATATTGTTGAATCTGAAGTAGTTAATGTCTAATTTTATTGAATTTGAAATTATGTAACTTACATAAAGCTTTTCTACTCTTTGTGTTAAGGTATGGTGCTTTGCTGTGCCATAAGCTCACTTTGACTAAGGCCTCATTCAGCATTGCACTAAATGCTGCTGCAGTTTTGTCAATTGATCTTATGTCTTTATTCAGTTATCATTCCAGATGATAATATAAGGAAATCAAAACTAAAAAAGCTGAGCATTTTACTTCCATAGGTCAGATGGGATAAGTGTCCTGATTGTTGACATTGTTAGTAAAATGTCAAATATATCATGTATCTGTAAATAATTTTAGAGTAAATGGTGGCCTAAATTTTAAACATCATTCTCATTTACGATTAAAGAACATGTTTGTGCAGAGAGTTGATACAGTTCTGTGGTAATGCATGTGGGAAAGAATTAATTGTCTAAATTTAGGCATTATAGTAGACTGGTTAATTTTTTTACTGTAGCAGTTGATAATAAATTGTTATGCTGTTATATATATTTTATGAAATGATGCAGTATTTTCTTTGCCTCTGTAATCAACAGTTAGAGAGAAGCTCGCTGAGTGATTTGAAGCACAATTAAGATGAATCATTATGTAGAAAATGAAGCTAGCTACAGTGAAGCAATAAGTTTTTTTTTTTTTTTTTTTTTGCTTTTTTTTCCCCCCTTCTATTTGTAATAAAAAGTCACGTATCTTAAGAAAATGATGTCAATTTTTCTTTTTAGTTGAGAACGATTTCACGAACCCTTGCTTGCATCATCAGTTGCCCACTTCGGTAGCGTGGTGGTAGCATGTCTCCTTTTCCGGCGTTTTCCCTTATCCTGAAAGACGAATGTCGGGTAACTCTTGAGCTCTATGGATCCTGGGCTCATTTGAGCATCATTTCACCCATTCCATTCATCGTCCGATATGACTTAACGTTGGAGGACGTAAATTACACACACACACACACAAAAAAAAAAATACACTTTGTTGTCCTGGATAATGGTTACTATGTTACTACGAGGGCTGTTCAATAAAGAATGATCATAATTTTTTTACGGTTATTATTTTTCGCAGTAGAATTCAATCTTATTATATTCTGTTAGCTTAATGTGAAACAAACACGCCATAGTAGTTTCATTGTTGGTATTCCTGGTTCCCGCCTGTGAGAACCAGGCAAGTTCAGACATCCAAAGTATAAACTTGAAAGAAGCATAGAGACAGTGAGGCACAACTTAGCACAAAAGTGAATCGAGAAGATACTGACACACTGCTTCACTCACACTGTTTTTTCACAGGACATGTTTCAAGAGCTTTTGCTCTTATCAGCGGAAACTCGACTAGTGCAAATTGTAGTGGTTACCTGTTTCTGCATATCGTCGATAGATAGCATGATGTACTTGTCAGATGTCTGGTGGTGGAGTTTCAAAATTCATGACTGACGATTTTTGTTAATGAAGATTTTTTCCCATACAGAAAGGTCTATGGGGTGATTAGCGTATTTTATTAAAGATGTTTCCAAGTTGATGTCATGTCTAGTACTCAAAAAATGAAAAACCAATGCTGATTTTTCTGTTTCACCATTTTTAATGTTTCTTAAATGTTCTTCAGTTCTGATGTCAATATTTCTTTTTGTTTTTCCTATATAAATTTTAGGGCAGGTTTCACATTTGATCACATAGATTCCTGGTTTTTCTTTGGTAGTAATTGAATTTTTTTTTTTTGGGGGGGGGGGGGGCTTTTAACAAATTTCTGATATTAAACCTATTTTGAGGTGCAAGAATTATGTTGTGTTTTGAAAAGATTTTTTGGAATTTATTATAGGCTGATGGATGGAAGGTGAATTTTTTTAAAAAGATTTTTCTCTTTTTCTCCCATAGGTTCAAGGGTGGTGGTTTCTTTTATTTTCTTAGCTTTGTTGAGTCTATTAACTGTTTTGTCTACTAAATTTGGGTTGAAACCGTTGGACATAGCTACTTTTTTTATGTGTAGGTATTCTTCTTGATAATCTTCTCTGTTTAGTGGAAAGTTGATCATCCGAAATATTAAACTGTTGAAAATGGCATGTTGGTGTTGTTTTGGGTTGAAACTATTTTTCTTAATATAATTATCTGTGTGTGTCGGTTTCCTGCAAATACCAAAAGTGAGTTTGTTGTTCATTTTTTTGATCTTGATGTCCAAAAAAGGGAAGCACTAGTCGCGTTCCAGCTGATGATAAGAGCAAAAGCTCTTGAAACATGTCCTGTGAAAAAACAGTGTGAGTGAAGCAGTGTGTCAATATCTTCTCGATTCACTTTTGTGCCAAGTTCAGACATGTTCAGTATCGCCTACTGCTGCAATAGAGGTAACACGCGAGGAACAATATGCCGCTTTGAAATTCTGCTTTCATCTCAACAAATCTTCAGTTTCGGCCTATACAATGTTACAGGAGGTCTATGGAGAGTCGGTTCTTCCCTTCCTTAAAATGTTTAAAGAGGGGAGACAATCAATTTCAAAGGAAAGTGGACCCGGTGCTCCAGTTACTGCTCTTACGGAAGAAAACATCAACACTGCTGCTGTAATTGTGAGAGAGGATCGACGAATTACCTTAAGATCACTTACTGAAATACTGAACATTTCATTGGGTGCTACCTACACGTTGGTGACAAACATTACACATGGGACGTATTTGTGTGCAATTGGTTCCAAGACTGTTGATTCCCAAACAAAAGGACATTTGCATGCAGATCTCCATGCAGTTAAAGTTGGTGTTAGAGGAAGACACAGAGTTTCTTTCAAACATAATCAGTGCTGATGAATCTTGGCTACATCATTTTGATCCTGAGAGCAAACAGCAAAGCTCAGTGTGGAAATCTCCTTTATCACCAACTCCAAAAAAGCAAAAGAGGTTGCTTCTGCTGGGAAAGTTGTGGTCATCTCATTCTTTGATATTCATGGAATGGTTTATCAGCATGTTGTACCTGCACACACACATCAGTAACTGGACAATACTACAGGGATGTCCTGAAAACATTGCAAGTCCATATCAAGAGTAAAAGACCACACTTCAATGAAGCAGGCTGGATGCTGCACCACGATAATGCGCAGCCGCATATTGCCAATGTTGTTGCTGAATATCTTGCAAAAATCAACATGAAGTACATCCCTCAGTCTCCCTATAGTCCGGATTTAGCCCCATGTGACTTTTTTATATTCCCTAACTTTAAGAAACGCCTTCATGGGAGCTATTATCCATCATCAGAAGCAGTGGTGAAGGCTGCAGAGGCAATTTTGAAGGATCTCTTTGAAGTCTTTGAAGACTGGCAGAAAAACTGGTACAAGTGCATCACATTCAGGGAAAATATTTGGAGAAGGAGCATCAAAATTATGAGGAGTAGAGGTACATTGTCAAAAAATTGTGATCATTCTTTATTAATTAGTCCTCAAATGTTTTTTCAGTATTACCAAAATCTGAAAACGAAACAAACCTAAATAAATATAGTATTAAAAATTTTCTACATTTCTCTAAAAAAGATAAAATTTCTGATAGTAAGAAATCTGGTATTTATCAATTTAATAGTTTCGATTGTGATCAGGTTTATATTGGTAAGGCTAAACGTAATTTGGAAACCAGAACGAAAGAACATTTTTGTAACATTAAGTATAAACAAACTGATCAATCGGCTGTAACAGATCATTTTTGGTCATTAAACCAAGAAATAAATCCTGAAGTTAAATTATTAAAACAATTAAATGGTCCGATAGATTTAATAGTTTGGGAAAAGATATTTATTTTAAAAAATAAACATCGCGTAATGAATTTTGAAATACCAGCAGTTGATTTTTTAGGTTTGTTTCGTTTTCAGATTTTGGCGATACTGAACAAACAGTAACATAGCAATCTTTATCCATAACAATGAAGTGTGTTGACTGATGATGCGAGCAAGGGTTTGTGAAATCAATCTCAACTAATAAGAAAAATTGACATCATTTTCTTAAGATAAGTGAAGTTTTTTGGGACAAATAGTTATATTTGTGTAAGATGAATCATGTTTGTGAGGCTTCCATGGCCGGTGTCCATTATTTATATTAGGTTTTCCAGTGTAGCCCTGTATAATCATTGGCTACTAACATTTTGCAGATCATGTAGCTTATTTCTTCTCAGGCAATGTGCGAAGAAACCAGCTATGCATTTTAATTTATTCTCTGTTTGCTCTGCCCACCATTTCTGTTTGTGATGGAAGGTTCAATGGCAACATTAGTTAAGAAATGTTGCCAGATCAACTCAAGGCTCTTCTGCTGCCACAGTTAAAATTGTTCTTATGCTTTAAAATTTCCAAACTCTCACATTTATTCTGTGGGAGTAGTTCTCTCAGATAACTAAAAGTTTAATTCAGTCAAAATCAATATGATGACACTTGTTGAGAGATGTTCCATTAAAGATGGATTTCTCGGATTGATTAAGTCTAAAACTTTGAATATGTTCTTTTAGAAATGGCGATGGATCACCCCCTTTGTCCAATGTAGGATTTACCACAATCACAGCTTATTTTGTATACTCTAGGATTAAGGAATTTGTTACTCCTGTCCTTTATAACCTTTCTTAACTAATGACCCCATTGGCCTTCCCATCACCAATAGAGAGAATAAATTAAAACACACAGCTGGTTCCTTTGCACATAGCCCAAGAAGAAGCAGGCTGCATGACATGCGAAACATCTGCAGTCAATAATTGTATGACACAGTCTACACCGGCAGACCTAATAAAAATAAGATGAATCATATCAAAGGTTGACGAATTTTGGTTTCTGTGTATGATGTGGATAAATGAATTTTAGTGATGCCACAGGTAAGTTGACATTTCATCAAAGGCTTTTTTTGAAATCCATTATTTCATGAAGATTCTAGGCAGATCATGAAAGTCTAGCACATGATGTAACTTCAGTCTGTACACGGTAGTCAGTGAGAGCCCCAAGGTGTATATTTTAGAGCTAGAAATTCAACATATTGATAAAAATGTAATTCAAAGTTAAAGAAACTGAAGTAATTTAAGTGTTAATATTATTAATCTTCAAACAAATTGATGTTGCAAAACTATTTTACAAATTGTAATTGAATGGGAATATTGAGAAAGTACACATGTCCATTTTTTTATAAAATTGAGTTAACATATAGGCCCATCATAATGTGGAGAAACCCCTTGGGCCATATTCATAGTCAGACTTGGTCCAGGCCAACTTGCTACTTCCAGTGGACTAACGGTGGACCATCTGTTTTCTTATTCATAAACCAGGATTAGCGATAGTCCGGTGACCAAACACTTTGGTTCACCTCCAAGGGGTAGATTAAAGGCAGCATGGAAATAAAATCAAAGCAATAAATTCTAATCTCAACAATGTTATTAATAAATGCTTACGCATGATGAATGTAGCTGTAGCGTATAGAATTTGTGAAATAAGACAGAGGAAAACTTATCTACCAAGAATAGAAATTATTGCAAACTACGATGACCTAAACTTCCAAAGCAGATACAGGTTTAGTAAAGCGAATGCCAGTAAGCTGATAGAAATGATTGGTCCTAACCTGTACGTCAGGGACGATAACCTAGGCCTGAAACTCAAATCCTAACAGCACTTCGGTATTATACAAGAGGAGGATATCAAGACAATGCTGCTGACCTGCATCAGTAAGCGACATTATCAGCAAACTCGTTATAAATTTCCCTCCATACCTCCTCCTTTCTCGTATTTGTATTTGTCGACACAGATTTATTTTCTGTAATGTTCATTCTTTTTTGGACTAGAGAAAACATTGATATTCCTCTGACCAGTTGATACCACACTTCATATTATCTACATTCACAGCACACCAAACTTTGTAACTGAACCTCAAACAGCAGCAACTGTAAGAATGATAAAGAAACAGCTGTGAAACTACCACAGAGATTTATAAACTTGTAGATACATTGTGGTTTGTTTATCACTCTATGGGACTCGTGCATGCACAGAAGAACCTTTCTATGTCACGTAACATTTGCTCCGTGCTGGTCCAAGGCTTTTTATTGTCTATGAATATTTAATAGACCGCCTTTGGTGCGGACCAAATTAGTTGGAAGATAGTCTAGACCAAAGTGATAACTATGGCCTCTTATGCTCTGGTATTTTCTGTGTTATGCAGCCACAGTGTAATTTGTAATTCAACCAAACCCTATAGGTCAGGTTTATCAAGTTAATTGGCCTATAAATGAGAAGAAAATGCAAAACCTGAGACAATGTTTCATTCTTACAAAAAGATGAAATCATTCAGAGTTTCGACGACAACATATACAATTGGCCAACATATGTCAAAAAAGAATGAACCTTGTGTAGAATATAATGGTAAAGAGTTCTCTTTGGCACAATTTGTTTCATTTTTGTCCTTGTCAGCAATAAAATGTGGGTTAAGTGATAATTTTTGCATATTTATTATAAAATATTGAGAAAGCCCACATGTTCACTAAATAAATGTTAACATAATTTCAAAAAAATGGAACAAGAAGGTTTACAGTGCAATGGCATGCTTCCCTCTACATTCATTTCAACAAAAAATGAGGACAAAAACTGACCTTTAGCATGATTTTAAGACCTGGAATGTTTTTTGTATCTCCTGAAAAATTTAGTTTGCTGGACATATGAGATTTCTCAATATGCCGATTCAATTAGTGTGAAGGTTGACACTATAGTACATTTCTTTCTGAAACAAGTTTTTCAATTGGCTGGCCCCTTAGCTCAGTCGGTAGAGCACCTGCCTGCTCTACTAGGAGTCCGGGGTTCGATTCCCAGCAGTGGGGGTGGGGATTTTTCTCCGATCAAGATAATTCCTCAGAGTCTGGAAGTATGAATGAGGGTGCGAATGTGTACGTGATCTAATGATTATAACCCAACGAATATGAGTTAACACCTTCGATATGTTCCAAAGGAGAACAGCCGCCGATATGACCATTGCAGTTAAATGAAACAAAAAAAGAAAATGTTTTTCAACTAAGTGTGTAGGGGAATTTAGTGAAGTGACGTCCAAATTAATTGATAAAACTATTTGTAGTTGGTTCTTCAATGTCAACTTTTATTTGTGTATGGGAAAGATCACAAGATTAAAATAATATCAATGGGATTTCTAGTTTTTGCTATAATTGCTTTTAAATCTGTTTGGAACTCCTCTTTAATAAATATAAAAATAAATTGACATTTGCTAGTCTCACAAACTTGAATGGCTGAACTGATCTGCCTAATTTTGGTTTTGAAATATACATATAAGTCCAAGGAAAATTTAAAAGGTGATAAATAAAGCCTAAAGTGATAATGGACCAGGTTATTAGCAAAATATTGTCACAAGCCCATTGTTGATCGAGGCGGCACCAGTGACTAGTTCAAAGGGATGGGCATGCAGTGTGTAGATGGAGGCTCGCCGAAATGGTGGGGGGAGGGGAAAGAGACGGATTTCTCAAGAGTTCTAGTTATTTGTTCTAGATGTCTTGATGGTTGGAGAACATTCCGGAATGTGAGTAATCTACAAAAAAGGGAGCTTGCCCGCCACAGGAGTCAGTCGGTGGTTGAACTCGCGTGCATCAACAGCTGTGTTGTGGTTGATGACCTTGCAAGTTGTATTGTGTATGTAGTGTAATTCTGGACTGCTGGTGTACGAAGTGTGTTTCTACGAAAATAAAGTGCAATTTTTTGGTGTTTGTAACCTGGACTTTAAATTTCATGAATCCACAAAGTCACAATATAAAAGTACACATGCAAATTTTGCAGAACACATACACCTTTTATTTTTGACAAACAAAAGCATTACAAAGTAGAATGATATTCCATTCCTTGCCAAAGTCTTCAAAACTATTTCTCTAACCATGTTTTTTATTAAATAATGTTTATCGTTTTTTATAAAGACTAACATTTTTACGTAGCATGATATACTTTTCAAAGATTAGACACAAAATTAATTTCTGAATGCACTATAACAAATATTTGACCACAGATAATTGTCAAATACTGGTGAATCCTTGGATACCTTCTTTTTAATTTGTGTATGTGAATTGAATTGACACAAAATTAATTGAATTCCTTTATGACTTGTGAAGTTCGCAGAAACTTTTTTTACTGACTTAGGTCGTCGTAGAAGTCAGTCAAATGTGCGACAAGCTACGTCACGTCCTGACTACACTGATGAGCAGCAAGACACAGATAGTGCTAATAATGGTGTTGGTGTGTCAGAATTGCATTCTAGAGTATCTGTTTCTTCCAGGGGAGTTGTTTTCTTACAAATCAGTTAACACAGTTATTAACCAGGGGGACGTACTCAACTATCCCATAGAATTTTTAAGTTCATTAGAATTGCCTGGACTTCTAACTCACAATTTTAAAATCAAAAGTAGGATTAGTTTAACCAACCACAACTGAATTTGAACAAGACTGTGAAAAAGCTAATGAATAACGTCATCGAGGCAACAATCAAGGGAAAGTACAAAGGAGGGGATATCTTAATCCTGTGTATTCTGATCATTCCAACAGATATTTAAATTTCACCAAAATTGCAGGATAAATAACTAATCCAAATGTGTTTTATTTATATAGACAATTTTTATTGGTGGTACGAAGTTTGCCAGGTCGGCTAATAAATAAAAATAATTTTATTGTCATTGAGCTGTACAGTAATAGATGTCAAGAAATATTATTGCAAACATTTTGGTTTTAAGGTAAGTATATTCCTATGTAATAACCCTATTTACAATAAAATTATTACTTATGAACAGACATCAGATTCCATACACCTTAGCAATTAATATACGCGCACAGGTACTATACAAGTTCAGGTGCGACATCAACAAACATCTGTGTCAACAAGTATACCAAAGCGCTGTGTGTGTGCAGTCTGGTACAGATACGAAGTGTAAGCTACGTTAGAACATGCCGACCTCCTCATTGCTTTCGATGCGGAAATTACTGTGAACAACCATGTTCATTCGTAAATTGTCAAATGTGAATTTTCTGCACCTCTAGCTGAAACAATATAAAAATATTGGGAGAAAGTTCGTTCAACGTCCCATGACGTTAATGGTGCACATGAGTAGTGCAAATCATTTTCATATGTTTGTTCGAGACTTAGTTTACTTCTTATATTACGCAGCTCTGAAAATCCAGTATATTTGTGTTGAATACTGGACAATTCATTTTTGTTTGTTTGGTAAGTGGCTCATTTTCTATATTGAAATTTTTGCAGACCCCTCCTCTACGGCTTTTAGACAGCTCGAAATTATATTCTTACATGCATCACTTGGCCTTATAATCTTACCAGAGGGCTTCCTGTTGGATTATGCAATGAACGAGTAAGCTACAGCCCTGCTAAACCACTTTTATGGCCAGCCATTGCTCTTGCTGCATTTGTTGCACCAAATAAGTGGAAACCTTTGCAATATTGGCATGATACTCCATTGGGAAATTATGGCTATGGACAATGTATGCCTACTTAACCAGCATTTGTCTTGCTTTAACCCTTAGTGAACTACGTTTTAGAAACAACTTAGTCCACAGTCAGAGGGGTTCATAGAAAAACATGTTCAAATTACTATAGGTAAACCATGAAGAAAATGCAGTTGTAGGCATGATTTACCAAAACTGAAGCTCCCAGCTTTCCCCCCTCTACTGTCATTTTAGGTTGCCTCTCCTCTCCATAGTGCAAGCTGCAATACACTGGTCAATGTATGGATGGAATGGAGTCATGTGATGCTTGGATGTTGAGGAGGGGAGACTACTGTGCTTGCACATGTGCACACTGACTGCACTTTGCTTTCGGTCTATTTATAGCATGTTTCCTAAGGGTTGAAAGAGTGTATCCTGGTTGCGTGCAGTATCCAATGTAGACCTTCGAATGATATACCAGAAATTTACATGGCTATTTCTTTTCATCAGGTTACAAAAACCAAATTTTAATTTACACTGATGGATCTAAAAGCTCCTGTGATGTTGAATGTGCTTGTTTATGAATCAGAACCACAAACATTTGGTTTTCACTGTAGCATAGGTTGGGTGATTCCCTAATTTTGAGAGATTCACTTTGGAACCTTTGTGAGTAGTACAACTCACTCTGTTGTACAGCACATCCTGCATTTTATGTGGTGTGTGCTTGGATTCCTGAAATGGTGGATTCGCAGCTAAGGCGACAAGCACAGAGCCCAATATTAACTATGTCACTTCGGAAGACTGAGCTTGTGCCAAGTGTGGTTAGCTCCCCCTGAAAATGAGCTTACAGCAGTGAAGGAACTTACAATAAACTGGGTAACTTGTTGATCATCTTATCTGGAGACAAGTTTGGCTTGATTGCATAATGGCACTGCAAGCCTACCCCACTTTGTGCTTTATATAACTCCTCTCTCACAAGGGGACTATCACTATGCTCACACCTGTATTTGCATGCAAGTTTGATGCATCATCTCTCCTCTATGTGCAGAGTATAGCTGGAAGTACCCAAAAATAAGTCCAGAATACATAACATGTAAGGCATAACACAGCATTGTATAGAAGGGATTTGTTATCCCTGAAGGCAGCAGTCCATACGGCATACATAAGGAGCACTGGCACAGAACTGATGAATGTCCAGCAGCTACTTGCAAGTGGTCGCATGCAGCACTTTCCAAGCTTCAGTTTTGGGTGTTGCTGTTCTACTCTGCAGCAGATTTTTGGTGCACTTGGTTTATATACAGCAGTCATTATTCCACCAAAATTTCAGGTGCATAGCAATGCAAGTACAGTGATAGTTCCCTTGTGTGTTCATGTGTTGCTACTGTGTGTTTCCCTAGCACATCTTTGGGAGTTTTTTTTTCTTTATTTCAAATTTACCTCTGACTTCCTTAAATGTAACTTTTTCTACCCTTTTATTTTGTAGCAATAGTTATCTTTGACCTTTGTAATGATTTCTTTTTAAAGGGCGTTGAGCTTGCAGTTGAATGCCCTTGAAAGGATTAATATAACATCTTTCTTGAAGTGTTTTTATGTGCTGTATAACAAACACACCTTGAAATTAATGGAATTTTCACCTTGTACGTAAAGAGAAATTTAACTGGCAAATACGTAATCGGAAATTTTTCTTTCACACTAGTGTATTGTCGCAGTGACACACATAAAAGTTTTGGCACAAATAGATAACAGACAGATAGTGTTTCAAGGAGATAAAGAGCTTGCATAAGCAGGTAAACATAGCGCCGGAGATAAAAGACTTTTCACAGATATAGTTACATTCTAGAACATTCGTGTTTTATTTCGTGACATGTTAGAGAACATTCTATAACAGTCTGGAATGTGTGTATAAAAAGAAGCCATGGCTAGTGATCGAGTCAATTGTGAACCGAGCATTAACCATAAACAGAGAGGAGTAAACCGCTTTAAAGATGTAACAGGAGTGTTGTAAACAGATGTAATCAGAATGCTGTTTGTTGGCATTGACCTTGGTAGATTGTGTATGTGATGTAATGCTGTTACATAAGAATTGAACAAAGTGTATTTCTATGGAAATAAAGAACATTTAAAATTTCTGCAACTCGGACTTTTAATTCTACAAACCTACAAAGTCACAGTATGTAGGCTAAAGTTTGGAAAGGTAGTCAGACTGAAAAATTCAATGCCATAGCCAAGATATGAACCATGGATCTCCCGCTCTCCATCCAGTTGCTGTTAACCATTGAGCTACAATGTCCGATATGCCAATATGACTTGAATTTTTCCATTGAATTTGGCTTACACAGCTAGTGTGAAAGAAAAATTGCCATTAATTGATCTAATAGTGGTTGGACTATAGAGTCTGGGACTTCAGTACTTACATGTTTTAAGTCGTCCTTAAGGTAGTTGTCTCATGTGTATGAGAATTCCTTGTGGTTTACCAGGAAAAGAGTCAGTTGGAGAATTTGTACTGCTAGCATGTTGGCCATGGTAACTCAATGGTTAAGAGCACCAGATGGAAACCAAGAGATCCGTGGTTGAAATTCCAGATATGGCACTGAATTTTTCATCTGACTACCTTTCTAAATATGTAATTGTTAGCACAAGATCTTGTAAACTTACAAAAAGTATGCATTAGTTTTTTTTTTTTCCTTTATTACATGTTTATTTCATCCATATGATCCAAATACATAGGATACGTCAACAGGTTTAACAAATACAATCTGTACATAACAATATTAAAATAATAAAATATAATAAAATATGCCAGAGGGTACCTTTACTATTTAAGCTTTAATTTAACCTTTTATACTCATCTATAGAGTAGACTGGGTTTTCTACAAGGTACTTTTTAATTGCTTTAAGTTTAAATTTTTCTTCTGTTATCTGTTTTATTTGATTCGGTAAATGATTGTACAATTCTTTAGATTTATTTTCTATATTTTTGTTACTTAATGTTCCTCTTAATCTGTTTAAGAAATAATTTTGTTTTGTTCTTGTGTTATGTGTATGTATGTACATGTTTTTATTTTGGTTGCTAGAATTTTTTGTTACGTATTTAATGCACTCATATATATTGTAACGCGGGCACTGGAGCACCCTGTGAACCAGCTGCGAACGGAAGGCAGGGGGAAGGACCGCGTTAGCCACACCTCCCCTCGTTTGTCTTATAGTTGTGACAGGGACGACTGGGGAAAGAAACATAATTGGGAGGTCTGTTTCTCTTCCACCTGGTTCCAGAAATTACGGGATCTTTCATCATCTGGAAACGTCTAGAAGACGGCGAGATGCTTATAAAAAGGGCTGCAGCTAGTTAGTGAGTCAGTCAGTTGTTGGTTGAGTTGGTCAATCAGTTGGTTAGTGAGGACAGTTCTTGGTGTAAGAAGACAGTGTTAGTCGGTGACGTGTTAATGAACGAAAGGGTTGTGCAACGGAAGACTGTACAAACTGTGAATGTGTACCGGAGCTTATGTAATCGCGAGTACAAGTGAAGTTGTAACGGACGAACTGGTAAATTGTGATTGTGTGCAGTAAGTAATTCTGTGTAATTGGCAAGTGTTAAACTGTAAGTCGGTGGAAATAAAGAACATCTTTTGGGTGGTGTAATTGGACTTTTTATTTCACGAACCCACAAAGTCACACTGGTGTCAGGAAGCGGGAAAACAACATCACCGAACATTACAACCATGGACGCGGCATTGGAAAATTTTTTGGAGAAGATGATGGAAATGAAGGCCGAACTAATCGGGAAGATGGAAGAAATGAAGGCCGAATTAACAACGGAAATAGAAGCGGCAAATAACAACCTGGCCGCAAAGAGGGAAGAAATGCAGGCCGAATTAACAGAGA
This sequence comes from Mantis religiosa, assembly GCA_030765055.1. Taxonomy (NCBI): domain Eukaryota; kingdom Metazoa; phylum Arthropoda; class Insecta; order Mantodea; family Mantidae; genus Mantis; species Mantis religiosa. The sequence goes on along the minus strand of CM060953.1, from coordinate 21,904,452 downwards.
AGCTGGAGACTAGAAATAACCTGGCCGCGGAACTGAAACTAATCAGGACGGCTAGGGACAACATCGCCGAGAAGATGGAACAAGTGAAGGCCGAGTTAACCACGGAAATGAGAGCAGCGAATGACGGTCCGGCTACCGAAATGAAGGTGGCGAACGAGGCTTTCGCCGCAAAGTTCGAGGAACGGTTGGCCGACGTGAGGGATGACGTCACGAACCTGGGCAAGCGGAAGGGTCAAGTAGACGACCGCCTTAATGATTTAGAGGAAAAGGCCGACAACATCGCAAAACCCCTCACCCGCCTGACGGAGGAAAACCGGCCTTATGTGTGGACGGAGGACGCCGAAGACGCTTTCCAGCACCCGAAGGGGACCCTGTGCAGTGCTTCAATTTTGGGTTTCCCACAACCGGGTGGCGCCTTCATTGTGGACACCGACGCCAGCGACCATTGCATTGGAGGTGTCCTATCGCAGATCCAGGACGGCCACGAGCGCACAAGAGTGGAAGAGGAGGAGCGTGCCGCAGCAGTCCGAGTAGTTGTGGCAGTGCTTGCTGAAGGCTGGGATAGCGCAGGCCTGAGGAGGGAGCAGCTGGCGGACGCAGACTTGGGGCCACTCTTGAGGGAAGTGGACGCAGGGACGAGACCGACCTGGGAGGACATCGCACCGAGGAGCGCCACCTACAAGTCGCACTGGGCCCAATGGGACTCGTTGAAGACCAGAGAGGGCGTGCTGTTCCGGGTATGGGAGTCACCCGATGGGAAGGCGCAGAGAGGACAGTTGGTACTTCCCCGAAGCAAGGTCCCGGAAGTCTTGGAGGAAGTGCACGCCGGTACTTCAGGAGGACACCTGGGAGCGAACCGAATGATTCACAAACTACGGCAGCGCTACTTCTGGCTGAGACTCCGAGCAGATGCTGGTGGTACACCTGGACCGCCTCGCACGCTACGATGGGGCTGTTCGGGGCGAACAGCTTTGAGGAGGGAGCAGTGTAACGCGGGCACTGGAGCACCCTGTGAACCAGCTGCGAACGGAAGGCAGGGGGAAGGACCGCGTTAGCCACACCTCCCCTCGTTTGTCTTATAGTTGTGACAGGGACGACTGGGGAAAGAAACATAATTGGGAGGTCTGTTTCTCTTCCACCTGGTTCCAGAAATTACGGGATCTTTCATCATCTGGAAACGTCTAGAAGACGGCGAGATGCTTATAAAAAGGGCTGCAGCTAGTTAGTGAGTCAGTCAGTTGTTGGTTGAGTTGGTCAATCAGTTGGTTAGTGAGGACAGTTCTTGGTGTAAGAAGGCAGTGTTAGTCGGTGACGTGTTAATGAACGAAAGGGTTGTGCAACGGAAGACTGTACAAACTGTGAATGTGTACCGGAGCTTATGTAATCGCGAGTACAAGTGAAGTTGTAACGGACGAACTGGTAAATTGTGATTGTGTGCAGTAAGTAATTCTGTGTAATTGGCAAGTGTTAAACTGTAAGTCGGTGGAAATAAAGAACATCTTTTGGGTGGTGTAATTGGACTTTTTATTTCACGAACCCACAAAGTCACAATATACAATGCTGTAAATGTTAATATATTTAATGTTTTATAGACATTTCTACACGAATCCTTCCTTTTTAATCTACAAATTATTCTGATGGCATATTTCTGGAGTCTTAATATTCTTACCATTGCTTTTTTCTGTACATTTCCCCATAATACCACCCCATAGCATAAATGAGAGTGTATGACTGCATAGTAAATTTGCTTTAGAGTTTCTCTATCCATTTGTTGTGCTGCCTGTTTTAAAATATATAGTCCCATATTTATTTTCTTTACTACTTTTTCAATGTGTTGTTTCCAATTTAGTTTGTTATCTATTATTAGTCCAAGGAAGTTAGTTTTTGTTACTTCGAGTATTTTTTTATTATCTAATGTTAGTTGCATATGTGATTGTGTTTCTTTGTTTAAGGTGATTTGCATCCATTCTGTTTTGCTTGTATTTATTACCATGCCTAGTTTTCCTAACTCACTACTAATTTTTTCAAGTATAAGATTGGATTTATTTTGTACTTCACTTTCCGTTTTTCCATTCACTATGATTGTGGTGTCATCGGCATATCCAATGGCCAATTCCCCTGCATCTACTACTGTTTTGAATATACTGTTTATATATATAAGGAATAAATAGGGCCCAAGTTTCGAGCCTTGGGGTACACCGTAAGTTATTTTCTTAAATGAGGATCTAATTTTGTCCAATTTACCATTTGAATTATGTATAATTTCCACACACTGCTCCCTGTCCTGAAGATATGATTTCAGCCAATCTAATGGTATGCCTCTTATCCCATAATTTTCTATTTTGGTAATTAGTTGATTTATGTTTACGCAATCAAAAGCTTTTGTCAGATCCAGAAAAATTGCCACTATATGTTCTTTTCTGTTTAATGCATTTATAATGATGTCATTTCCTTTACATATTGCCTGTACAGTTGATTTCTTTTTTTGAAAACCGAATTGATAGTCTGAAATTATTTTATATTTCCTACAAAAACCTTGTAACTGATCTAGAAATAGTCCTTCTATTATTTTTGAAAAACTTGAGCACAATATTATAGGTCTATAATTTTCTAATGCTAGTTTTGACAATTTTTTCTTATATATTGGTCTAACTATTACTTTTTTTAGTGCTTTAGGAAATGTTCCTGTATTAAATGATTGATTACTTATATATGTAATTACATCAGCAAGTTCGTATTTACAGTACTTTAACATTTCATTTGTGAATTCATCTAATCCACACGAGCGTTTACATTTTAAGGAGTTTATCTGTTTTAAAGTTTCCTCACATGTTACTTCACGTAATACCATTGAGTTAGAAATACTGTTCTCAAATTTTTGATCAGACTGGCACTTTATGACACCTAAGGTCTTTACTACATTGATGTAATAATCATTAAATGTCTCTGTTAAGGTTATTGGGTTCTCTATTTGTTTATTTTCAATCTCAATGCAAATATTTTCTTCCCATTTTTGTTTTGTTTCTTTGTGTAATGATTTTATAATATTCCATGTTGCTTTGGTTTTATTTTCTGCATTTTGTATCAGTATTTTATTGTGTTGCACTTTTGCTTCGTGTATTACTTTATTAAGAGTCTCTCTGTATTTTTTGATATAATTGTATGATTTATGATCTAGTTTTGGGTGTTTCAGGCTATTTAGAAACTGCATACGTCTTTTAGATATAGTTATACCTTTGGTAGCCCAGTTTTCACACTTTTTTAGCTTTCCCTTTACCCTACGTTTAGGCATTACTGTATCTAGACATTTTTCTATATTTTTAGCAAAATAACTGGAAGTTATTTCCGGGCAAAACTTCCATATTTTTCATTAATATTAGATTTTTCGTATATCTCAAGCCATTTTGTTTCTTTGATATAGTTTCTTAATATTTCTAGGGTGTTTTTGTTTACTTTTCTTTTAAATTCTACCAGATTGTTTATTTTATTTTTTATTTTACCTAATATTTTACTATCTACTAGTTGGCCATAGTGGTCACTTATTCCGTTTCTTATTATTTTAGTTTCATAACATTCCTTGTTTAAATTTGATATCATGAGGTCAACACATGTCGCAGAGCTTCTAGTTACCCTTGTTGGTTCAGTCTCAGTCAGAGTAAGATTATTTCTGTCTAGCATTTCTAACAATAACCTTTTCTTTTTATTTTCTATTAATACGTCTATATTGAAGTCACCTATTACTATGGTGTCCCTCTTTTTATTTGTGGTGCTATTTAGACATTCTTCCAATCTTTGGAGAAAGGTATCTTTTTTTGCATTTGGAGGACTGTATACCCCTATTACTAACAGATTTCTGTTTTTTAACATTATTTCTACGGCTGCGAGTTCACTGCACATTTCGTTGCAGAAATTTTTACAGTCTATCTCTTTGTATTTAATCCCATGCTTTACATAAATTACTACCCCTCCACTTTTATGTTTTTCCCTACAGAAGCTAGACCCTACTGTATAATTTTCATAATTATTTACATTTATTTCGTCTATTTTCAGCCCATGTTCTGTAAATATTAGTACATCTGGTTGCATATTTACTATATTCTGCTCTATTAAAACCCTTTTGTTTGTAATACTTTGAACATTTTGATGAAATAGGCTAAAATTATTACGTTTCTTTCCTACCATCAAAGTTTTATTTAAAATGTGTGCCTCTTGAGTAATATTATTTGTACAATCATTTACCTTATCTCTATTTAAGTATTTACATGCCTTTATTGTCCCGTCAAAATTCTTTGTACCCCCTGCTTCTAATTGTTTCCCTGGGCCGTAAACCAGTTTAAAGTTGCTGTACACTTTTCAATGGAATTTTTCATGATTCTTTCTAGACTCATTGTTCCCTTTCTGCTCAGGTGTAGTCCATCCCTTCCTATACAGTCCATGGCCATTTGTTTATCTACATCCACAAAGACACACTTCAACTTCTCGCACATCCAACGTATATTTTCATTTACACTGTTTATGAACCTAAAGTGTATGTCTCTTCTTTTCACCACACCATTTATTATCACTAATGTTTTCGGGTATATTCTTTTGATACACTGTGTCGCACAATATAAGTCACCCATAACCTCTTCTGGACAGGACGCTTGCTTCATTGTATTTGTTCCCACGTGTAGGTATATCGCCTTTGGTTGTCTTGGAATGCCAGCACACTTCTTTTCGATCAGGTTTTCCAGCTCATTTGTCCTTATGCCACTGAATACACTTACTTTAGCCACTTTGGATAGGTTGACGTGTTTTATTATGGAATCACCCAACACTATTACATCTTCTTTCTTCTCCATTTCATCTTTTTCTTCTGTTTTAGTCTTCTCACTCTCGCTAGGTATTTTCTTCCTCACTTGTTTGTCGGTAATTGTAATATTATTAATATTGCATTGTGTATCTTAATTTCATTTAATTTAGAAAATAATTGCTCCCAGCTATATGTTGAGCAGAACATTGAAATCATATGCCTTCTAAAATTTGTTACATTTGGAACTTTTCCATAGGTAATATTGAATTGTTTTGTAAATAAATTAGTTCTAGTTGCAAAATAATGGGAGATTATATGGCATTAAAAGACCATAGCTTAAAAAGTAGAATATCTATGCATTTCTTTGAAGTCTGCAAATATAATTTAAAATTCCAAGTATAGATTTTCCAAAATTAACAAACTAAGTTATTCTAGAAATTTGTATGTGTGTTGATGAAATTCACATACCAAATGTTTAGTGAGAATACATTGAGGTATAACAAGGTTTGGAAGGGGCACTTGGCTCCTCAACTTATGTTCCAAACAGCAAGGAAGAGTGAAACGAAAGGAGATAGAGGAGGTGGGTGGGATCTAAGAGACATGATAGCAGTGAATGAGGACCTAGAATATTTTTTTCTCTTTATTTTTAACCAGCAACATGCCATATTGCATTTGTAATATTAAAATGTTTTAATATATACTTATTACCTAAAACACTATTATTTTGTGTAAGGGCGCTGGGGTAGCGCAGTGGTTTTGTTCACAGCTCCCATGCTAAGGGTCCCGAGCTCGATTCCCGGCGCTGATTTGGCTATTTTGAAGTTGGTCCTATCCACAACTTCACCTCTGTCTAGCACACATGAAGTGTCCCCTATGCCCAATGTGGTTCGGAGTCCACAGTAAAAGCTGTAGGTCATCTTCACTATCACCCTACCATTAGAGGTAATGGAAAATGCCCTCTGGGTACCTCCACCTGAGAAATGGTGTCCGGACATCACTTGGCGGGACGAGGCTATCCCGAAGGCCAAGGCTGCAACGTGGGGTTGCCAAGGTTGCCTATTATTTTGTATAATGCAATATTAGATTGGTTTTTACCAATCTAAAACTAGTTACCAATACTTTGAATCAATATTTTCTATATATTTACAATGAATTTTGTTTATTTATATTGTTACAGATCAGATTAAATTTCTCCATAGCAGCTAGTACACTCCTCGCTGCAGATTTACACATTCCAGTGGAAGGGGTGTAGTCTGGGACTCTAAGACCTCAATCTGTAGGACAAAATTCACATAAAGCATCCTTTTACCCTGACAAGTAATGCTGAAACTTCCACTAACACTGACAACCCAGAAACAATAAAGCAGAATGAAAGAGTTAAGGTGAAATGGACAGGAAATTTGGGGAATATAACTTTGCCAGCATTTACCTAAAGACCCAGAGAAACCAATGAGTGAGAAAGCTTGTCCACAGTGATTGAACCTACAGCCTCTTGAATATGAGTCAACATAGTGTCACCTAGTTCAGTTTGGAATAAAATTCATAGGTGACAGAGAAATTGAAAGTGAAGTGAAGTTAATTAGGCAGTCGTGAAAATTTGCAATTCTTCCACATTCCCTATTTTTGTCAGATTAATGCTTCTGTGGCATGCTCTATTCTTTGTACATATAGCAGAAAGTACATTATGCAAATGCAGGTTAGCAAAGCACTAGGCTTGTTGCTTTCATTCATGGTAATGCAATGTAGAAAGCCTAGCCAACTACTCCACAATTTGAATCACATTTTTATTCATACAACTTATTTCCTCTAACACAAATACAAAATAAAACTGCAAGAACATTCAATACTTGTTTATTACTGCTAATATACATACATGTTGATTATACATACATTTTTTATTCATTCATTACATTTTACAGTGTAAACATATACTTAACTTAATATCTTCAACAACTATTAGTCTTTTCCATTTGGAATGCACATTTATGAATGAAGAATAGCATCATAAGCCTGAAAGACGCCAGGAGCTACGTCAAGTGCTCTAGACTTTAGTGACAGCTGAAAAAAGAAAATTATACAAATAAAATACTTGATACTGAAAGAACTCATTGCATTATACTCTAATACAGAATGTATGCTACAAAACTAAGTAAATACTGCATTTTGCTGCACGCATGTCCTATATCTGTTCCAGTCCTGCTTCTTTCTGGTCCTGATTACATTTTAATAACATTAGGGAAGTGTTTTCAAAATGCCTCAATTTTAGTATACAGTACAAAAAATAGTGTTTATATACATTGATGCACAGAGGATCTACCCAAAAGTCCGAAGACCCTGTCCTCCTACCCGGGAGCAATGGATAACTCCGGGGATCTTTCCATAGGGCAATACCTGGTTTACTAAAAAGCCCCCCCCCCACCCCCCATCGACAACGTCAAGATGGGATGGAAGTGGATACACCACTTACGCGTGTCAACCCTACAGGGAAGACTACCGAAAACCTCAATAGGGCCGCCTGGTGATCTAGCACACCTTCTACTAGCTCTGCAGGCCAGTACATGGGACTTATGAGACAAACCTCTACCCCCTCCTAGTGGCCGAAGCCTGGCTGGAGGTACTCGATTTCCCGCGGGCATCAGGCACATACTGCCCCCTCGAGTCCAACCCAATCTGCACAACTCCCCAATGGGAGAGGCTCGGCAGTTCGGCCCGAGGTTCCTCTCGTAACGTCAGAGGTACTACGAGTGCTAGGGGTCCGCAGCACCCGCACTAAAGCAGCTGAAGGGGACAGATCCCCTCCCCTACGGGAAGTGTTTATGTACAATATGTATGTGCTTACATCATCTGGTAGAGAAGTTGTAAGGCAATTTGAAACTAAATTTCTTGGTGTGCATGTTCCGAGTTGAGGCTGTTCACTTGTATGTAAATAAATTCAGGAAGATGGAATCAATTTGTGATAGAAAAAGAAAGGTAATAGGACATGTGCTTACAGAGCAGAAATTACACAAAATCTATTGGAAGTCATCTTGAACATCTCTAGGCATCTTGAACAAGAAACTGACATTTCCAAAGCTTCAACTTGGAAAGCCACAAAGCTTTTAACCATACAAGGCCCCAGTAAATGGCAGTAAGATAGCAAACTTCCGTCAACTTCCAGAAGTAACCAAAAGGTTGATCAGTCTGCTAGCTGAAGATATGATGCAAACATCATGAAATCAGTCCCAGAGGATTGAGACAATTTTAACCACTAAATGAAGTGTGTTTGTAAGTGTTGTGGTTTATTTATAATATTTATTCATATACCTAGTCTAGCCATAAATAGTGTCACAAAACTTTGGTTTTGCAGGTAGCAATATGCAAGGTCAACCGTAGTTAGTCTGTGTTGAACAGAGAAAGAGAAAGAGTGGTCTGTTTCACTTAAGCATGGAGTGGGGTGATTACAAAACTAGGTTAGCAGTGATTGCCATGCACAAGGGTGGAAATTCACCAACTGAGATTTTCAAATGCTGAAACATCTGAAAATCAACAAAAGATTTATTTACTGGACAAAACAGCGGTTTACTGAGACTGACAGTATAAGTGCCCAGCCAAGGGATGGTCAACAGTGCAGTGTGAGAACAGTGGTGGCTGTTAAAGCAGTGGAGGCTCATGTCCGATGAAATTCAGTCAGGAAGCAGAAGAGCATGGCAGAGGAGCTCAACATTTCCCCAATATCAATGTCCAGGATACTTTCCGAAGACAAGGGGTCAGAGCTAATCGGCGGAGCACATGGTATTTCGTAACACCACAGCAGAAGCAGCAAAGGAAACTGAAATCAAAACAGCTCCTGCAGCAATATGCCAACCAATGGACATGGGAACATTCTGTTCACCGACAAGAAAATCTTTACCATTGAAGAGAGCTATAACCGCCAAAATGACAGGATATGCATCAAGCTCTCAAGAAGCTCATGAGAGAGTTCCTAAGGTTCAGAAAAGTCACCACCCCTTCTCAGTCATGGTTTGGGGGGGTGAGTTATGGAGGCCTCACCAGAGATCATTTTTGTAAGAAGGATGTAAAAACAAGTGCCAGGATATATGAGAAAACTGTTGTGGAGCCTATTGTGAACACTGGGCTACAAACTGTAGTCAGTGCTAGAACAAATGGTCTGCAAGAACAGACTTTCACTTGAAAGTTTGAAGCATTCTTTGGTGACAGCAGTGGCATATCCGCACTGCAATAGATGTCTGGCACAAAAGACTCAAAGCCTGTATGTGTGCCAATGTTGGACATTTTGAAGTTTGATAGGTGCAAATTGTAAAGTATGTATGTGGTTATAACATATTAGAAGAAAATTGAAAAATCTCAAACCCTATTTCATATATTCACAAAATAGTTTGTGACAATATATATGTCTAGACTAGATAACTGTGCATCTTAAAATGCTGCAAACTAATACTTTGCATGCACTTTCCTCCTGTGGTATTTGTAGTTAAACAGGGGTTTTATTTATTTTGTTTATCTTTTGCTCTTTATAGTGCCCTAAGAGTTAATTTTTTAAGTTTCTTAAGTAAACATTTTTAAATGTCTCCAAAGAAGGGTAAGGCTATTAAGTATAATGTCTAAAGTCACAGAGATACATAATCAAAACTACAGACAACACTGGATAGCCATGACAATAGCAATGAAACAATTTTCATAATGTTAAACATTAACAGCTTCACATATACCTTTTACTAGGTATACGTATAAGTCAATGCACCACTATGGGATTATTATCCTCATACCTGGTCAATATTACAGCATGTTTGTGAAAGCCATGTCACAAGTGAATTACTGGCCAGTTGTTCAAGTCACACTTTCCCTGCCATTTGTGGGTTAGGTGAAAAGGTTTTAGACAGTAAGAGGATATACGTACTGCCATAAGTTCTGTCACTACTTTCAATGCATATAACTACCAAATAAAACAATGCATGTTCATGGACATACATATATTCTGAAAGAAAAGAAAACACTACAAATTGACTCAATTCTTATTCAAAATGATCACCATGTGCAGCAACACAGCAACGAAGATGTTCAGACCACTCGAATCGTATCCAGTGGAACTTTTTGCACATCTGATCTGATCTTTTAACATCTCAATATTACAGTGACGTCTTTGATATGCTATCACCTTGAGCTTCTGCCATAGAGAATAATCCAATGGATTGAGGTCCAAGCTTCCACTAAGCCAGTCAGCAGCTGCAATGAACCTCAGAACATTGGCTGCCAACCACTGTTGCATTGTCTTTGCTTTGTGTGCAGGAGCGCTGTCCTGCTGAAAAATCTACGACTTCCCTTCAAACAGCCTCGAATTTATACTTATCACCTTTCCAACATTGCCTGGTAGACTGCTGCAGTAGTCTTCACTCCACTTTCACAAATATGCACCTCTGAAGCTCCCCGCCAGGAAAATGCCCACCATACCACGACAGAAGCAGGGTGATGTCCTCACTGCACACATGGAACTTTGTCTCTTGCTTCCTTAGAAGACCATGCAGACACACGATCGTTTTGCTTGTTAAACGACTCTTCCACGGTGAACATTGCTTCATCTATGAAAAGGATGTTGTGAAACTGACTCTCCCTGTACATCAACAAATCCTAGGATTGAACCCGGCATATCTCCTTTAATTTTTTGGTTAGTAAATGCTGTGTGTACCTTTTATATGCACGAACATGTAAATAATTCAAAGTATAAACTTGAAAGAAGCGTAGGGACAGTGAAGCACAAATTAGTACAAAAGTGAATCGAGAAGATATTGACACATTGCTTCACTCACACTGTTTATTCACAGGATATGTTTCAAGAGCTCTTGCTCCTATCCTCAGCTGATACTCGATTAGTGTAAGTTGTAGTGGTTTCCTCTTTCTCCGTATTGTCAATAGATGGCGTGATGTACTTGTCAAAGATGTCCGGTGGTGGAGTTTCAAAATTCATGACTGACGATTTTTGTTAATGAAATTTTTTTCCCATACGGAACGGTCTATGGGGTGATTAACGTATTTTATTAGAGATGTTTCCAAATTGATGTCATGTCTAGTATTCAAAAAATGAAAAGCCACTGCTGATTTTTCTGTTTCACCATTTTTAATGTTTCTCATATGTTCTTTAGTTCTAATAATATTTCTTTTTGTTTTTCCTATATAAATTTTAGGGCAAGTTTCACATTTGATCTCATAGATTCCTGGTTTTTCTTTGGTAGTGATTGAATTTTTGGGAGGGCTTTTTAACAAATTTCTGATATTAAACCTATTTTGAGGTGCAAGAGTTATGTTGTGTTTTGAGATTTTTTGGAATTTGTTATAGGCTGATGGGTGGAAGGTGAATTTTTTAAAAAGTTTTTTCTCTTTTTCTCCTGTAGGTTCTAGGGTGGTGGTTTCTTTTATTATGTAAATAATTATTAATTTATAGATGAGTCGTATTTATTACACATCTATAAATTAATAATTATTTCGCTTCACTGTGGTGTTCCAATACAGTTAAATCTCGATATATGTAAATAATCCTTCAAAATGCATGACAGTTTGTGGAGAAATATTCATATCATGAGACAAAATTGTTTATGCATAGGCTTGCATTGAATCCTTGCCTGAACAGCATTCACAACTTCTTTTGTCAGACATACCTAGGATGGCCCAATTAACAGTTGTGACCCATTTGTTTAAACAGTGCTATTGTCCTAAACTCAAATTGTTCGTTGATAGCGAGTGGTTTGAGCATCAAAAAGTTTCCTTATCTCGCTTTCCACAATGAAATAATGAGAATACAGCGACACAGTTCTCGTACACTCCCCAATTCATCTTTCTCTCGTGCATCCTGCTAGCGCACTGCCAGCTGGTTACTCATGCTGTAGTGAAGGTCACATTGTAGACAATGACATACAGCATTATCATGCTTCTTCACCCACAATTACAGTTCTAGAGTGAGTCTGGATTTTACTGACAGAACTTTTGGCAGTACTGTGTAGAAAGAAATATTAAGGAGGGAAATAAAGTACTTTTTCCTTAAAAAAAATATTCTATTTGCACTTCTATCTTCTAGCAGATATCCTTGTTATACAAATATATTTATCACCTTCCTTGAAAATCTTCAAGAAATCATTAATATGTATTTCAGGTTGATGTATTTTAACACTCACCGTGATGTTTGGATTTCCTGGTTGAATTTTGAGTTCATTCAGTACCCAAATTCCATTTGTTAACTTCAAAGATTGATACAGCATATCCTGACCTTCTACATTACGTTTTGCTATTGTGAAAACATTGTTCTGCTGCATTTTCTGTACCACAGCATCTGTCAAAAGAAAAACAAAGCATAATGTAACTAAGCCTTAACACTAAACTGTTTTTGTATATGTTTCAAAATAGTATTTGAAAAATAAATGTACTTATTAACTGACACTTTTCATCAACAATTCACAAATACACACCTGCATTGCACTGAACATTTGCAAGTGTGTATTGCACCTCATTTTGAGCTGGGATATCTTTCCAAGTAGCAAGGAAAACTCTCTTATCCATTTGTCCGTCTTCTGTGAAAAATACATTCATCGGAACCAGACAGGCAAAGTAGAATACATCAATGTTATTTTTTATTGCCACCTGTAATCAAAACAGATACATTTTATGAGTTACAAACTTATTCAAGTGTTTAGTGAGAACACATAGTGAGTCTATGCACCTTTATTTTGCAATTATTTGTATTGAAGCATTAGACAAAGTATAAAAGTTCAAGTCATGTGAAGGTAGGTCAAAGTTAAGACTACAACAAATCTTTTACTCTGCCCCTCCACAATACTGCCAAGTATGGGTACACAAATCTTACATGCTTGAATTGAGAACACTGTTTTCATTAATTATGCAAAGATAAATATTTGAAAATGAAGAACTTATAATTAGAAGTTTTTTGTAATTCAATGGGCTGCTCACCAATTAATGACCTGGGCCAAATACTGGTGATCAGCTCAACAATTGTAATAGCTTAGTACACAAATAAATATCACAATAAATAATTAGAAGTTTCTTTTCTGATCATAACTGTACAAAAGTTCTATCTTTACTGTACCCAATGATAGCTATGCACTTTTTAATTTCACATGGTTAACATCACTCAGAAAAACACCAGCATTCTTCCGCACAACACTTATCTCAAATATAAATATACAATGTATTATGTATATTATATACTATATATTATGAAAATACAAACCACACAGGTTTTTTGTTATTTGTAATTTACGTCCTCCAACGTTAAGTCATATCAGACGAATGATATTGGTGAAATGATGCTCAAATGAGTCTGAGGTCCATGGAGCTTAGAGCTACCCAACAATTGTCTTTAAGGATAAGGGAAACCCCCAGAAAAGCCTTATCCAGATAGCTCACCCTGACAGAGATTTGAACTCGGGACCTCTTGAACATGAGGTGGACACGCTACCATCTACGCTACCAAGGCGGGCAAACCACACAGTGTTTGGAAAGGAGTTGATGTTGACTTTATTTTCAGATTAATGGTGTGTTATTTCATTATTAAAGTGAATGAAGATGTAGTAAGTTGTGCTCAAACTTAGCTCAAACATTGTTAAAATAATTTAAGTGTTCAATTCCTCTTTGTTCCCCACGTTTGCGATAAAAGTGTGTGGATATGTTCATAAAATAAAAGTGAATCGAGAAGATATTGACACACTGCTTCACTCACTGTTTTTCACATGACATGTTTCAACAGCTGTTGCTCCCATCTTCAGCTGAGTCTCGACTAGTGTAAATTGCAGTGGTTTCCTCTTTCTCTATGGCATCGATAGATGGCATTATGTATTTTTCAAAGATTTGTCCAGTGGTGGAGTTTCAAAATATGATTCTAAACTCCATCATCGGACAAATATTTGACAAAAACATCATGTCATCTATCCACGACACGGAGAATGAGGAAACCACTACAATTTGCACTAGTCTAGATTCAGCTGAAGATGGGAGCAACAGCTCTTGAAACATGTCCTGTTAAAAACAGTGTAAGTGTAGCAATGTGTCAATATCTTTTTGATTCACTTTTATTTTAAATCAGCATTTGTTTACAATATCTTCACAACAAATTAAATATACACATGAATTTTTACAAAGAGTCTCTGAAGTTTTTTATAGTGTTTTAAAATGCAAAACAATAATAAGGAATATCTAAGAAATGATTAACTGTACGAACAAAATACATTCAACATAAACTGTGTGCTTTTAATGAGATCTAATTGGTCTCAAAAACTATTTGTAGTTTGTTTATTGATACTCGTCACTTTTTTTATATATTAATGAGAGACTAGTTTCAAAGGCATTCGCCTCCATTTTTAATCTCTTTCCAACTGGCATCTGTTGTCCTCCCTCTCCCTCTCCCCCTCTCTCCCTCCCTCTCCCCCTCCCTCTCTCCCTCTCTCTCTCTCTCTCTGGTGGTGGAACTATGAACTTTGTCAAATTACTACTGGTGGGATTTCAAAGTTCACTATGCGATCCTTATTTTTCCATATGAATATGTTCTCCCATGCTGTCAATTTATTTTTGTTTATCACTCCTTTTAATAATTTTGGATTTGGATCAATGTCATGATATTCATTCCAAAAATAAAATGCTACTACTGGCTTATCTTCTTGTTTCAATCTGATGTTTCTGAAGTGCTCTTTGACTCTGGTTTTTAGATTTCTTTTTGTTTGACCTATGTAGCATTTTTCACAATTTTTACAACTTATTTGGTATATTCCGGATCTGTTAACTGATGGGATTTCATCTTTTGTTTTTGAATTTAGCAATTTTAAAATTGAGTGTCTATTAGTAGGTGCCAAGGTGATATTTTGTTCCTTGAAGATCTTTTTAAATTTATTAAAAAAAAATCTAATTGGTTTCCTGTAAGTCACTAATCAGTGATATTTCCAGAAAATTCAAGATATCTTCAGCATAGTTAAACCTCAATTTTATGTGTAGTACCTGCAGATTGTTGAGTGGCTCCATTCGCTGAATAGCGCCTGTTGTAGCTAAAGGTAATGAACATTCATGAGACATACTTGGAGGTAGAGGACTCATTACTTGCAGAGAAGCACTGGGTGTTAATCCAAAGCTAGAATAAGGAAAACATTCGTATTTTAGTCAGGTGTGCACTTTAACAAGAAAATCTATTACAGAATTACAGTAAGCACTACAATAGTTCAAACTTATGCATGACTGGAGGAATTTAGTAACAGTGACGTCAAAATTAATTGAAAAACTATTTGTAGTCAGTGTTTTACAGTTTGTTATTTACATTTTTATATTTTTGAGGGACTAGTTTTACTTCTATGAGAAGTAGGAATAATTTTCAGTATCTACTGTTTACTGTTCTCAGTTACTTTTAATCAGTCGTGGAGAAAACAAAACAGAAATGCTATACGCTACATCAGAAGTATAATCTATTACAGAATTACAGTAAACACTACAATAGTTTAAAGTTAATTATTTTTGACAGCTGTGCAGCCAGTAGGTTCTGGTATTCCATACTACACCATCAGGTTATACAGGAATAAACCATAAGGACAAAAATGGAGTATTTCAGAAATTAGCATTTCACACATTTGCTCAAATTAAAATCTTTAATCAGGAATGTGCACTGATCAATAATTTATTATTAAAAATACATACTTATCCATTAAGCACAACAAGCAATAATTGTTATAGTATTTTAGCATTAAGTTAATCAGCTTTAATTTAAGAATAATACGTACAAAACAACAAGAGATGAAACTTAACAAGATAACTTTAAAGCCTTTTCATTGATTTGCTTTGTAGAGGATAATCCCTTTTTGATATGAGGACCACAAATACTATAAAGTGATAAATGATGCATTTTATCTACCTACTAATAACTTATTTTTCCTTTTATGCTGAGATTTAAACAGAAGCAACCTTTCCTTTCTTGGAAGTGTTGAAAACAGTGTTGTTATGATAAATTAACTTTAAAGAGAGTCGATTAAAGACACTAGACAACACTTACTTTTAAATTTTACCGGAACATGTTTCAGAGGCTTTGCCTCTATCATCGGCCGGCTCTCGACTGCTAACTGACAATGAATATGAAACCATTAACAAAAATCCTCTAAAAACTTGCATACAGTCATTTGAAAAAACAATAGCAAAATCAAGCATAATACCAAACAAATATGCAGTTAAACCGGATAACCCAACCTTACCTAGACTTTATGGCTTACCCAAAATACACAAACCATCCATAACAATGAGACCTATAGTTAGCAGTATAAATTCACCAACATACAAACTTGCAAAGTGGCTAACAAACAAATTCAATTCATTTCCAAAATTCGACAGCCTAAGCATCAAAAACACCTATGAACTTATAGAACACATTAAGGATACTGAACTAAAAGAAGAGGACACACTAGTCTCATTTGATGTTAAATCACTGTTTCCCAGCATACCAGTTAATCAACTCCCACCGTTGATAGAAAAATGGCTCAAATCACTTGGAATGGCATCATCTGAAATTTCAGACTACATTGAACTAACCAAATTATGCATAGAACAAAATTTCTTCCAGTTTCAAACAAAATATTATCACCAAACTTCAGGGTTGGCAATGGGCAACCCCCTATCACCCTTCCTGGCCGATCTGTACATGAGTGCATTAGAAATAAGGATCAACAAAGGTTTCCCTTGGATGTTCAAACTCTGGCAACGATATGTAGATGACATCTTTGCAATAGTACCAAAAAAACACATCAGTGATGCACTAAAACTTTTAAATATCCAAGAAAAAAAGCATCAAATTCACTGTAGAAATAGAAAAAGATGAGCATTTACCATTTTTGGATCTAAAAATAATGAGGAATAAAAACAGACTAAACTTTGGCATTTACAGAAAACCAACACAGACAGACAACTACATAAAAGCTAATGGCTACAACCCAAAATCCCACAAACAGGCAATCTTCAATAGTTTAGCACACAGACTGGTAAACATCCCTCTCACAGCAGAAGAATACAAAACAGAATACAACAAAATAATTGAAATAGCACAAAAAAATAACTTTCCCAAATCATTAGTGGACAAAAAAGTGAGCTTAGCAAAAAAGAAGAAGCTACTAAAGGAAACCACAACTCTCTCAGCTACAGAAACTAATATGATTTTCAAAAAATTCACTTACCATCCATGGGCCTATGATAAATTCAAAAAAGTCTTCAAAAAACAAAATATTCAACTAGCACCAGTCAACCATTTCTCCTTAAAAAACCTAATTTGCTCAATCAAAGATGCCATTCCATTTAACAAAAAATCTGGTATATATCAAATTGAATGCAATGACTGTAGTCAAATTTATATTGGAAAAACAAAAAGAAATTTAGAAACAAGAGCAACGGAACACTTTAGAAACATAAAATATAAACAATTAGAAAAATCAGCAGTTGCCACACATTTTTGGGAAAAACCACAACATAAATCCAGAACCAAAACTACTAAAACATACATCAGGAAAACAAGAACTATCCACATGGGAACAAATCTTCATTTCAAAAAATAGGAACAAAGTATTCAATTTCGACATCCCCCAGAAAGATTTGTTCAGCAAGTTCCTTGAACCGCCACCAGAGGAGACCTGTGACAAAATATCGTCAGCTACACCAACGAGAACCAGTCGAGAGCCGGCCGATGATAGAGGCAAAGCCTCTGAAACATGTTCCGGAAAAATTTAAAAGTAAGTGTTGTCTAGTGTCTTTAATCGACTCTCTTTAAAGTTAAAGAAGCAACCTTGTCATGCAAAGGCTATCAGATACCACAATCTTTGAAATAACAACATTTTAAAAACTTGCACTAACTTGCGTTCCAACACTATTGTATTAATAACTATTTGTTAGTCTTTTCATACTATGTCACTAATTTTTGAGGGACTAGTTTCAGGAGCACCTGTTTCAATTTTCAACCTTGAAGGTCCATCTGCCATTGTTTCTTTCTGAAATCTTTCCTCTGGTGATGTAACAATGAACTTTTTACTAAATTGTCAACTGGTGGGATTTTGATGAGTATTAGTTGGTCTTAACATTCTCACATTCTATCATGATGTTTAATAATTTCAGATATGAGTCAAATTAATGCTTTTCATTTCAAAAATGAAATGCTACTCCTGATTCATCTATTTTAATTTGATGCTTCTAATGTTTTTGGTTCTGGTTTTTATGTTCCTTTTGGTATGCCCCATGTAGAACTTCACAATCCTTACTGTTTGATATATTCCAGATCTACTGATTGGTGGAATTTCATCTTTTTTTAACAAAAAAAAAATAATTAACAAGTATCTAGATTTAACTGTATTGGAACACCACAGTGAAGCGAAATAATTATTAATTTTTAGATGAGTCGTATTTATTACACATCTGCTTCACTTTCTGCTAACGAAAGTGAAGCAGATGTGTAATAAATACGACTCATCTAAAAATTAATAACAAGTATCTGTTTATTATGCCAAGGTTATATTTTGTTCTCTGAAGAACTTTTTGAATTTCTTGACTTTTTTGTGTGGTAGGTGAATCATCTGAACATGGTCTTACAGAGAAAAAACAATGAAATCATACAAAAATTTATTGATTACAAGGTTACAGTTTCAAATCTGATTTGGATGGTTTAAAGTGTGTAAGAAACAGCCCCATGTCAGTATATTTACTGATATGTAAAAAATCTCCTATGACACAAAATTCTGACATACTGGCAATACATGATCCTGGCAATTGACAGGTTTAACAGATAAAATAATTGTTTGAATAACAGGAAAAAAAAGTTAGAATGAAGTCCAAAGAAATCTGAGAAATCCTGCACAGGAATTAGGAATTCTGTGAACCTCAGGTTGAGATAACACTAAACTTTTAAAATTAAAAACCTATAAAATAACTGTAGTTATGAATTGCAAACACATAATAATGTGAACAAAGTTAATTTCTGAACTGCTATCAACTCTTTAAATGGATGAAGCATGGTTTTATTTATATGGCCTTAAGAACTAATATATCAAAGCAATTTTCTTAAAAGATGTGAGATGTATTGTGGCATAGGCAAATCCTTGACAAAGGGGTGTGGTTGTTATAATTTGATTTAAATGGCTGTAAATATCCGACTCCTTTGACAGAGTGCTCTCAAATGCCAAGAAAGTTCCTATTCAGCTGGCCACATTTCAAATGAAGGCTTCATAATTCAAGCTGAATATATAAATGTGTTATTTCATCTTTGTCCTTTAGATTGTATCTTAACTAATAGTCAAACTTACCTGTTCTTGTTCAACTGTATCGCAAAGCCGGCCATTGCTTGCATTGCTTTATTGGTAAATGTAAAATCCATCTGAATTTGTCCATTCCTATGGCAAAAGATATTGATTAATCAAATTAATATCAATTAATGTTTAAACAATGCTACAGCATGTTTAGAGTAAGAAAAATGAAAGTTTTCAAAGCTTCTTTTTTTCTTCTTTCGAATTTTTAACAAATAATTCTGAACTAAAACTTTAATTTTTGCACATACATTTTAAGAAAGAAATGTGTTCCAGAACTTGTACTTGTGAAATATGCTTTAAACTGACTTTAGTTAAGTTATTTAGAATTCTTCAGAAGTACCTTCTTGAGAATGTTCCCCATATATCCAGACCTTTGCCTTTTTCTGCTGGTAGCCAATTTGCTTTTGGTGGGGAGTAAGAGGCAGGTGCTGCTGAAAAGCCAAAGATGTCCCCAAGAAGACCTGTTGTAGACTGTGAAACAGGTGCTGCACCAGGGGCTGGAGTAGCATTACCACTGCCACCAACGTCTCCTCCAAGCTGTCAAATTATCACCATTCTATATCAAAGTACATCCAAGGTTTTGCAAAAATAAAAAATAAATGTAACATTGGGTAATTTTCTTTAATTTTCATGATATATTTTGGAAATATTGTGCGATTGTCTAGTTGCCTTGCCTCCTGCAAAAGTGGACACCTCACCTTATATCAACAACCAAACTTGCAAAACATGCAAGGAAGAATAAGAGAATGAAAACAATGACATCACTGGCTATGAATATTTTATTTTAATAATAATGAAAATGTTTTGATGGGGAACAAGACTGAATGAACCTTCACAGTTCAACAAAGACATTCTATTCTCAGAAATATTGGATACGCAATGTAGGAAACAAACCCCTAACAACCACATTTTTTGTATGCTTATCTATTAATATCTAAACTTTACAAATAAAGATTTGCCATTTGACAAAGAATAACTCAATTTTTTTTTCTGCTAAAATATACAAACACTGAGGGATTATCCACAGGATAACTACAGTGAATAAAGGCAAGGTAAGTCAGGTTACAAGAAATGAAAACAAATTATTAAAAGAAGAAAATAAAAAAAGTAATATTTTTTATGTTAAATGATCAATTATATGTAAAGTGTGATTTTCCCAATACCTTATTTCTTATTTTGTAAACATTATGCACAAGTTCTGGATATAAGCACAGAGTAATTTATAATGCATGCAGCATTAATTTTCACTTATTCTTCAAATAATTCTTCACTTATTCAAATGGGGAAAATGAATATTTCCACTGTAATCCATCTACCTTAGTTTAGGTACATTTCTCTTCAAAATATTAAATATGGCCATACGGTATTGTAAACATATTTTTGCTTCTATTTAATAAGCTACTAAGATAAATGTCTTAGAAGATTATGTCTGGAAAAGCTTAGCTCAAATATCCTGACAGCAACCAACATTCTAGTGACAGACTCAAATTTAAATACAGCATCACAGACAGCTATGCTAGGACTGGTAGTTTAAATCAAATATGTAACACTCACATGATCTTTTATACTCATTTATCTCATAGCAGTTTCATAAATCACTGCATAATATATTATTTTGATACCCATTCAGTACCAATCATGAAAAGCACCTAATCAGAAACTGTTTTGATTAGATACTATCCTCAATATCTCATATCAGTTCCACAAATAATTTTATAAATAACTACTACGCTCTACTCTAGATCCTTTCTAGTTTCAAGCAAGGTGAATGTAAAGAGCTCACCGCTTTACTATTACGACAGCAGAGAACTACTGAACCCTACAGTTTGGCCAGCCATTCTCTGGCACTGACATTTCTCGAGAGGAGAAAGCGTGCTGTTGCCAGTTCTTTAGCAGGAATTTCAAGTCAAGAAACATGCACGTTTTAAATATTTCATGAATCAGTAGCCATATCCTTATAACAGCAATAATATAGGACTTACAGATACTAAAATTCAGAATTCACGCATGCACAAAATAGAAAGAAAACTTCACCAGTGCAAGCACCAAAAGCATGTGAAACCATGTGGTCCAAACCAAATTAAGCTGGCAACACGGTGTTGGATTCAGAAGCCATGCCTAGCAGTCTCAGTGCTGATTGGCGCTAATAGATAGTTTTAACTTCCTGACCATGACACTGAATGTAGAGACTCAAAGTACTACCAACAGAAGCAGTTACTGCACGTAAAAGGTGTGAAAGAAATATTTGAATACAATGGTGTTGTAATGAATATCTTGCATGATAATGAAATTGCAAGTTGGATTTCAATGTTTTAATACTATTATAATCCTATATTTTCATTCTAAAAATAATTTTGAAGATATGTTTTCAATTGCTCTTTACTGTATGTTGATGCTATTAACCTTCCCCCTTTGCCTCCTGTAACCACAAAATGTCAGGGCCGGTGATCCAACGGCTGTACTGCAGTATTATCAAGCTAAACGACTTTCAAAGAAAACCTGTCATCCAAGTTGTTCATCAAAAATAAAAAGATTTTAACAACTAAAGTACTCCCTGTCACAGAAATGTGATAGGTCTTCAACCTTTAATTCGACAATCAGCTAATTAGCTTCATTACTGATGGATACTGAATCCACTTACAACTGTAGAACATATGCACTTTGGTTTTGGATATCAACAGCTAATTGCTTAAAAGAATGTCTATATTGTTTTAAAATACGCTCGCTGTTCATATGTTAAACTTTTTCCTCCTATGAGAGCCCAATTGTTAATTATTCGGTATGGGAAGTTATAGTCAAACTATAAATTGAGAAAAGAGATGTTTAATTTCTTATTTCACTTTAGCATCGAATATAACAAAGAAAATTAACCTTAAGGTTTGTTGTTTCAGTCCCTATTAGTTCTGTTTCAATCTGCTGCTCTCCGTAAGTTGCTAGATTTCAAGTTATACTCCAAATGTTTGTCAAGATTTACAGTCCTACTCCCACAGTTTATCTTAAGCTCTCATCCAGATACATAGCAACAGGGCTTTCCATGTCTTTTATGCAGTTATACTTTAAATTATATTATATAAATATATTTACTATTGTAAATTATAGTAGTAGGTACCTAATTGTTTAATTTTATTATTACCATAGTAAAGTTAACTTATGATAATTACCAGCTTAAGCCATGCAAATAATCTGATTTCACCTAGAATTTTATATGCGTTAAATTGTAAACCTTCTGTACTTGTAAATACTTTTTATAACTGACGAAACCTATTGCTTCATGTAAGCTTAATGGCGAATAAAGGACTACAAGGCCTTGTACTGTAGCTTCTGCAACTGTATTTTCCAGTTTAGCCAATGGCTAAAGTAAAAGTCTATGACTAAAAACTATCTATAGGACTTTACTGTGTTAGTTTTGTTCAAAACATTTACTATTTAAAATTACTTTCCGAGTTGTTTAAACACAAAAGAACATAACAAAAACAAAGGTACTCCATGCATAAAATCAAATAACCATGTGATAGTGCTGGAATTATGTTCAGATGTTACTTTGGCAAAGCTCAAGCCTCCTTCACACGTTTAAGTGTGCCAGTAGTATGCTATCATTCAAAATTATATAAACCATACAAAATGAATCTGTGAAAACGTCTTGGCAATTCAAATGCTGTAAAACCTATCATAGCCCTCAATCACTATGGGAGTAACGTAAAGAATAAGAGACAAAAAAGTGCTAGAACAGCAATTCTGCTCCATCTATCTAACTCACCAAACTATCGAGACCGCCACCCAGAAGGTCTACTGAAGGTGGAGAGAACACATTTGTGGTAGCCTGAACTGGTACAGCTGGCGCACTGATATCCATACTGAGAAGATCTCCAATAAGTGAATCTTGAGCTGGAATAACTGCAGGCTGCTCGGTAACACTTGCTGTTGTAGTCTCAAGCACAGTTTCTTGTGAGCCAACTCTACATCAAAAAATGCAAAATTAGGTTGCTAGCAAACCTTAGGAGAAAATAATGTAATGCGATAAATCACAAAAAAGGGGGTTAAGCATATTCCACACTTTGAAATCTAGCATACTAAATGTTTTCATGTGTATGTCTAACAATCAATCTGCAATAATATTAACTATCATTTTTCAACCACTGAATTTCACAATTTCAGCACAAGAAACAGATCTAAATTAAATGACTGAGATGTCAATTAACTTTTACTTCACACACCTACCCTAGTAATCCCAAGGTCACAGGTGTAAACCTGGTCCAGGACAATGGGTTTCTAAGTGTGCTTACAAAAGCGACACTATGTAAAATAACTACTGTGGGACACAATTGTGAGTTGCTCTTTGTCAAGTAGGAATCCATAATTTTCATATAGTTTGAATTCCAATAACTTAAACAACAATCTCGTCATAAATTTAAGAGTTACATAAAAATTTTCAAAGTTTAGTCCACTTCTTACCACATATGAATCAACTGGCCTTTAGTTATGACACTCAGAGCTTCAATAATTCAGTATTGCAGATCTCAAAGAGTACAGTTCTATACGAGATGCGTCCAAGTTATAACACCTATTTTTTTTTTCTCAGGACTGGGACCAAACTTGTCTTATTTTAAATATACGTGGACTGTTTGTAAATGTGTGACAGAGATGGCAGCATAAATTTAGCAGCATTGAGAAATATATATTATGGTTACTTTCACAGTCAGTTACAGTATGGGATAGTGTTCTGGGGGGAAAAGGCAGATAGAGTCTTTAAACTTCAAAAAAGAGCGATATGAATACTAAGTGGGGCCATTATTCAAAAAACATCAAATATTACCTCTAGTATGTATGTATACTTTGGAATTAGTGATCCATGTAAAACAAAATAAACTACAAATACAAAATTACAAAAATGCCGATATTCACAAATACAATACAGGTCAGAAAGAGGACTTTCACATTCAAAGTTGTAGAACAGAAATCTTCAGGTCTAGTGCTATCAATAAAGGTATAACATTATACAACAGGCTACCAGAAAATATTAAACAAATGAAGAGCCTTATACATTTTAAAAAGGGAGTAAAACTCTTTTTACTGCAACATTCATTTTATTCTGTAAATGAGTTTTTAAATGTTAATTAGTTTTAAGTGTTTGTAAATAATGACAGTGGACATTAATGTAATTTTTATACTATGACGTGTCTGATATCAATCAAAAGGACAAAATAAATTGAACAATTGTTCACATTTGTGAACAATTACTTTTATATAACATTTCTCTATGGTCTTTATATAGTTTATATTTATTTGCTTTTTCTACTTTAGACTTTTGTTGTATCCTGTATCTGTTACAGTTTTTAGTCTTATGTAACTTTTTATATTTATCTTTGTATCTTGAACTGACTTGTCCTATAACATATGTATTGTGTTCCAAAGGATGAAATAAATAAATACAAAAAAAAAAAAAAAAAAAAAAAAAATACAGTGTATAGAGCTCCAGTGGCAGCGACGAGAGTTAGGACTGTTTTTGATACTTAAAATGGCAATATTTTCTTTCAAGAAGAGCGTGTAATCATTCGCTTTCTCCATTTTCGGGGTTTGACACCTATTGAAATTCATCGCCAATTGAGTGAGGCATGTGGGATGGTACCATGTGTCTGATGTGCATTCCTGGGTGCAACAGTTCAATGAAGGCAGAACATCGTGTGATGACAAACCAAGACAGTCACGGCCACACCAGCCGGGCTGACGACATGATCCAGCAATGGAAAGCGTTGTTTTGGAGGATTGCCGATTGAGCATTGCAGACATTGTCTCCAAAATTGGCATTTCCAGGGGAACTGTGCACACAATCCTGCATGAAGATCTGAAAATGCAAAAAGTGTCTGTCTTTCAGGTGAGTGCCACAAATGCTGACAGATGATCACAAGGCTGTGCGCACGACAAATTGTCGGGCGATGTTGACGCGTGATGAGGGCATGAATGGAACATCGATTACATGCTATTCTTGCAATGAAAAGTCGCCATTTTAAGTATCAAAAACAGTCCTCAATCTTGTCACTGCTACTAGAGTTCTATACACTGTACAGTGCTGCCATCTCTGTCACGCATTTACAAAGAGTCCACAAGTATTTTAAAAAAACCAGAAGTTCATATCTGGTCCCAATCCTGGAAAAAAAAATAGATGTTATAACTTGAATGCACCTTGTACACTTTCTTTACAAAAATGGCACAAGACACACATCATTTATATATTTGTTTCACAAACTTGTAGATTATAAAAAATTATAACTCAAAAGTTTTTAACCCTACCTTGCTGGCAACATTTTGCGTACACCTGCACCTCGTCCCTCTACAAATGCATTGGGAGGCTTGTGGTAAACAGAAGCTAGGCTAGAAATATGGCAAATGAGTTCATCCAGCAATGTTGGTTCCAACAGATCTGTCTCCTCTGAAATAAGAGGCTTCTCTGCTAAAACCACTTCCTTAGCTGCAGCAGGATCAGTGGATAGAAGTCGCCAATAGATGAAACCTCTATCACGTAGGTCAGGATTATCAGAGTCCTGGGTGGCAAGACTAAGAACCTAAAATAGAAATTAAAATAATGTTTAACATCTGGGTCAGATATCAGTACTTTGCATTTCACATCCTTGGCTTTAAGTTGTGGGAAACAGGAAGAGATCTGGGGGATGTAACAGAGCACAAAAATTTGTCTTACTACTGGAGAGAGAGGTCCATTAGAAACATAAGTGTCTAAGGACTATGACAATCAGTTGTGTCTATATGTAGTTTGCAATTTGGTACATACAATCATTCAAATACAAAATGCTGAAAGAGTAAACCTTAGGAACAGCATCAAATAGTGTGATGCTTACTGCTAATCTCCCAAGAAGATCCTTATATGGTAGATGCTAATTTATTAAATATTGTTACTGCTGTGCAAAGCTTATACCTACTGTGGAAGAGTTAGAGCATGCTGACCCAGTCGTCTACCTACCACTAATGGCCAGTCTTCTTGACTAATAAAAAGCACTGAGAAGAACAAGTCATTATGTGCTGCTCCAACTCTAAAAATTCATTCAGGTAGCTTCATCTTCCAGAAGGTTTGCTATATGTTCTCCTCTGTAAAGAGCCGTATCACAGCAAGTTGAATAAGTTGTCTAGTAGATAATGATTATCCGGGTTTATGGACCGTGGTCTAGTGGAAAATCTTCTTCCAGACATTTCGTTCAAAGCTGTGTCAAACATCCTCAGTGGTGTGGCCGTAACACTCTCGTCGTTTTCTCAGCTGCGACTGAAACAGAGTCTGTGGATTTCACAGGGCTTTTATACATCTGATTCATATTAACACCAACCAGTTTTGATAAAAGCAGTCCCCTCCATAGTCCAGTCCATGCAGCAGCCGAACCTATCAGAAAGGAGCACACCTGCCAGAGGATGGCTCCACCCACTCAGAAGATGTATAAAAACCCCGTGAAATCAACACACTCCGTATCAGTCACAGCCAAGAATATGAGTGTTACAGCCATGCCACTGAGGATGTTTGACACAGCTTCAAACGAAACGTAGGAAAGATTTTCCACTAAACCATGTCCCACAAGCCCAGATAATCATCATCTACCTAATGACTCTGGCCGTGAAAGCCTACGTACTTCAAGTTGTCTATGTGTAGTGTTTAACGCCCGCTTTTACTACATACAGCACTGCAGGCGGTGACACTGATGATGCATGAGATGAAGATGGAGCACCGGTGGAATGAGATGGCGGGGGAAACCGGAGATCCCGGAGAAAACCCGCCCCAACGCCGTGTTGTCCACCACAAATCTCACTTTGCGGTCACCTGGGATCGAACCCGGGCCACCTTGGTGAGAGCCAAGCGGTCTAACCACTGAGCCATGGCGTGGCCTTCAAGTTGTCTAGTGCCAGCCAAACAGGGTGAATAGCTTTTCAATAAATGATTGATTGAAGTTTTAAATTTTAATAAAATATGATTGAACCAGTCTTTTGATATGAAATATCTTAACTTTTAACAACACTTTTAATCATATTAATTTTATTATAGCAGCATTTAGATCCATAAAATTAATTTTCTTTTATTAGTAACTAAGTAAGTAATCTTTATTTCCATTTCAATTACAAATTATTATACATTTACATACTTATTGCTAAACTGAGTTGCTGGTTACCCTTGGGCCCAACAGACTTAAACTCTGAGGTTGTCGAGCTAATGGGTCCCTATTGGCAACTTACCTAAAATAACTTCATCTTCGTCATATTTACTTCTCTTCCTAAACCATTTGGCTCTTACTTTGCCCAAAAAGTTCTCAATTTCAATTGAATTTTTCCTAGTTTTTACACTCATTAACTTCATTGCTTGAATTTCTTTTGTTAGCCTTGCCCATTCTTTTTTACCATCTTCTCCCTAAGCAACCTAGTGTCTTCACATTCTAAAAGCAAATGCCATTCTTTATCCCTTTGATCACACAATGGGCATTTCTCCAGATCTCTCCCTCTTCCCAAACCCTTCAGTTTCCCCACCCCTGTTCTGGCCCATGCAAAGCCTTCTCTTACTACTTTATCACAAATATCAATGTATTTTTCCCTGTTCCACATCACTTTCATCTCTCTATAAATTTCCAGTGAGCTTTTCAAGTTGAAGCTTCCTAACATGTTTTGCCTTTCAATATCTTCCGTTCTTAACCAAAGTTCTTTCCAAAATCCACTTTGCAATAATTCCCTGTTTTCCCACATGACACCCAACCCTATTTTTAACATCATTTCTTTTATCTTATTTAGCCATGAATCTTTCATATTTAGTCTTTTCTGTAGTATCAAGCATTGATGCGGAATATTCTGCTCATCTAAACTCCTAATTCTTGCCCAATATTTTAACACCCTTATTTTACCTTTTGCCACTGCCATTCTCTTATGCTCTTTCCAACCCCCCTTATTGCTTAATTGTACTCCTAGATAATTGAATGTATTGACCACTTCAGTTTCTCTTTCTTGCCAGTATCATTTCTCCTCTTTTCTTAATTTGTTGCCTTTCTTAAATACCATAATTTTGATTTTTTTACATTAATTCTAAGGCTCCATTCCTTACAAAATGTATCTATTGCTCCAATTGCCCTACCTATTCCCACTATGGAAATAGCTCCTGCTACTAAATCATCTGCAAATAGCAACCCAGGTATTTTCTTTTATTGCAGAATATACTTTCTGGGGTTATTCTAATGATTATAAACTGTATCTGAAGATTCAGACTAACAGTAGGTATACATAAATACTGAGGCTTTCACGGCCGGCGTCGTTAACTCCACTAACTATGATGTCCGGGCTTGTAGGCCGTGGTCCATTTTTACTACCTTCCAACGTTTCGCCGAAGGCTGCGTTCGGCATCATCAGGGTTCTAAGTATATAGACCCGGAGTCCAACACAAGACTGGAGCACCGAGTCCTGAAGCATGGAATTTATAGCCGCGCGTGGCTAGGGGGCGTGGCCTGGTGGTGGGCGGAGCGTGATTGCCTATTGGCTCTGTCGGTCCGTGGGTTGTCTCTGTTTTTAGGCATAAATTGGAGCGCTTCGTCTTGCTGCGGTTTCACTCTTGTATTCTCCAGAGCCGGGATCCATGCCCTGCTCATCTGTTGTCGCTCTTCTTTCCGATTGTAGCAATTCTTATGCTATAGAAATTTACAAGCATAAGAATTGCTACAATCGGAAAGAAGAGCGACAACAGATGAGCAGGGCATGGATCCCGGCTCTGGAGAATACAAGAGTGAAACCGCAGCAAGACGAAGCGCTCCAATTTATGCCTAAAAACAGAGACAACCCACGGACCGACAGAGCCAATAGGCAATCACGCTCCGCCCACCACCAGGCCACGCCCCCTAGCCACGCGCGGCTATAAATTCCATGCTTCAGGACTCGGTGCTCCAGTCTTGTGTTGGACTCCGGGTCTATATACTTAGAACCCTGATGATGCCGAACGCAGCCTTCGGCGAAACGTTGGAAGGTAGTAAAAATGGACCACGGCCTACAAGCCCGGACATCATAGTTAGTGGAGTTAACAGTAGGTATATTTATATTTTATCTTGAAAAATTCAAGTGGGTTTCATTCTCACTAACTAAAGAATTATCATTAATTCCATATTTGTGAAAATGGCCCAACTTATAAAAAACGTAAAGCTATGTAAAAGTTTTGGCATTACACTATACTTGTATGTATTCATTTTTTTTCTGTTGTACTCGAAGTTCCCCCTCCAGTATACCTTATACTATTTAAAAATACAAATAAATAAGCATGCAATACATACCTGCTGAACTAGCTCCTGAGTATCGGTTGGTCTCTTTAAGAACAGTTTGACAATAGCAGTCAGAAGCTGCAGTTGTACTTGTGTGTTCTCATCATGGAAACCTTCCAAGAAACTTTCCAGAAGTTCATCAGCATTATCAATTCTTTCTGCATATTCACCAATAATCCATATCATTGAAGCCCTGGCAAGAAAAAATGTGTAGTTAATACAATTCTTAATTCTACTGAGGGGTCTTGAGGTAATTAATTCAATATAAAATACAAAGCAAAGTCCAGAAAGTAAAGGCAAATAAATATTGATTCATATTACTGTAAAGCCAGTAGTTATGCAAAAGTAATCTAATGGTTGTAGCAGATATTTTATGTTTAAATTCTTTCAAATTATAAGTATAAATATATGCAGACCATGAGAATGATACACAAAAGTTTGGAATTTGTGTAGCCATGGCAACATAATAAAGAAGTTGGAACTTTTGCAAGAACCAGGTCTTCTGCGGGGAACATTCGTAGAGGATAGACGTAGATCAGTATTACTCTGCAAGTGTGCATATTAGGAGTTACAAATGGACGCATTTGTGTGATGTATAATAGATGCATCAATAGCTGATGTGCTATTAATTTATAATTAGTATTTTGCATCATTAGTAGAAGTAGTAAAGGCAATTATCAATAATCTTCAAAATTTTGTAAGAACAAGTATCAAATTGTATATGTGGAATAAAGTATTCTTCTTTGGGAAAGTATGATTGAAAAGTTAATCAATCAGTAGCAGAATTGAATATTTCTCAGCTCCGAGACTATGACCCTGACTGCAGAGATCATCGCTTGAGAGCAGCAGTGGTGAACTTCAAGAAATTTTGCTAGAACTTCATCAAAGGTGAGAAATCCATCATCACCACCTTCATCCACAATAAACCACTACATGGTAATTCCACAGAATTTAAAGTAGTGACTTTACAGTCAACCAAAGTCTACCACCTTACAATGGAAATTATAGTTTCAATTTGCTTTGTAAATCATTACTGTTTTGAAACAAAGTAAACACCTGAACATAAAAATATACAAAGGTCGGCTGATTAAGTCTCGGGCCTCACACAGAGATCATATCACTAGGCCAGTGTGATGTATAGCATAAGATAAGATACTTTTATTTATCCTTTGCATACAATGATTTAAAGGACACGTCAATTACAATTTTATATACATATATACATACATATTTTTATCTTTTTACACCTCTCTATACTTAAATTCTTCCAGACTATAGAATGCGTTTGTTATTAAGAATGTTTTTATTGCCTTCAGTTTATATTCCATTTTATTAATTATTTTAATTTCTTCTGGTAACTTATTATATAGTTCTTTACCCATGCTTTTACTGCAGCGGTTGTTTAGAGTTCCCCTATACACTGATCTAAAATAGTCGTAATTATTTCTTAGAGTATAATTATGTATACCATGATTTTTTGGTTAAACATCATATAGTTTAACTCTAAACTAACTTGAATCCATACTTACAGCTCAATAGCTTGTTTAGATTTTGAATGACAGCAAACAAGTGTAGAGGTTTCACGAAAATAGAAGATTTGGAAAAACGAGCAGTAATTAAATACTTCCATTTGAAAGATTTAATGCCTAAAAAAGCACTGAAAATCAATCCTCTTTTTAAAACTTTTATTACTAACACTTTAGGTACTATGTCTCCTTATACATAGAATGAAATATATAATTAAACTATTTCTATTAACAAAAAGTAATTAGAATAAGCTATGTATGAGAACTAAAGAACATATAAGAAACATTAAAGATGGCGAAACAGAAAAATCAGCAGTGGCTTTTCATTTTTTGAATACTAGACATAACATCAACTTGGAAACATCTCTAATAAAATATGTTAATCACCCCATAGACCTTTCCGTATTGGAGAAAATCTTCATTAACAAAAATCGTCATAGTCATGAATTTTGAAACTCCACCACCAGACATCTTTGACAAGTACATCACGCCATCTATTGACAATACGGAGAAAGAGGAAAACACTACAACTTGCACTAATCGAGTACCAGCTGATGATAAGAGCAAAAGCTCTTGAAACATGTCCTGTGAATAAACTGTGTGAGTGAAGTAATGTGTCAATATCTTCTCGATTCACTTTTGTGCTATGTATGAATAGTTTGTAGAAGATTAAAAAAAAGTAATGTGAATACAACATTGATCTTTTTTAACAGCAGGAAAAGTAAAATTACAAAATACAGCAACTGAGAGAAATTAGAAAGGGAAATCTTAATGAATTTGATAAGAAATTGATATACAATCAAACTGTCAGTAAACCTGATAAAATGAAGTTTCACCTTACCTTGCTTCAGGTTCATCAAGGGTGTCTAGATTTTCACACAAGGTAGAAATTATACTTTCATACTTATTTGGATATTTGCGGAAAATATCCTTTATCACTACAATGGCTTCCTGCACCACATAGTTTACCTGTGAATGAAAAACGTTATATTACTGTAAAGGGTTAAGGATGACATATTTTAAATCAGAGACATGACATTTGGTCTGCAATATACGTTTTATTTGTGTAAGATTTAAGTGTACTGTCACAAATCCATTTTTTTACGATAGCGTGGCTATGCGCACTAACAGATAGTGCAGGGCAGAGGTAAAGAGCCTGGAGATAAACATAGCACTGAGATAAAAGGCTTGCGACACACAAAGACGTCTGGAACGTTTGTGTTTCATCTAGTGCCGTCTTACAGAACATTCAATTTGACTTTGTGGGTTCGTGAAATTAAAAGTCCAGGTTACAAACACTAAAAATTGCTCTTTATTTACGTAGAAATCAATAAGACAGTCCAGAATTACGTCACTTACGCAATACAACTTGCAAGGTCATCGACCACAAAGTCCACACAGCTGTTCATGCGCACACGTCCAATTACTGACTGAGTGCTCTGGCAGGCAGCAGCTCTCTTTTTATAGATTACTCACTATCCGGAATGTTCTCAAACAATCAAGACGGCGCTAGAACAAAGACAAACTCTCGAGAAATCCATCTCCTTCCCCCCACCATTTCAGTAAGTTTTTATCTCTGCACTGCATTGTCCATCTCTTTGAATCCCTCGCCGCGCCGTCTCGTCGCAACAATGCATTCGTGACAATATATAAGAGATTGCGACACGCCAGCATATTAGTCAAACAGAATCTTAATGAGAGAGTGGTCATTGAACTGCAAGTTGAGTGAATGCTTTTGTTTGTGGTCAACGGACTTGAGCATTGTATTTTTGTATGTTACGTAATTCTGCTATTGTAAGGGTTGATCAAAGTGTATTTCTACAGAAATAAAGAACATTTTGAATTTCTGCAAATTGGACTTTTAATTATACGAACCCACAAAGTCACAGCACCATATACTATGAAACATTGACAGTATTTTATTTTTATAGACAAATAAGAGTGAGGGCTTGTAAATCTGGTTTGATCATTTAAATAATTAGGTGTTGAATAAGATCCTCAAAAACGACTTAAATACACAAAGGTTCAGTCATGTACATACGTAACAAAGTCACAATATTACAGCACACAGTAGAAAAATATTCAGGTTAACTGGGGAAATATTCAAATTTCCAACTAAGCTGAACAGACATATTTCATTAACAAATAAGCTTATGATTAAGCTTAATCATAGTCTGTTGTAATGTGCAACAGACATTTTTTTTGTGTTATCAGATTGTTGGCTTCAAACAAGAATTCTAAATTTGCATTTAATTTATGTTGGACGACACGCTTAATCATCAGGCAACTAACTGTTGGCAAGTTTATTATCAATCTAAAATTGTGCAAAAATTTACACATATAGAGGCATAAAAATGATCAGCCTCAAACCATAATGTTTTTGGGTTTGTTTAATTTCTTAGTTAAAAACATTGAACAAAGCTTCATTTTTAAAATTTTGGAACCTTTATTTCCAAAAAGACTTTGGAAGTTCTTTGACAATCAGAAGTTAGTAGCCACTTGTATGAAATCAATAGGATAACAATGAAAACAAACAGCTGTTATTAGTAGCAATACCCTGCTAAGCCCTATAAAAATGCCCAAATATGAATTCCACATTCTCTGGGAGATACCAAACAGAAGTAAAATGATATTAGTGATGTGTGAGATGAAATGTGTAGTGTTTAACGCCCGCTTTTACTACATATGGCACCGCACATGACACTGATGGTACATGAGATGAAGATGGAGCACCGGTGGAATGAGATGGCGGGGAAACCAGAGATCCCAGAGAAAACCTGCCCCAGCGCCGTGTTGTCCACCACAAATCCCACTTTGCGGTCGCCTGGGATAGAACCCGGGTCGCCTTGGTGAGAGCCAAGTGGTCTAACCATTGAGCCACGGCGCGGCCAATATTAGTGATGTAGGGCATCAAGAAACTAATGGTAACATGTGATTATAAGCCAATAAAATATGTCGTAGGGGGCATGCCAGTGCCAAATGACTTGTTAATAAGAATTTAAGATAATCACAAAAACAGTTAATTTTATTTAAATTATTAATAACACCATAATTCATGTGTAAACCATTTTTAGGAAAAACCTGCTGTACTCCATTAAATTTCACAAAGTTTATCAATACTGTCGTGAAGCCGTTATCTACAATAGCACAGCTAGTGTACACAAAGAGCCGGCAAATAAAGATAGCTGAGATAACGGACTTGCCGGCATAGATTAAGTTACACTTCTGGATGGTGATAGAATATTCAGTTTCTTTATTCTTCTGGAATAGTCTCGAATTTCTCAATGAGGTATTTAAGAAGGCGACGACTCGCCAAGTAGTGAGTCGTGAACAGTTGTTGTAACAGGGAGTTGTAAACAGGAGAGTAAACAGCTGTGAAGTGTTGTAACAAGAGCTGATGTAAACAGGTGTCATCAGAACACTGTGGTAGATTGTGATGTAATTCTACTGCTACGAAGTGTATTTCTATGCAAACAAAGAACATTTCGAATTTCAGCAAATTGGACTTTTAATTCTACGAACCCACAAAGTCACATTTGCTATTGGCATGAAAGAATACTGTGCAGTACTGTGGGCTCCATACTTCTCTCTTCGAGGTCTTTTTAATGATCTGGCTTCAAAAAATTCCAAAATAAATATACTTCTTTTGCTGAATGTAGCAAAGTTCACTCCCAATTTATACACTGGCAAAACAACACAATAGGGAAAAGGTTTCCTAGTTCAAAATATTCAAGTAGTATGGAAATTTTGCAAGCTGGAGTTAGATAAAATATGTTACTAAGAGGTAGCCAATGTAAATCCTAATACTGAATCAGATAATTTACCTTAGTCTGAATAAGATCCAGCAGAGTAGAAACACATCGTTCCGCTGACTGCTCTACTTTGATAGCACAACGGCCAATAGCCCTCACAGCTTTTCGCACAAAATCAACATCCACCTCAGTGGCATATCTGTGAAAAAAACAATGCAAACAAATAAACTGTATTTATGTAAGTTATTGTGTTCTCTAGTCAAGAATGGCAAAATAATCCTAGATTTAACTGGTATGTAATATTAGTACTTATTTAAAATTAGACAAATAATCAAATCAGTAATATTTTGAGTTGAACTAGTACTCCATATATTGCTAGTGTTTACCTAGAATGCATTTCGTTAGGACCTTCCTTAACATCCTCAGCTAATGTTGACTATTGAATTTTAATTTGGTGAACTCCTTGGAGGCGATAGGGGTGTCTCTATTGGTATCTTGATGAACTTTAAGTCTGGGTTCTCTTCAAAGGTGGTGTTGAAATTGAACAGTGTTCCTTCATACTTCTTTATAAATATCTTTTCACACATGGTTAATGCAGTTGGATCCCGAACACTTTTAAATAAATGAATTTCTTGTTTTATATCATGATTATCATTCCAAAACTGGTACGCTACTGCCGATTTGTCTATTTATTTGTTCCTGATGTTCCTAAAATGCTCTTTAAGCCTAATGTTCAAAGTGACAACTTTTACATTAGAAAAACAAAGGAATTTAATATTAGTCTTAAAGAGCATTTTAAGAACATCAGGAACAAAGAAAGACAAATCGGTGGCATAAGCGTACCATTTTTAAATGAGAATCATGATATAGAACAAGAAATCTATTTATTTAAAAGTCTTCAGGGTCCAACTGACTAAGATGTAAGAAAAGATATTCATAAAGAAATAAAGGAAATAAATAAAATAAAAAAATAAAAAATAAATAAAATAATAAAAAAAATAAATAAAAAAAAATAAAAAAAAAATAAATAAAATAAAGGAAAACCGTTCAATTTTGACACCACCTTTGAAGAGAACCAAAACTTCAAGTTCATCAAGATACCAAAAGACACCTCTATCGCCTCCAAGGAGTTCACCAAATCAGAATTCAATAGTCTGCATTAGCCAAGGGAAGGAAGGATTAGGAAGACCCTAATGAAATGCGTTCTAGGTAAACACTACCAATATATAGAGCATTGAGTACTAGTTCGACTAAAAATTATATGAATTTTGCGCTTCGTTGTATCAATGTCCTTACTCATAGGAATATTCAAATCAAAGTTAAAAAAGTCAAACCAAAGTTCAAAACAGAAAGAAACGAAGGTTATCAAGAAAACTAATACTTACTCTTTAAGTTCCGAGAGAACTTGAGCTATATTAGCTTGAGAAGCAAGGCGGATCATTATATCTAGCTTCTCAAGTTTTACATATATTGGATCATTGTACTTAACAAAGAAAACTTTCATCTCATGCTTCAAGATATCTGGACGCTTTTGCACAATTAGGTTGATATTACGCAAAGCCACATACTGAACCTGAAAATGAATTAATATTCAAGTTATTCACATGTGGAGTAAAAGAAAGATCTAAATGAGGTACATAAACAATTATACCCTTACCAAAAACTCCTAGTTCATACAATTTTGAAAAAAGGAGGAAAAAAACCCGCAACTAAAGCATTTAAGTAAATTCATAAATTATTTCTCGAGTATGGACTATGGTACAATGAAGCATAAAATTAATATAATTCTTCACACTAGTACTCCAGGCTCCATATATTGCAAGTGTTTACCTAGAATGCGTTTCGTTAGGACCTTCCTAACATACTCAACAATGTCGACATTAGCTGAGGATGATAAGAAGGTTTCAAAAAAAAAAAAAACATGTTCTAGGTAAACACTAGCAACACATGGAGCATGAAGCAATAGTTAGACTCAAAATTATATTAATTTTGTGCTTTATTGTATCATAGTCCATACTCATTAAGAATGATAAGGAATTTAACAAAGAAGCAAAAATTGAATTGACAAAAAGACTAGATTAACAGAACACAGAAGGAACATAAAATATAAACAAATATTAAAATTGGCAATTGCTTTTCACTTCTGGAACAAGAACCACCATATCAGAGAGAAGATAAAATTACTGAAATATTAATGTGTAACAAATGTTCAACATGGGAGAAGATTTTTACTATAAAGAACATTTCAGATATGCGTGATTGGAGGAATTTAGTAACAGTGACATCAAAATTACTCGGAAAAACCATTTATAGTCGGTTTATTGACACTTCGTCACTTATGTTTTTATATTATCATGGGACTAGTTTCGGAAGACTTTGCCTCCATTTTCAACCTGCTCTCCTCTCTCTGGTGGTGGAACTATGAACTTCTTTGTCAAATTATCTAATGGAGGGATTTTGAAGTTCATTACGTGGTCCTTATTTTTCCATATGAATATGTTTTCCCATGTCAGTTTATTTTGGGTTATCACTCCTTTTAATAATTTTGGATTTGGATCAATGTCATGATCTTCATTCCATTTTTTCGAGGCTTCCGAAACGAGTCCCTTGATAATATAAAAATGTAAGTGACGAAGTGTCAATAAACCGACTACAAATGGTTTTTTCGATTAACATTTCAGATATTTTAAACTTTGATGTGCCAGCAGTGAGTGGTCTAATGCACTTACATATGTAGAAAATATTCCAAGAGAAGGAGCCAATTATAAGAGGTTCCACACAACAGCCGACTGTGAAGAAGGTGGTCAGTCACCAATCAGCTCAAGATGGGACTGCGAAAGTCCCAAAAACATTAATAGTTGATGTAAGTGAAGTTTTAATAAAATATGACTCAACAAGTCTTTCAATATGAAATTAGCTTCACTTTTAACAACACTTTTAATTAAAACAATTTCAAAGAAGCAAAA
This sequence comes from Mantis religiosa, assembly GCA_030765055.1. Classification (NCBI taxonomy): domain Eukaryota; kingdom Metazoa; phylum Arthropoda; class Insecta; order Mantodea; family Mantidae; genus Mantis; species Mantis religiosa. Next base: position 21,866,830 of record CM060953.1, on the reverse strand, counting down.
TATTTAAACATTTTCTTTGTTATATCGAAATTTAACTGTATTGGAACACCACAGTGAAGCAAAATAATTATTAAATTACATATGCGTCATATTTATTACACATGGGCTTCACTTACGTACCTATATTGAGGACATGTTTTGCGAACCATCGTTTGCATCATCGGCTCTAATGATCCAGTGGCGTGGGTAGTTCTGGAGTTGCTGCTGCCATCTGTTGATTTTATGATGAATTTAAATGTGGAGTTGTCTTCTGATGGGATTTCAAAGTTCATTAGTTGGTATGTAAGTGAAGCCGATGTGTAATATATACGACTCATCTATAATTTAATAATTTTCTTTGTTAATGATGCTGCCAATTAGATGGATCATATCAGCACTGCTCGTATATTAGAATTTTGTTCCACAGCAGTTCTTTTGTATGTCAGTAAATTTACTGACATGAGGTCAACAAAGGTGTGATAGCATGAAAATGTTCAGCTTACCTCAGGTTCTGAAGACAAAAGCGTCACAAGTGGTGGGGCTAGCTTCTTCGTTAAAGTTGAAACAAAATCAGAGTCTGATGGAAGCATTTCCATTAATTTCATCAGTACCTTAACTGCAGAGAGTACTACTGCAGCATTGGCATGAGCCAAACGAGGAGTAATCCGTTCACAGATGCTGTAAAAACAAAATATTAAATATTTCCTTGTACATACCATAGCTAAGTGCTAAGAAAACATACAAGCTGATAAGATAGTACGCATATTGTGTACGCACTTGCATATGTGTGTGTGTGTGTGTGTGTGGGGGGGGGGTGTTTGCAATGCCAATTTCTATGAATTCAGTGACCACTGTTCTTATTTTGACATTTGGCTCAGATGAAAACCATGCAGAAGCTACTCCACAGCAAGCTGGGTGCAACAATAGTTCACATGACAAGTTGCCAGATTAAAGCTAATGCATCTACTGCAGTATCAGTACTTCTATTTCGGAAGGTGTAAGGACCATAAAAAACTCAGGAATGCATGTAACCATGATTTTGGTAATAAAACCACCTTAATTTAATAATTTTCTTGCTTTTTTATTGCAGTTTTGTTTAATTTGGGATGAAACAGTTTTATGTTGGAATATAAAAAAAGGAAGGAAAAAATGAACATTCCTCTAAGTGAAGGCTCATTCAAACTGGGCTCGTCCTACAACTGCTGATATAATTTGATATTATTTTGAATGTGGGACTTCTTACCTTCAACACTCAATTTTTTTTCTCCCAGCATCTTAGTGATGTTTACAAAATCAGCATAATTTCAGATATGATCACTTACATTTACACAACACTTATAATGTGCTTGAATAAGTGTAATAGCAAAATATTTTCAATTCTACAGCAATTTTTAAACTTGGTCAAATCTGGCCAAATTAATTTTGCATGGCAAGATTTAATTCAAACTTCACAGATCTTTCTGGCAATTAGTTCTTTAGTATCATCAAGTGCAGGGCAGCATAATCGTCAAAAGCTTGAAATTGCATTGTTTCTGTAATTTACTTGTTTTAAGGATTAACAGCTTGCTTCAGTGTTTGAAGTTTTAAAAAATTCCACATAAATTTGGCAGAACCTTGGGTGTTTTGTTCTCTAATGATTGCTCAATGACAGCTTAATGGCTTGCTTTGTAACTGCACTAAAAGATTTGGCTTGTTATTTTCAATAATCATTTCTCCTTATAACTCTTGTCATAACACACCTCAGGTAAGGCATTTCCTTTAGGATGTTTAGTCTGACTCCAACTCTGTTCAAATGTTTCACAAGTAAGATTTCGGTTCATATTATTAAACATTTGTAGAATTTTCCTTACCTCTGTGCCTCTCTATCATCTTTTGGGCTATAGTTTGCAAGGGAGTCAAGAATGAATACTTGGCCCCATTCTGTACATTCATTCAAAGCTGTCAACAGTTTATTGATGGTTTGTGCATTCATTTCAATCAGTGGTGATCCACTTGTGCTAGCTTCATTTATCTCTGATAAGGCTGCTACTGCATTAGCCACAACCTGAAGGCAAGGAAAACACCATGAAATACTACTATGCATTTATTCAAAACAATGTCACACATTGTAACAAATAAGAATGTTAAACAAAGTATAAAAATTGTAAGAAGCGTAGAGACAGTGAAGCACAAGTTAAAATAAAAGTGAATTGAGAAGATATTGACACATTGCTTCACTAACACTGTTTTTCACAGGACATGTTTCAATAGTTGTTGCTCCCATCATCAGCTGGTTCTCAACTAGTGCAGGTTGTAGTGGTTTCCTCTTTCTCCGTATCATTAATAGATGGCCTGATGTATTTTTCAAAGTTGTCTGGTGGTGGAGTTTCAAAGTTCATAATTCTGTTTTTGTTAATGAAGATATTTTGCTATACAGAAAGATCTATGGGATGATGACCACTTAAATAAAACATCTTAATCATCCCATAGATCTTTCCATATGGGAAAAAAATCTTCATTTACGAAAACTATCACTATCACAAATACATGAGGCCATCTATCGACGATGCGGAGAAAGAGGAAACCACTACAACCTGCACTAGTTGAGAACTGGCTGATGATGGGAGCAACAACTCTTGAAACATGTCCTGTGAAAAACAGTGTTACAGGTAGACCACAAACTGCGGTCAGTGTGCGCATGCGCAAGGAGAGCCTTCTCATCCAAATATCATGTGACTCCCACCCCTCCCTTCCTGCATGCTCGCAATCAATCAACAAATAGATAGAACCATAGTTTCTTTAAATCCTGAGGAACAAAGCAGTGATTCGGCAGAAAATGCAATGAGTGAATGTAACAGTGAATGCAAAAGCGAGTTAAACAGGTAACCAGTGCAGCCCGCACGATGTATGAGAGGCAACCTAAAATAACGATAGGGGGGAAAGCTATAGGACTCCAGTGGTGATAAACCACGCCTCCAGCTGCATTTTGTTTGCGGTCTAGTTACAGTAAAGCAATGTGTCAATATCTTCTCAATTCACTTTTTTTTTTAAGAACGTTAAAACTCTGTAAATTCTGTTACTTAATGCTTTAATTTAAAAATATGCACGTAGTTTTAATTACAGCAGCAGATCATTAAGAAACAATGAAAGTAAAGTAAAACAAACTTTTGCAATAGAGCATGAAGAAATTAAATTGTTGTCCACATCTTGCGCTTATAATGCCAGACATACAAATACAAACTGAACTTCGACTTCCAAAAATGTTCATATTTTAATGCACCTTTAAGCTATGAAGTGCTTTTCATTTAGATCAACAAGCACTGACATACAAATTACAACACACTCACTAAATTCTTGAGTTTGCAGGTTGATGCTAATCTTAGTTGGAAAGCTCATATAGAGTTAAATGGAACAAATAAAAAAAAAAAAAAAAAAAAAAAAAAAAAAGCAATCTTACAGCTGAAAGGGATGTTACTGCATTGATGGAACAGCAGGCAGAAAATTGCGATCTTCAAATTTAAAATAATGGAGATTTGAAAGACCTGATCTTCCTGTAGCATACGGGCAAGTCACTGCATGAGCTTACATTGCTTATGAAGTATCATCAAGCAGTATTCTGTTTTCTAAATAGTGGGAGGAAGTAGTTATGCATACCATTGGATTGGAGTCTGAAAGGAGATCCTTAAGTTGATCCAAGAAGCCTTGATCTTCAACTAGTTGGGCATTGATGTCATATAACTTAGCAACACACACAGCTGCTGTTTTTCTGACATATGGATCTTCATCCTTTAAGCACTTCCGCAGAGGCTCGCACAGATATTCTGTGATCTTGTCTACACGAATACATCCCATGGTTCGTACTGCCAATGCTCGAATTAGTGGATTTGGATCTTCACAGTCCTGGAAATACAATAATTTAAATTTAAATTAATTTAATGCTCTCCAATTAATATTTATAGTAACATCCAACTTCATTCATTTTGAAGGATCTTTGTTTTAAGTCCTGAAATTCATTACTGTTTATATTTTATTTAATCACAAATTATCCATATTCAAAAAAGAAACACAGCTTAAAATTAATGAAGGAGAATTAAAACAAATATGAGAAGTGAGCAGAATTAATTTACACAAAATAATATATCCCAAGAACTCTGATTGGATACACAAATCAATTATGTCAGTGAGTGGTCTAACACACTTATGTAGCAAATATTCTGATGGAGGGAGCCAACTACAAAAGGTCCATCTGACAGCCAACTGTGAAGATAGTGGTCAGCCACCAATCAGCTGAGGATGCGACTGAACAGTCCCAAAAATGTTCCTTTTTTAATAGTTGACATGAGTGAAATTTTAAGTCTTAATAAAATATGACTCAATTCCAAGTTATTATGAATTTTTGGTATTTGTGTAACCTTTTTTTCTCTCCCCCAGTTTCCTAAGCTGTCACAGCCTTTGCAATTTATATTACATAATACAAAGGAGAAACACACAGACAAAAAATCAGGTGTATACTGGATAAAGTGTAAAGCCGTGATGACTTTTACATTGTAAAAACTAAAAGGAATTTGAACATTAGGCTTAAAGAGAATTTTAGGAACAAAGAAACAGACAAATCAGCGGTAGCATACCAATTTTGGTATGATAATCACAATACAGAACAGGAAATCCACTTATTAAAAGGTGTTCAAGGTCTAACTGCATTAACCAAATGGGAAAAGATATTCATAAAGAAATATGAAAGAAAACTGTTCAGTTTCAACATCACATTTGAAGAGAATCCAAACTTCAAGTTCATCAAGATATTAACAGAGATATCCCTATCGCCTCTAAGGAGTTCATCAAATCAAAATTCAACAGTCGACATTAGCTGAGGATGTTAGAAAGGTACTAACGAAATGCATTCTAATAAACACTAGCAATATATGGAGCATTAAGTACTAGTTCAACTCAAAATTATGTTAGAAGATTAATACTTCAATGTATACCAGCACATTACAGAATATATGGTAATGAAACAACTGATTTTCGAGCCAAAAAAAAGGCAGTAAAATTACGTCAAATTTATTTGAGCCACTAAGTTACTGTTCTATCAAAAGAATAATTATATCAACATATAATAAAAAAGTTAAAGAAGATAATATATTACACACAAAAGGAAAACTATGGGGAAATTTACGTAACGCACATCTAGAATCAATACACTACCAACAAAATCCTCTGTAGCAACTTTTAGACTTTAACAGGCCATGACTGTCTCAATAAACATTTATTTAAAATTGGCATAGTGAGATCTCCTCTGTGTACTTTCTGTACATTTGAAGATATGGATAGAAACCACCAAACCTGCTGCTCTACCTGCTGCTCTTAAGTTAATTGATGGAAATTAATCATTTATTCACACTAGCCATATATAGGCTAAGGTATTATATAAAGTAAACATGAAAAATTCAATGCCATGGCTGGGATTTGAACCATGGATCTCCTGGTTTCCGTTCAGTCCGTCAATTCCGTCAATTAACTTAAATAAGAGTTTAATGATGAAGCCTGGGATTTAAGTACTTACAATAGTAAGTCGCCACAAACAAAGTATCTCGGATGCGAGAGCCCCTAGTAGCTTACCAGGAAAATATGAGTCAATTGGAGAATTTAATGTCATGATGGCATGTTGGCCATGGTTGCTCAATGGGTTAGAGCGACTGGACGGAAACCAGGAGATCCATGGTTCAAATCCCGGCCATGACATTGAACTTTTCATGTTTACTCTATATAATACCTTAGCCTATATATGGCTAGTGCGGAGAAATTATTAATTTCCATCAATTAACTTACATAGTTTGGACATGTTAATAGTATGTGTAATAAAATAAGTAAACATATTACTTCTTGAGACATTAAAGATATGTGAATGAACATGCACAATGAAAATGAGTTAATTAAAAACAGCCTTACCTTGACAAATGTATTAACTGCCATGATTGCCATATCAGGTTGACTTTTTGCATAATTCATCAGGTACAGGTAAACCAGCTTCTTTAATTCCAAATTATCTGTCTGCATACAATTTACTACATCTGGAAATAATGCTGAAACATCTTTGCCTACTGTCATGGATGCTATGACCTAAAAAATAAAATAAAAAAAAAATGTTATTAAAATTGTTTCAATAAAAAATACAGAAATTAAAGCAAGAAACTAGGAAGTTTCATCTAGACTTTTTAGCTGGGAATAACATGCAAATTATGTCTATATGTATTAGTCCAAAGTGAGACAATTTTATTCTATTGAGCATAAATTATCCAAAATTTTGTTACCTACGAGGGTGATCAAATATAAATGCTAATTGTTGTGTATCATGGAGTAAGCAGTTCCGAGTGTGGCGCGGATTGAGGGGTCGAAGGTCAGTGTGTTAGGAAGGGGGAACTAGCTTGGTTAGCTACTCCGCTAGGTTCTGGTGTCAGTACAGTTACCAGTGAGCAGGAAGATTCTTCGTCTGTTGCACAACACATTATAATAATGTTTTTAACAAATAAGGGGTTGAACGTTCAAAAATTTTAACTCGTTTAAGGGCACAGTTTGGGGACACTACATTGTCCTAGAATTGAGTATTTACTTGGGCCGAGGATTTGTGAAAAATGAAAGTTATGCTCGAAGCTCAAGGTCAAGTCTCTCAAGTGAGAACATCTGTGCTGTTCGAGAGCTTATTGAAGACACTCGCCGCTCAACTGTTCCAGAAATCACATCAGAAATGGGTATCAGCATTGGCAGTTCTCACACTATTATTAGGATGCATCTCGGCTTTAGAAAAATTAGTGCTTGATGCGTTCCAAAGCTGTTAATCAAGCAGCAAAAACAGGCCAGGCTGGAGATTTGTGAGAGACTTCGTAATTGATTCCAGCAAGAAGGAGAGGATTTTTTTTTTAGGAAAATCATTGCATGTGATGAGACATGGGCTCATTATCCTCGGAATCCAGAATGGCGAGCAAAGAGTGATGACGAAAGGATGAAGCCTGTCCAGTGAAGGTCAAAAATTGCCACTAAGTCAAAAAAGTCGTATGGGGTGTGCAACAGACGAAGGAACCTCCTACTCACTCATGGCTGTGCTGATGTCAGAACCTAGCAGAATAGCTAACCAAGCTAATTCCACCCTTTCTAACACACTGACCTTTTGATTCCCCCCCCCCCCCCCCCACAATCTGCCATCACACTCAGAACTGCTTACTCCACGATACCCAACATTTACCGTTTATATCTGAAACACTCTCATAATTTTTGCATTAGCTTTTCATATGGCTGCAGTACTTGACTGCAAATAACTTTTCCAAAAAATTGTTTCTTTATGAGACAGCGTAGGCTTTCATGGCCAGAGTCAATATAACTGGAAGTTATTTCCAGGCTGTTATGCTGTGGTCTGCTGGAGTTTGAATTTCCAGACATTTTGTCCACAAATGTGGCAGACATCTTAAGTGGCGTGGCCGTAGTTAGCACTTCAGACACTCCGCAAACTTCTCCAGGAAGACTTGTTTTTAATATTACAATAGTGCATAATAACTAAAACAAATGCTGCACTTCTTACTTAATCTAACAATAATCACCTATACATGGTACTCTGTAAACTTAAAATAGCCATCAAGTGAAGCACAGGTGGCTCAGAATGAATTTGCAGACTCATCAGGAGAATACACAAATAGCAATGACAAAATATGTAAGGAGCAAATTATACACATTATATGATAAATGTATCTTCTGCTATTACAAGAATTCAACATACCTTCTTTACAGCTTCTCTTTTCTTCTCTTTCTTGTCATTGTTCAACTCTGACTTTAATTCAAATATTTCTCCCTTTTTAGTGGTTGTGAAATACTTTGAGTCAGTCATGGTTTAATCCTGAAAATAAAGAAGATATAAATTATCTGCTTGTTTTTCATGTTGTCCATACTTAAACGTGCAAAGTTTAAACAGATTTGTAAAATTTGGTACCATGCCCATAACATACAGCACTTTTTCCTCAAATTGCGGTCACTATACCACAGAATATATATCAGCAGTTACACTTGAGACTTTCAACACCCGCACTAATACACTGTGCTTGTGTATGGCTTACAACAATGTGTTGTGAGTGAACAATAGTTTAAATGAAGCCTTTGTCTAGTTTCTTTCATTTCCGTGCTTATACATTTCTGAATTTTAAATTTGTATTTAAGTTAGCAGTGTCCAGTTTGTTTCATTCATCTGCATATAAATTTCCTTATCACTTAAAATAAGTTACTGTTATTGGTGAATGCATATTTTTCCATAATGACATTAACATCACTAAAAACTTTTATGTACAATACTATATGAAACCTGTCGGGAAGTTAAAAGGCAATTTTAAACAATTTCCCAATTTACCTATCACAATCAGAGAAACTGTAAAAAGACTTAAAAAGTTTAAGCAAATAGTGTCAATTCTGATAGAGAGAGAAGACAAGACAAACATCAAGGTCTAACCTTCCTCAATAACCTGGAGGCCACTTGGTCCCGTGGGTGTTTTCATTAGGGTAATAGCTATTTTATACACCCTTTGGTGGAAGTAGATATGCCAATTACACATATCAACCCCTCAGGGATGACTACCAAACAATCTCGATATGAGTTCAGGTGTTCTAGCTCACCTTGCTGCTAGCTTTGTAGGCTAGTACAGGGGACTCTTTCAGGCATCCGTCAACTCCATTTGAGCGGCGAGGCTAGCCAGACATACACGTGGGTGTTGGGAACCAATACTCTGCCGAGTACAACCCAATCCGAACAACTCCCATTTGAGAGGGACTCGAATGTTCAGTGTGATGTACTTCTAGAATGTCAGCAGTACGAGTGCTAGGGATCACAGCAGCTAAATAGGTCAGAACCCCTTCCATAAGTGGAGAAAGTTAAGAGTAAAAAAGCCAGTTCTTACCAAGGAGAAACTGGATTTTTATTTATGAGGGAATTTGAAACAAAGTGTACACAATAGATTCCCCACACATCAGAATAAGTAAAAGAAAGCATCAGGTGAGAAATTTGCTCAATTTCAGAAATTGAGCTCTTGAGTGCAAGGGTAAAATGCCAAGTGTAACATAGAGGACTTTTCCAGTATCTCTGTAACAAACGATGTGGTCAAGATGGCCAGCACATGAACCACCATGCAGTGGCCGCAGTATAAGGGAAAAGTACTGCATATATATTACCACTGAATTTGGCATTGAATTTTTCATGTTGACTATCAAAAACCTTAGCCTATATACAGCTAGTATGAAGAAATGATTAATTTCCATCAACTAAAATAATAAGAGTTAAATGATGAAGCCTGGGACTCAAGTACTTACAATAGTAAGTCACCACAAACGGTGTATCTCGGATACGAGAGCCCCTAGTGGTTTACCGGGAAAATATACGAGTCAAATGGAGAATTTAATGTCATGATGGCATGTTGGCCATGGTTGCTCAATGGGTTAGAGCGACTGGATAGAAACCAGTAGATCCATGGTTCAAATCCCGGCCGTGGCATTGAATTTTTCATGTCGGCTATCAAAAACCTTAGCCTATATACGGCTAGTATGAAGAAATGATTCATTTCCATCAATTAACTAAAATCCTTACTCTCAAAAACTATTTGTAGTTGGTTAATGATACTCGTCACTTACAAATGTGATGAGTATCAATAAACCAACTACAAACAGTTTTTGAGATTAATTTTGACATCACTGTTAATAAATTCCTCCAAACACATAACATTAAATCCTTATGTTATTTTAATATTTTAGCATCAAGATACTGCATTAAAAATATGTAGCAGTCTCATCTATTTATTTATGCATTTAAAATTATTACCTGTCAAAAATTGGTATACATTATACACAATTATGATTACGTTTTATTTAGCTTTAATAGTCTTTACAAAGTAAATAAGCAACTTTCATTTTGTGTCCAAAAATAAATTGCAACTATGGAATTAAAACTGCTTTAGTCTGACAGTTGCAATATTATCATTTATGGAGGAGGAAGAACAGCCTGTGATGTTAAAGTATAAAATACAAGGACTACAAAAAAATTAAAATTGTTTTGTTTATTGACGACCTTGTCAATTATGTGATTCATATCAGTATAGCCAATGTGTTTGAATTTTGTTCCACAATAAATTATTGAGATGGGACTACGCTCACTTAAAAACTATTGTTATGGGCCAGATTTGAACCTGTAACCTTGCAGTCAATAGATCACCTAACAAACTGAGCCACCTAGACCAACAGTATATGGAGCAAAGTGAACATCTTTGGTAAGCCTATAGCAAGAAGCAGAGTAGTCATGGTTAGTTTTGGTGGCATTGCAACAGCTGCTGCATTGAAACCTCTACTTCCACTGTACTGGGCAGTGTACCATATGCATATTCCAAGTGATTTTATATAATCATGTTTAGCAAAATTGTGGAGTCAATGAGAACAAATTGTAATACAAATGGGGAGGAAAAATAAACAGGAGCAATAGCAGAAGAGGGAAAAAAGTTATAATTTATTAAGTCTCTTTATTCCACTGTAAGAAAATCAAGATATGCAAATATGATTTTGTAAAACATTTACTTATGCAGCACAGATTATATTTTAGAATGTGACCACTGTTTTGAACCCAGTCACTCTTACCTCTAATGTTTCCATTAAGAATTAATGAATGTATTTACAATAAAATAGCACAGGGGAAGCATTGTGCAACAGTTTGGAAATCAGAGAAAGTAAGTGAACTTATGCTGGTACTTTTACAATGCTGGTACTCTGCAATCAGTAATTTCACTTCCTAACAGTTTCACACTTCATTACTTTTTCTAGTGGTATCAAGAAGAAGCAACATCATGCTGAAACTAAGGTGAGTTACCAACTCTTAGTGTTATGCTTTATTTCTTACCTCATTTTTTATTACACATTTAAGAATATACTAGTCCCCACACTATATCATGTATTACGTGGTATACAAACCAATTTATGTTATAGACTGTAGAGCAAGTATATGCTTTTCAATGGAATTATTAAAATCAAGAAAACACCTGTTTACTCTGTTTTATTGCATTTTATAGAATGGATGTAAGCACCAGTGACATTTGAAATTTTTGATACAATTGCCATAGCTGTCAGGTAATTCAATAAAATAGAATATGTAACACTTAAACATGGAATAAAATGTAAATACAGTTTATGGTATAAAATATGCAAATAATTACAGAAGCTACATGAAGACATTAAAGCTCAAAATGTTATTGAACTATTTGTAATTCTAAGCTATGTACTCATATTCTCAAGTCAATTACAAGATTTGAATTTACAAAGTAATACATGAAAATTTTAAGTGCATTCATAACATTCTGTGCTTGTAATGAAGCTGTTATTTATGGTTGGCCCCAAACAAAAGTTGTTTATAAATTTTGCAATGTTTAATATATATATTTTTTAAAATGTTTGCATATTATGAAAATACAGTTATTGATGGAAGAAAAGCTAGAAATATACAGTTAGCAACAAAAATTGATATATAATTGGTAGAGTGGTTACTAGAGGAGCAGAACCAACATCCGGAAGACGCTAATAGAGATTTTCTATGTGAACAAGGAAGACATGTTCTGAAGAAGTTGTAGAAAGCTGCTTTTTTTTTTTTAATTTATTGCAAGTTGTGTTTGTGAAGTTTAATAATAATCTTTATAATAATACAAGAGTTATCATTTCATTGATTTACGAGAAACAAAATCATTGATCCTACAGCACGTCCAATTAATCTTTTGTGTTTGCCGACTGCAGTGTAGCTGGAAAAAGCTGTTGTACAAGGTGGATTCACAAGTTATAGCACCTAATTTTTTTCTCACAAAGTAATCACAAGGAAAATGTGTCATTTCTCGATGTAATCTCCCTCTAGCGTACACATTTTTCACAACGTCGACACCATGATTCCATGGCCACTGCGAACGCTTCTTTAGGAGTGTATTTTGACCACTGGAAAATTGTTGAGGCAATAGTGAATCTGCAACTATGGAGAGTGTCTTTCATCATGGGAAACAGCCAAAAGTTGCTAGACGCCAGGTCATGTGAGTAGGGAGCATGAGCAATCACTTCAAAGTTGTCACAAAGAAACTCCTGCGTCACGTTTGCCCAATGCGCTGGTGCATTGTCTTGATGAAAGAGAATTCATCCAACTTTTTCTGCCCATTTTTCAAGCAATGCTGGGAGAAGTTTATTCAAAACATTTTGGTAGGATGCAGCTCTCACCGTAGTGCCCTTTGGAATACAATGAGTAAGGATTACACTACTGCTATCCCAGAAGATTGCCACCATCATTTTGTCAGCACTGTCATTCACCCAACATTTTTTTAGTGGCGATGAGTGTGTGCTTCCATTGAGCTGACTGGCACTTCGGTTCAGGGTTGAAAAAGAGCATCCACGTCTCATCCATTGCCACAATAGGTGTCACACCACGAAAATGGAGAAAATGAATGATTACATGCTGTTCTTGCAATGAAAACGTCACCATTTTAAGTATCAAAAACAGTCCTAACTCTCATCACTGCCACTAGAGTTCTATACACTGTACAGTGCTGCCATCTCTGTCACACATTCACAAAGAGTCCAAAGTATTAAAAAAAAAAAAGAGTAAACAGAAGTGCCTATCTGGTCCCAGTCCTGAAAAAAAATAGGAGTGCACCTAGTATATTACAAAATGGTCACAACGCAACCTGGAGCTAATCTTATATATTAAATAAAAAATAAGATATTACAAACTGGCATCCAACACGGCAAATTGTGAAACACAATAATTAATTTATATTTCAGTATTTTACATTTATTAGTCATTTTAGGAAACAAAGCATGCTTAAGCTTCTCTTGTCTGACTCCGCTCTTCAGGGCTAGTACTTCTGGTACATCTAACGTACTGATTTGTATTGATTGTCAATATGTACATCTAATTCTTTAGTCCTTATCAATAACAGTTTGTGTGCATGTTTTTAACAATATTTGCTTGTAAAAATTTTTGCACATGACTTTCTGCTCAGAATAGACTGCATTCTTAAGCTTTTATCTGGGTTTTTCCCCACGCTTTAATACAATAGTGTTAATGCATCAGCTCACTTGGCATGAGTATTATTAAATTGTTGAAATCACTTCTTTGAAGAGATGTATAAAAATATAATCTGACAACTGTTCTTTCATACTGCTGCATGTAAAACTGAATCTGATTTTAAAAATTCAATACCTTGAATTTGACTCCCAGCTATGCATTAAATTTTTAAAAAGTGAGGTAAAAACTATCTGGGTTGTTCAAAAACATGTTTTCAGATACACTATCACTGATATTGCTTTGTATTTGCTCTACATTTCAGAAACACCATAATAATAAGCACAATCATGATGATGCTTGTGCACAAATGTAACTCTGAAACATTCCTGCCATTGTTTCCTTGTTATTCTGTGCACAAAATACAAGCAAATGATCGTAATGCTGTACACTATTATCGATTTTTGGGAAACCTTGTTTTGATGTCGGATGATTCAGGTAAGGTTTAATTTTGTTCACCTTGATCAAGTACTTCATTTATTTTACACCTTTCAGAAATAAGACAAATTGCTCTTTAGGGATATCATTTAACTCTTGCATGATTTTACGAGTACCACAAACTTTTCTTTATTAGCTGTCAATGAGCATGAACTTTCATCTTGCCAAGCTCCTCTTTATCAGTCCATCCCTCTAATAATGCAATACAATGCATATTATACAAAATATTTGATTTACCTATTAAATATATTTCTTATGTTAAAAGAAATTATGGCCAAGAAATAGGTAATCAAGTCAACTTAAAATTTTCTGAAGATCAAAGCCATTAATGAAAAATCAACCAGAAATGTTTAAACTTATTATATTGGTCACAAGTCACTGATCTGCTAAAGTGAAACACAAAAAGTAAAACACCACACTTCATGTATAATAACTTTTTAGCAATTAAAGATTTATGGGTGTGAGGGCTCCCAGGTTCGATTCCCTGCTGGGGTGGAGATTTTTCTCCAACTAAGATGATTCCCCAAAATCTGGAAGTGTGGGAGTGCAAATGTGTGTGTGAGCTAATGATTAAAATTCAAAGTATCAGCAACCCAATGCCCACCTCAGTAGTGTAGACGGTAGTGTGTCCACCTCAAATTCAAGAGGTCCCGAGTTCGAATCTTGGTTAGGGTGAGTTATCTGGATAAGGTTCTTTCCAGGGCTTTTCCTTATCTTGAAAGAGGAATGTCAGATAACTCAATCATGATCCTTTATTCACCATTAAGCTTACATGAAGCAATAAGTTTCGTCAGTTATAAAAAGTATTTACAATGTATTTACAAGTACAGAAGGTTTACAAATAAATGCATATAAAATTCTAAGTGAAATCAGATTATTTGCATGGCTTAAGGTAGTAATTATCGTAAGTTAATAACTCTTAAGCTCTATGGACCCTGGGTTCATTTGAGCACATCTTTTCCCCATTCCATGCATGGTCCGATATGACTTAATGTTGGAGGACATAAATTACAAAAAGGGCATCCCAACGTATACGAGTTCACATTATTGCAATAGGCAATATGTTCCAAAAGAGAATGGTCGCTGATATAACCACTGCAGTTGAATGTGCTGTATAAATGCAACAACAACAACAACAAAAGATTTATGGACATATAGATTGACCAAATCAATGTCCAAAGTATATCTGCCTTTGTGATAACTTGTACATGCACAATTTTTGACAGATAATTCAAAATACACAAATATCTACTTTCAATATAAATACAAAGATTAATTAAGTACTTGGTACTACTAACAAGAACATTAAAATCTAACTTTGTAACGATGGCGACAGCTTTGTTGTTTCCGGCTGACGATGCGGAAGAATTTCCATGAAATCGCAATCCCAGGCAATTTATAAGAAAAGTGTCATTTCTTATAAGTGACATTTTAAGTTACAAATTGATAAATAGAGTCAACATGAAAAATTCAATGCCATGGCTGGGATTTGAACGATGGATCTCCTGGTTTCCGTCCAGTTGCTCCAACCCATTGAGCCACCATGGCCAACTTGCCATCATGACACTAATTCTCCATTTGACTTGTATATTTCCCCGGTAAACCACTAAGGGCTCTCGCATTCGAGATACACTGTTTGTGGCGACTTACTATCGTAAGTACTTGAGTTCCAGGCGTCATCATTTAACTTTTATTATTTTAGTTAATTGATGGAAATTTATCATTTCTTCGCACTAGTCGTATATAGGCTAAGGTTTTTGATAGATAGAGTCAACATGAAAATTTCAATGCCTATATGCGGTTAGTGTGAAGAAATAATTTCCATCAATTAACTAAAATAATAAGAGTTAAATGATGAAGCCTGGGACTCAAGTACTTACGATAGTAAATCGCCACAAACGGTGTACCTCAAATGCGAGAGCCCCCCAGTGGTTTACTGGGGAAATATGAGTCAAATGGAGAATTTAATGTCATGACGGCAAGTTGGCCATGGTGGCTCAATGGGTTAGTGACTGAACGGAAACCAGGAGATCCATCGTTCAAATCCCGGCCATGGCATGGAATTTTTCATGTTGACTATATCAAAAACCTTAGCTTATATACGGCTAGTATGAAGAAATGATTAATTTCCATCAATTAACTAAAATAATAAGAGTTAAATGATGAAGCCTGGTACTTAAGTACCTACAATAGTAAGTCACCACAAATGGTGCATCTCGGATATGAGAGCCCCCAGTGGTTTACTGGGGAAATATACGAGTCAAATGGAGAATTTGGTGTCATGACGGCAAGTTGGCCACGTTAGCTCAATGGGTAAGAGCAACTGGATAGAAACCAGTAGATCCATGGTTCAAATCCCGGCCGTGGCATTGAATTTTTCATGACGACTATCAAAAACCTTAGCCTATATACGGCTAGTATGAAGAAATGATTAATTTCCATCAATTAACTAAAATACAAATTATTATATTTGTATACATTTGTTTGCTTTACTGTTAATAGCTTCATATTTTACATATTAATTACGCTGCCTAAACTTTAGTCAAGAACCAACATAACATCAAAACAATGGAGTGAGAGAGCGAATGGCTTCACTATCAACTGCTTAACATTAGATACCAAGCGACCAATCAGATTAATTAATTACACAGAAAATGAAGCTAGTTACAGTGGAATAATAAATATTATACAAATAAAAATATTTAGTAATTATTTTCCACTTATCTTAAGAAGTTGATGGCAATACTTCTATCTTCTTTCTACGAAATTAATTTCATGGACATTTGCCCACATCTTCAGTCAACACACTTCGTTGTCAAGGATACCATGTATTTACGTATTACCAACATCTGAAGATGAAACAAACCTAACTGATTCTGTTTTTAGATTTGTTTCGTCTTCAGATGTTGGTAATACATAAATACATGGTATCCTTGACAACAAAGTGTGTTGACTGAAAATGTGGGCAAATGTCCATGAAATTAATTTCGTAGAAAGAAGATAGAAGTATTGTCATCAACTTCTTAAGATAATTGGAAAATAATTACTAAATATTTTTATTTGTATAATAATGAATTATTAGTTAATGAACAATTGATGACTGCATAAGCTATTCTTTGTGCTTTTGTGGTTGTATATTGCAGTGTCGTCAGCGTACATGGCCACTTTGCATCTGGCGTCCACGGGGAAGTCGTTGGTAAACAGTATGTACAATAGCGGAGACATGATGGCCCCTTGCGGCACTAAGTTGCAAGTTGAATATCATGAAACTTCCAAATCATATCTGTTATTTCAAATGCTGTATTTAATAAAATAAACTGAATATAATGTGCAGTATGTTCAACAAATACTGTTAAATATTTCAAATATTTAAAGTTCATTTTATTTTCTTAATTATTATTTTAACTTTAGGAAGATGTTCATTCTCTCGTCTGAAAATTTTAGCAAAAAATGTTTGTGTCACTAAATTCATGAATCTAGTGTTGCAACTGAAAAGCAAATTTTGCAGAAATACTTTATATACAGGGTTTTAGTGAAATCCTATTGAAATGTTATAATTGAATGGCTCAGAGTAAAAGTGGGGAGAGCAACTGTAGGTATGTTTTGTTGATGTTGCAGGATTGGATTGTATGTTTACCATTGAAGGACCACCAGGAAGCAAACTTCAACTTCAATTGTTTGATGTTGTCCTACAAAAGCCTGGTTATGTCAGCACATCCCTTGGAGATGACTACTGTTCTCTTGGTTTAGTACAGATCTACAACCTAACATCAACTGGAGCGCTTGTACAAGCACAAAAGTAAGATACTCTAAATATAGTTATCTATAACTCTTTCATTAACAATATTTGAGGTCTATTCACCATACTGCATGCAATGTTTCCTGAAAGTTCTAACATCTTATTTTCCTAAAATCAATTTGCTCTGACATGATGATAATTTTTCTATTATATATTTATTTGACCAAGTTTCTTACAAATAAAAAATATAAAGATATGGTTAAGTGTTCAGTCTAGGCTGCTAACTTACCATACCCATTACACAACTTCTACAAACAATTTTCCTTAAATTATACCTTATTTACCTCTCTTTTTGATGACTAATTCAGTTTCTTTTAAGATCTCTTCATTTTTATAGGTGTAATCATTCAACTATGATAAAATATTAATTTAAGAAATTAGTTTCCAGCTCAAGGAGTATGCTTACAAGGAACTATCCTATACTCGCACTGCTATGCACCTGAAAATTTGATGGTACAATGCCTACTGTATATAAACCATGTGCACCAAAAATCTGCTGCAGAGTAGAATCGCAATGTCCAAAACTGAAGCCAGGAATGTGCCGCATGTGACCAAATGCAAGTAGCTGCTGGACATCCCTCATCAGCTCTGTCCCGAATTTGGGGGACTGCGCTCCGTACATATGCCATGCGTAGACCGCTGCCCACAGGGTACACAATACCTCCCGTACAATGCTGTGTTATAATGTCCCTACATATTCTGGACTTTTTTTTTTTTTTTTTTTATAGGTATTTTCAGATATACTCTGCACCCGATTTTTTATACATAGGTCCCACATAGACCAGAAATGATGCCATCAAACTTACAAACAAATACAGGAATGAGGATAGTGTTAGATAAAATAAAAGTGAATCGAGAATGGTGGTGGTTTCTTTTATTTTCTTGGTCTTGTTGAGTTTGTTAATTTTTTTGTCCACCCTAGAAACTACAGGAGCAAAAGAGAACAACATTTTTAAGAAATTTACCTTCCACCCATCTGTCTATAATAAATTTCAAAAAATCTTCAACACACAACATAGTTCTTGCTATTCCTTTCTTGGAAGTGTTGAAAACAGTGTTGTTATGATAAATTAACTTTAAAGAGAGTCGATTAAAGACACTAGACAACACTTACTTCTAAATTTTTCCGGAACATGTTTCAGAGGCTTTGCCTCTATCATCGGCCGGCTCTCGACTGGTTCTCGTTGGTGTAGCTGACGATACCTTGTCACAGGTCTCCTCTGGTGGCGGCTCAAGGAACTTGCTGAACAAATCCTTCTGGGGGATGTCGAAATTGAATACTTTGTTCCTATTTTTTGAAATGAAGATTTGTTCCCATGTGGATAGTTCTTGTTTTCCTGATGTATGTTTCAGTAGTTTTGGTTCTGGATTTATGTCCGGAAAAATTTAAAAGTAAGTGTTGTCTAGTGTCTTTAATCGACTCTCTTTAAAGTTAATAGTTCTTGCTGCTCAAAATGATTCAATATTGTGATTTTGTGGGTTCGTGAAATGAAAAGTCCAATTGCACCACTTAAAAATGTTCTTTATTTCCACCGACTTACAGTTAAACACTTGCCAATCACACAGAATTACGTAATGCACACAATTACGATTCACCAGTTCGTCCGTTACAATTCCACTGTACGCTCACAATTACGTAAATTCTTCCGTTGCACAGTCTTCTCGTTCTTACACTAGCGCTGCACTCTTACAGCTGTTCGCCAAACACTGACTGTCTGACTCAATTCACTCACTGCAGCCCTTTTTATAGGAATATCACCGTCTTCTAGAAGTCTCTGGATTAGATGAAACCACCCGCAAGCTCGAGAACCTAAGGGGAGGGTAAAGAGACGGCTCAGTGGCCCGCAATCCCCCTCAGTTAGTGACAGAGACTAATGGGAGGCGTGGCTCGGCTGTCTCTGGTTTCCTCCCAGCTGTTGCCGGTCGTGTCTTCTGCTAATTGGGTGACAATATCAAGAACTTGTTAAAAGGCCCCAAAAATTCAAGTACTACTAAAGAAAAACCAGGAATCTATGAGATCAAATGTGAAACTTGCTCTAAAATTTATATAAGAAAAACAAAAAGAAATATGGACATCAGAACTAAAGAACATATAAGAAATATTAAAAATGGTGAAATAAAAAAAGTCAGCAGTAACTTTTCATTTTTAAATACCAGACATGACATTAACTTGGAGACAACTTTAATAAAACATGTTAATCATCCCATAGATCTTTCCGTATGGGAAAAATTCTTCATTAACAAAAATCGTCACAGAATTATGAACTTCAAAACTCCACCACCGGCCATCTTTGATAAATACATCAGGCCATCTATTGACGATACGGAGAAAGAGGAAACCACTACAACCAGCAGTAGTCGAGACTCAGCTGATGATGGGAGCAACAGCTCTTGAAACTAGTCCTGTGAAAAACAATGTTAGTGAAGCAATGAGTCAATATTTTCTCGATTCACTTTTATTTTAACTTGAGCTTCACTGTCTCTGCGCTTCTTTCAATTTTTATAGTTTGTAATCATAAGTTTATTTTGCATTTCTACTAAAAATTACAAACAGTAATAAAATTTATGTGCAATATTTTTAACTTGTGGGACTAATGGTTCTTTTCTTTGTTGCAGAGTCTGCGGCTCATTCATGGTAGGTCCATTAATCGTAAGCGACACAAATGTAGCTGTAGTAACAACCAATGCTGCTCAAGGTCAATTTGATCTTCATGTGACCTTGCAGCAAAAAAACATCAAATCAGACTTTAGAACAAATAATGAGGACATGGATAAAACTCGTGTAATAATCCTTGGTTACCAACAGGAAGCTGTCACAGAAGATTTGGACAAACTCTCACAAAAGCAAGCACCACAGCTGCTTGAGAAACATATGGAGGTTAATGTTAACAATTTAAACAGTTCAGCAGTCAAAATTAAAGCATCTGATAAAGAAAATCAAATAACACAAACCATCGAGAAAGCTGAGGAAGCAGGTAAAGAAGATGATTTAGATAACTATACTGAATATGATTACGAGTATGATCCTGACCATGCATTAGAAGAACATTCTGACAGTGAAGGAGCATTACCTCTGGAAAAACTATTTGAACGTGAGAACAGTAAATATGAAAACACAAATATTAAAACTGTAACTAATAAGAGACAAAAACAATTTGTGCACAAAACCAAAAATCACAGTGAAACAATCCGCAACCCTGCACTAAAATCTCCCAAAAATACAACAAAAATAAAAGGCATCAATCACAGCTTTGATGCTAAATTCAGACATGTGTAATAATATCTGAATAATCGTTTTAAGACTGGAAGAAAGTGCTACCAGAAGTGAGAAGGAATTCACTCTAGCTAATACTTGTTCTTAGCAGAACTGTAATTATTTCTTCTCTTAGGAAGACTAACTCTGTCTATTACTTTCAGAATAGTCTGTGCTTTAGTATGTGATGAATAGACATTTGATTTGTGTGCACTAAAAATATCTTAATACCCTGTCAAAAACTAATATGTTCTATAATTTAGAAAAGCATGTAGTAATATTAACATCAAGGTTATACTTTTTGGTACATTTACAATGTACAGTCTGGTGCACAGAAATTTTCCGATATATGAAACAGCTGTTTAGGTTGGTAGATGCATGGCACCATGCCCCTAGTTCAAACCCATCAGCAATAGGAATGCATGCGCCTGTCCTTTGTTTTGCAATGGCAGAGGTGAACCAGAAGCCCACACAGTTTAAGCTACATTGAAACATAATTCAGAATGCATCTCCTCAGACTTTGATTATTTTAAGTGATTATTGAGGACAGGAGCAGATTGCTCATCCTTTTTGAATAATGAACCTTCTCAGTTTTGTGCAGTTTTATTGGTAAGGGAATGACGGATGGGACAGATTTATCTGTTTTATTATGTGTATCGATTTTAACTACACATTGTGCATATTTATTTTGAATCATCTCATTTCATTAAAAAAGAATTTAAAGCTGTAACTTAAGCTCTATCTACAAAAAATATACCGAGCATACTAAAGCATTATTTGAAGCAAAAGGTTAGAAACAGTGATGTATATAACAATTGAAGTAATGAGTTGGTATTCAATGATGGGGACGAGCCGGTCTCCGAAACAATTGTTCAAGTAAGGATATTTTAAGTGATGTTGTGTTTGAATACCAACTCATTACTTCAATACTAAAGCATGTTTTCGTCACATAGACAAACATAAGGGGAAAACACAAAGATTCTAGTAATTGTATTGTGTTCTTTATTCACCTTTTGAAAAAAACATTTTTACATTTTCATGGCTTCGTCAAGTTGATATACAATTTACTAAAATGATAAATATACAATTTACTAAAATGATAAATATACAATTTACTAAAATACATTTAAAATTAAGATTCCAATAGATAATCAAACTAATAACTGTACATTACATGTCTAGGAATTCAGTCACTGAATAAAATGAGTTATGTAATAGGAATGACCCAAGCTGTTTTTTAAATACTTTATTATCCTTGATACTTTTTATATTCGATGGCAATTTGTTGTATAGTTTTATACCATTGTGGAGTGCACTATTCTTTGCTAAATTAGTTCTATATTGTTGAATGTGTAAGTTTTCCCTATGTCTTGTTTGATGATCATGTAACTGACTGTTTTTGATTAATGTTGTTTGTGTTGTTGAACATAGTAAATTACTTCTAACATGTATATACAGGCTACAGGCATGATCTTTAATTTTTTTAATAACTCTCTGCAAGATGTTCTACTTGTCTTGCCCATCATTATTCTTATTGCTCGCTTCTGCATTTTGAAAACCTCTTCCCATTTGGTTGCAACACCCCAGAATATTATTCCATATCGAATATGGCTATGGACTTGTGCAAAATACACAGTTCTTAGAACCTGTGGGCTTGTGCTGTTTTTTAGTACATTTATGATGTAACATCCCATGCTAAGTTTTTTGGTTAGTTTGTTTATATGTGCTTCCCATTTTAGATCTTCACTTATCAGTATTCCCAGAAACTGCGATTTCCCTTGATACTTTATCATCTCTCCCTCTAGTTTTATTGGTGGTTTTGTTGTGTCACTTCTATTTTGGTTCATATGAAAACTCATACCCACTGTTTTATCTGTATTTACTAAAAGTCTGTTGGATTTAAACCAGGATTCTAGTTTTGTTGTGTTATTGTCTATTTCTTCTTGAAGTTCCATGTCACATTTTGCTTTTATTAGTACGTTTGTATCATCTGCAAATAATATTACCTCTGCATTTTGGACATTTAGTGGCATATCATTTATGTATAGTAAAAAGAGAAGTGGGCCTAGAATTGATCCCTGAGGTACCCCATGCTCCACTTTTTTAAATGTTGACTTACATTTCCCTATTTTACACCTGTTTATAAACTTGGCTAATTTCTACTACCTGAGTTCTATGAGATATATATGATTCAAACCATGTATATGCTATCCCCCTTATTCCATATATACTTAATTTTTCGAGCAATATTTTGTGGTTTATTACGTCATATGCTTTTGTGAGGTCCATAAATAGTCCTACTGCCTTATGTTTCTTCTCTAATACCTCTATTATTTGCGTTAATACAGAGTAAACAGCTGTTTCTGTTGATCTCTTGTGTCTAAATCCATGTTGGAAGTCTGTTAAAATGTTTTTCTCTATGAAGCTAATGATTCTATTGTACATGAGTTTTTCTAAAATTTTTGAAAAAACTGATAACATTGATACTGGTCTGTAATTTTGAATATCATGTGTCGGTCCTTTTTTGTACAGTGGCTTAACTTTAGCTACCTTAAGTTTTTCTGGAAATACCCCTGTCTCAAAAGATGCATTATACACATGCAATAAAGGTTCTGATATTTCTTCTATGCACTCTTTCACTATGAAAACTTATTTTTTAGTCCCTTTGTTACTCTTTTTATCTCTTGTATAGTTATTGGCCTAATAAAAAATGAATTTATGCATATCAGTATTTTGGTACTGTAACTGTGTTGACCATTTAGTAGCCCATATTTGTTATTCAAGATTTTGTTTGCTATTTCCGTGAAATGTCTATTAAATAGTTCTGCCACCTGTACTGGGTCTTTTATTTTATTACCATTTTCTATTACTTCAAGTTGGGTTTCCTTTTGGTTTGTTTTACCAGTTTCCTTCTTCATCACTTGCCACATTGCCTTATTTTTATTTACCGACCCTAATATATATCTATCATTCTCTAGTTTTTTTGCTGCCCTAATGACTTTCCTATAGATCTTCCTATATACTCTCTTGTTTCATTTGGCGCACCTCCCCATTTTTGTACCTCCCTTAAAAACCTTAATCTCTTTGATGATATCCTAATCCCTTTAGTTACCCAGTTATTTTTCCCTCTGTATCCTCAATACTCTTTTTTATTATAAACGCAATTTCAAAGTTGTGTAGCAAAGTATGAATTAACTTAGTAAATTTTGAATCCACTGTATTTTCTGTGCATACCTCGTTCCAGTGTTCCCTTCTTAGTAGACGAATTAATCCACGAACCCTCATTCCTTATAAACCGCCACTTGTCCTCCCTATTCCCAAGTTATGACATCAAACCAATGAGCGACGGACACAGCAAAGTGGTGTTGACAATTGTTCCACTAAATTCCTCCTTACCCTTCTCCTTGCACTATGCACCTCGGCTACGTGCCTTGTTCATCGGTCATTGCTTGTGTTATTGGATTTTGATATAAACCAATAAGAGATTGGCACAGCCAGAACTGGTGTAGAACACGAATGTTGAAACAGTTCTGCCAACATTATATAAAGTAACATACCAGAAGATACCAACAGCATCGGAACATTTCCATGCACCAGACTGTACATTCTGCCTTACACATCACTCTACTAGCTGTAATTTGACTTATACCATAATTTTCTCCAAATGCTCAAATGTACATACATTTTTGACATGTAACGCAAGTTTGTAAGCTGAAAATCGGGCACAATTTGAAAGCACTTGCCAAATTTGGGAAAATTTCTTTAAGCCCTGTGTTTTCACCTTTTAATATTTATCTACAGAACACACAACTTTGTCAGGATTTTTCTATAAAACTACTAGTTCAATTTGCATTTCTTCATGATATACCCAAGTACAGTTTGCCACATCTACAGTTTCCCCTGTCCCAGGGGAATGAGCTGCAAGGGGGGTTAGACACTGTTCGGATACCCTGTGTGTAGTGGTTTATGACAGTTGGGACAGTTCAGTTACAGCCCTTACAAAAACACTGACACCTACTTTTGTGAATAACCTCAGTTTTAGTGTACTGAGTGAATAGGGTGAATGTTTTAACTGGTTGTACTCCTTGTGTAGTATGCATTCTCTGTCACACACATTGGCTGTCCTTGTCGCACTTATAAGAGTGACACATTCCTGTCAGGGACTTCCTTTGCATTGGCAAACAGTAGTGAAGTACACTGAAGCATCCTGTTCTTCAGCACACTTCACTCACCAAGAAGCTGAACACAAAATGTCAACTTCTTCCATGGTAGCAGCAGCACTCACTGCTATAAATTTGATGTTGCATAAGAAACATGTTCACCAGCTCACTCAATAACTCACAAGAATGCTAACTTGCACAGCAGTGGGAAACTTGGAGGAGTTCCAGAACATTTCAGAGGAAAGATTCTGGTTATCTTCAATACCAAAGCCAGGATTTGAACCAAGGATCTCCCAGTCTCCATTCGGCTGCTCTTAACCATTGAGCAACCTTGGCCATCATGATATTAAATTCTCCAACTGACTCATTTTTCTCAGTAAACCACTAGGTTAATATAATTTTGAGTTGAACTAATACTCAGTGCTCCACTTATTGCTAGTATTTACCTAGAACGCATTTCGTTAGGATCTTCCTAACATCATCAGCTGTTGTTGACTAATGGATGTTGGTTTGGTGAACTCATTGGAGGCAATAGGTGCGTTTCTGTCGGTATCTTGATGAACTTGAAGTTTGGGTTGATTCCTCCAGTGAGTTCACTAAACCAACATGCATTAGTCAACAACAGCTGATGTTAGGAAGATCCTAACAAAACGCGTTCTAGGTAAATACTAGCAATAAGTGGAGCATTGAGTATTAGTTTGACTCATAATTATATTAATTTTGTGCTTCATTGTATCATAGTCCTTACACATTGGAAACCGCTAAGTGTTCTCATATACAATGAGATATGCACTGTTTGTGTTGACTTACTATCATAAGCACATAAGTCCCAGGCTTCATAGTTAAACCACTATTATTAAGTTAGTTGATGGAAATTGTTCTTCCACACTAGCTGTGTAAGACTAAGGTTTGTATACGAAGAATCAGACTGAAAACTTCAAACCTTAGCCTATACATTGCTAGTGTGGAAGAACAATAAATTTCCATCAATCAACCTAATTCTGGTTATCTGTCAAGAGAGCTGCTACATCTACTTATTTCTATTTATGACTCCTAGTACACAGCATCACTCCCAATAAGCTTGAACCACACTTACGTGCTACAGTTGTAGAATTTCCAAGCTTACAAATATTTCCAATAGTGCTATACTATATGGCATTTACGAACCCTTTTGGGCCTAGCCTCTCTGTCTCTTCTCTAAAACAATCACAATTTTTGCTTAATTTTCGTGCAAACTTTAAAGCAGCATTTGCAATTTAAGTTAACTGACTGAAATTAATCATTTCTTCATACTAGCCGTCTATAGGCTAATGTTTTGGATAGATACAGACAACCTGAAAAATTCAATACCATGGCCTGTATTTGAACCACAGATCTTGTTTCCGTCCAGTCGCTCTTACCCATTGAGCTACCATGGCCAACTTGCCATCATGACAAATTCTCCAGTTGACTCATATTTTCCCAGTAAACCACTAGGGGCTCTCGCATTTGAGATACACTGTTTGTGGCCACTTACTATTGTAAGTACTGGGACTCATGTCATGTTGGTATGTTGGCCATAGTAGCTCA
Source organism: Mantis religiosa (assembly GCA_030765055.1). NCBI lineage: Eukaryota > Metazoa > Arthropoda > Insecta > Mantodea > Mantidae > Mantis > Mantis religiosa. Next base: position 21,840,548 of record CM060953.1, on the reverse strand, counting down.
GTTGGTTAGAAACCGCACGGAGAGTGGGAGATCCGTGGTTCAAATCCCGGCTATGGCATTGAATTTTTCAATCTGGCTCTACTCATCCAAACCTTAGCCTACAAACGGCTAGTGTGAAAGAAATGATTATTTCCATCAATTTACCTGAATAACAGTGGTTTAACTATGAAGTCTGGGACTTAAGTACTTATAGCATAATAAGTTGCCACAAAAGGTGCGTGTCTCATAGCATATGAGAACCCCTAGTGGTCTACCGGGAAATACGAGTCAGTTGGAGAATTTAATGTCATCACGGCATGTTGGCCATAGTAGCTCAGTTGGTTAGAGCAACTGCATGGAGGGCGAGAGATTCGTGGTTCAAATCCTGGCTATGGCATTGAATTTTTCAGTCTGGCTCTACTCATCCGAATTGCTTTATTATTGTAACAGTTTTTCTATAATCATTTCCTTTTTATTTTTATGTTATTGTACATTTGTTAAACATTTGTCATTGAAGAAACAAAACTGCACATAGTTTTTATAATTTTGTCACACTGTTAACCCTGGAATTTCACACAGCCTTTTTCTGTTATTGTTTCCTCAATAGTGTCTTAGTGGTTATGTTATGTTCCACTGTTAAATCTACATTTACTACAAATAAGTCACATAATTACTGAGTGTAAGAGCCTGTCATATTTATGATTCAGCTTGTAAACATGACCTGAATTTAAGTTTTGTAAATAATTTTTTTGCTACTGAATGATGAAAACCATACTGATAATTGTATTCATTCAGAAAACATCAAGCAGTTAACAATATTTTTACTTGTTAATACTTTTCTAAAAACCTTTGCTTTTGGAGAAACTCATACACCTTGTTCCCAGTACATAAGCATGTATTCAGCAGAAGGCATGTCACAATTCTTTGCCTTGCCATTATTGTGTCCCAGGAGGGGTTGCATGGCTATACCTTTGTCACTCACTACTAGGATGGTGCTGCCCTCTGAAACCACCTTTGGAAGCTTCACTGAGGGTTGTAAGAGTAGACTGCTGTTCTGCCACAACTTTATATAGTGTTTAACCTGTAATGTCTTGTAAGGACGTAATTTTTTTTTAATGAAATGTCAGTTCATTACTAAATTGTAATGGTAACAGTATGCAGTGATAAACTGACTAAATCATTCAACTGTTTTTAATTAACACACATTTATAGTGTAAATTTTTAAATAAATGTTCTTAAAAAGATGTACCTATTATGTTCTAATTTTAGGTTCGCGAAACATGTCCTCAATATAGGTACGTAAGTGCAGCTGATGTGTAATAAATGCAACTCATCTATAATTTAATAATTGTACCACTTCACTGTGGTGCTCCAATACAGTTAAACTTTGATATACTTAATTACTAACTGATATTTGTTGTTCATGTGCTGGCTGGCTCTGAAACTGATGAGTTACGTGCATCACTATTTCACAGCAATCAGCAAAAGCAACCATTAGAAGTAACTGTAATGTCTTTTGAAAATTATGTTCGGTATTAAAAAATTTCAAGCTCATGGAGTTAGTAAGAGAAATTCTTAACAAGTGTCAAAAATGAAATTACATAAAATATCCCATTAAAAATTGTGAATTGAACATCAAATTCTAAACTTCTCAAGTAATTCCTTAAAATATTGACTTGCATTGTACTGATTAATAAAGTACAACTCATAGTAACTTAGGCTTGTACCTTTGTCCTGTTTTATGTAAAATAATTGTGGGCACCTTGTGAAACCATTAACTACAAATCTTAAAGTTAGAATATGGGAGAAGATTTTTATCGTAAAAAACATGCCACATTTTAAATTTTGACGTGTCGTCATTGACTGGCCTAATGAATGTGTGCAAGCAGTTTTCCGAGAGAAAGAGAGAGAGAGACAGAGAGAGAGAGAGAGAGAGAGCGAGTTACAGGAGTTACAACCACTGTTTCTAAAGATTGTAGTCAGTCGCTAATCAGCTGAGGATGTGACTCAGACAGTCCCAAAAACATTTCTGTTTATAAGTGTCGTGAATGAAGGTTTAAGTTTTAATAAAGTATAAGTCTTAATATGAAATAGCTTCACTTTTATAACAGCTTCATTCATAACTTACAACTGTTAAAAAGGTTTGAAAAACACTTAATGAAAACTTTTTTCATCAATTTAGCATTTTAGGTTTGAGATTAGTTTTCCATAACCGAGCATTTTGAGGAGGTTTTATTTCTGTTATTTCCCATTGTTATGGGAAAGGATTTTGGTCAGCAACCATATTGTGACGGGTTCATGAAATTAAAGTCCAGGCTACAAACACTAAAAATTGCTCTTTATTTCCGCAGAAACACACAGTAGCAGAATTATGTCACATACACATACAACTTGCAAGGTCATTGATCACAAAAGAGTTCACTTTTACAGCTGTTCACGCGCACGAGTCAAATTACTGACTGTCAGTGGCAGGCAGCAGTTCCTTTTATAGCTACTCACTATTCCAGAAATTCGTGGAATCTTCTCATACAATCATGACTGCATTAGAAGAAAGACGAACCCACCATTTCGGTAAGCTTTTATCTCCGCGCTGTACTGTCCATCCCTTTGAACTCTTCCCTCGCGCTGCTTTGCCACAACAATGCGTTCGCGACAATATCAAGAAAGGTTTACGGTCAAGAAATTAACCTTTTTGATTATTCCAATTTACATGAGTTTCTCAACATAACCTAACCAAGAAAACACAAGATTAAAGAGAAATGCTTTTTATTTTCCATGTCACTCTAAATCATTATATTTACTCAAACTTTTCTATTTTCTAATATCCTTAATAACATAGTTGATTTGTTCAACTGTGCAAAATAAGAACATATCTCAGCTCAACTTCATCATTTGGTGTGAGTTTTCATTCACTCGATTATTTCCTCATGCTTGGGAACATAACAAATTAGCGATTATTACACAATGGAACCAGATAGATAAAGTCAACCTGAAAAATTCAATGCCATGGCCAGGATTAATGATTAATTATGATTAATTTCCATCAATTAACTTAAATAATAAGAGTTTAATGATGAAGCCTGGGACTCAAGTACTTACAATAGTAAGTCGCCACAATATCTCGAATACTAGAGTCCCTAGTGGTTTACCAGGAAAATATATGAGTCAATTGGAGAATTTAATGTCAGGACGGCACGTTGGCCATGGAAGCTCAAAGCTTAAGAGCGACTGGACGCAAACCAGGAGATCCGTGGTTCAAATCCTGGTTATGGCTTTGAATTTTTCAGGTTGACTATCTAAAACCTTGGCCTATATACGGCTAGTGAGAAGAAATGGTTAATTTCCATCAATTAAGTTAAACAATAGAAACCACTTTAACAGCAACAATCCCAGGTATGTGAAGGTATATAACTTGAGGAAAGCAAACTTTTTGCAAGAGTGGACGTTTAGCCTTAACAGCATCCTTCAATTGGTCCAGTAGTAAAGCACCCTGATGAGTTTGCCTTCGATAGGTAGTCTACGAGCACTGCACCACGAGAATTCCAGAATCTCTTAGTAATGACTTTTCAAGTAGATGCAACTACTTTTGCTTTCTACAGCACACTTTCACTTGTTGCTACACATTGTTTGAACTACTACTTCATTGCTGGTATATAGTAATGGATCCAAGTTTCCTCTTCTTTATGAAACATCAGGGACATTCATTGGAATTGTATTTGGACAAATCTACAGACTCTTAAGAACTAAGACTTTAAATCCATTGTTAGCAAATTTAGCACTCAAGTGGAAGGCTTTTCATATCCAAAACTTTGTATAAGATGTAATGAATATGACCTATTTTGCAATATTAGTCATCTTGGTGATAAATGAAGCCGTTATTTATAGTAGGTTCCACACAAAAGTTGTTAATAAATTCTGAAATGTTTGTTTAAAATTTGAAAAATCTTAAAATGTTTGCATAATTGAAGGATAATTACTAATGGAAGAAAAACAAAAGATATGCACAGTTAAAGACAAAATAATAGAGGACACTACTAGAAATTCTCTCTTTTATGAGGAAGACATTTCAGAGAACGTTGTGAAAACTTGTATTTTTCAATTTATTAGTTCATTTGTGAAGTTAACGATCTTTATAATAATATAAGTGTTATCATTTCACTAATTTATGAGAAACAAGATAGCAGCAGATGCAACAAATTCAGACAGGCAGAACATCATGTAGCTAGATGGATGTTTTTGAGTCTCATGGCATTGCTATTAATTTCAACTGCCAAAAACATACATTCAATTTTTCTCTCATGGTCATGTCAAGAAAATGTAATTGTAAAGCTACTACAAAGCAACCGCTTTTAAAAGATTTGACAATCACTTAAAATTGTCATATTTCCCTTTACTTACACTGAATTGTATGATAAAACTGCTTTTGAAAAAGTTTATCTCAACATGAAGTCAACATAGAAAGCTAAGTCAATAATAGAATGGTTTATACATGTAACACAACTTAAGGAAACAAATTACATACAAAATTTAAGGCTCATTAGCACATCCAAAATGCTGCAGGGTTGCCCGAATGATACTATCAAGTACCTAATAAGTAGAGAAGGTACTGTACAAAAATACGATACTGTCACGATTGGCAGCATACGAGCACAAAGGATTCGGCGCAGAGAGATAAGGAGCAGATAGTGCAACACGGAGATAAAGAGCTTTCCGAAACAGATAAAGATAGCACAGAGATAAAAGGCTTGCCAAAACAAATAGATAGCTAGAAAGTTCTAGTGACATCTTGAATGATAGAGAACATTCTACAACCGTCTGGAATCATGAATGGTCGTATAAAAGAAGCCGTGGCTGGTTTATCGGACAGTCGTAATGAGAGTCGAAATGGAACTTGATAATCGTGCAGTTGTATTTTGAAAGTGAGCTCTTTGTTTGTTGGTGTGGCAGATGAACTCGAAGATTGTAATTGTGTATGTGACGTAATTCTGCTACTGTAAGGGTTGATCAAAGTGTATTTCTATGGAAATAAAGAACATTTTGAATTTCTGCAAAATGGACTTTTAATTCTACAAACCCACAAAGTCACAATATTAAGATTTCACGCCTGCCTCAGAGGCATAGATGGTAGCATGTTTGTCTCATTGTCAAGAGGTCCCGAGTTTGAATCTCGGTCAGGGTGAGTAACCTGGATAAGGTATTTTTCCGGCATTTTCCCTTATCCTTCAAGATGAATGTCGGGTAACACTAAGCTCCATGGACCCTGGAGCATTTGAGCATCATTTCATCCAATTCATTCACCGTCCGATATGATTTAGCATTAGAGGACGTATATTTAAAAAGAAAACACTAAGATTTCACCAGAAATACAGGCTTTTAGGCTCCCTGAATGAAAAAACATTTTTAGAAAAAGGTCAATATGAGTGTGTCTTTTTTATTAACTTTATTAACAGCATGTTCATTACATCAATAGTACAGGGTTCATTTAAATTGAGCATACACCATTACGTCTCTCCTGCAATCTTGCTGTATTTCCTCACTACTGACTGCATAAAACTGGTTTCATAAAAATTTTACATTTGAGAGTCTTTCTTTCTGTAATAGTTGCATCATAGATTACATGGTCCACCATGTGCTATTACTTCCTATGGACACTTGGGTGAATCCATGATCATGAAGTGATGGAAATACAATTGTAATTTTCTATGGCCTGTAAGTAGGCTGTCAAACTTGGTGTTTTTGATGCGGCTCCAAGCCCTTTTTTTACTTTAGGGACGAATGCCCTTATTACTCAGCCTTTGTCATAGTTTGCCATTTGCTGATAATCATTTTATGAGCTTCTGCCACTCGACTCTTCAGAATTTTGTTATATCTCATTTTCACACTCCCTTGCTGCTTATTTCGCTACATGAAGATGTGTTCGTGCATGTGTGTGTGTGTGGAGAGCTCAATCGGCTAGGCATTGGTCTACTGATCCCTAGATCAGAACTTCAATTCCAGACACACCAATTTTCAAGAAAATCTCTCTGCCCTAAACTATCCTTTAGTAAGTAATCTTTATTTCCATTTCAATTACAAATTATTATACATTTACATACTTATCACTACAGTGAGTTGCTGGTTACCTTTGGGCCCAATAGACTCAAACTCTGAGGTTGTCCAGCTAATGGGTCCCTATTGGCAACTTAACTAATTTAACTTCATCTTCATTTTCATCATATTTACTTATCTTCCTCAACCATTTGGCTCTTACTTTGTCCACAAAGTTCCCAATTTCAATTAAATTTTTCTTAGTTTTTACACTCCTTAACGTCATTGCTTGAATTTCTTTTGTTAGCCTTGCCCATTCTTTTTTACCTATCTTCTCCCTAAGCAAACTAGTTTCTTCACATTCTAAAAGTAAAGGCCATTCTTTATCCTGTTGGTGACACAATGGGCATTTCTCCAGACCCCCCCCCCCCTTCTTCCCACCACCCCTGTTCTGGCCCATGCAAAGTCTTCTCTTACTGCTTTATGACAAATGTCAATGTATTTTTCCCTGTTCCACATCACTTTCATCTCTATAAATTTCCAGAGAGCTTTTCAAGTTGAAGCTTCCTAACACATTTTGCCTTTCAATATCTTCCATTCTTAACCTAAGTTCTTTCCAAAATCCACTTTGCAATAATTCCCTGTTTTCCCACATGACACCAAACCCTATTTTTAACATCATATACCTTTATCTTATTTAGCCATGAATCTTTCTGATTTAGTCTTTCCTGTACTATCAAGCATTGCCGTAGAATATTCTGCTCATCGAAACTTCTAATTCTCATTATTTTAGCTAATTGATGGAAATTAATAATTCCTTTACACTTTGATAGATTGAGTCAACATGAAAAATTCAATGCCATGGCCGGGATTTGAACCACGGATCTCCTGGTTTCCATCCAGTTGCTCTAACCCATTGAGCTAACATGGCCAATGTGCCTCCATTTGACTCGTACATTTCGCAGTAAACCACTAGGGACTCTCGCATTTGAGTTACACCGTTTGCAGCGACACTATCATAAGTACTTGAGTCCCAGGCTTCATTATTTAACTATTTTTTTAGTTAATTGATGGAAATTAATAATTTCTTCATACTAGCCGTATATAGGCTAAGGTTTTTGATGAATTGAGTCAACATAAAAAATTCAATGCCATGGTCAGAATTTGAACCACGGATCTCCTGGTTTCCATCCAGTCACTCTAACCCATTGAGCAACCGTGGCCAACGTGCTGTCCCGACATTAAATTCTCCATTTAACTCCTATATTTCCCCGGTCACCCACTATTTTAACACCCTTTCCACCATTACCCCTCTAGTTCCCAGTCTTCCCAATTTTGTTTGAGCCACTCCATTTGGTGAAGCTCGTGGTAAACCCAAAACTTGTTTGCAAAAGTTTCTATATATCACATTCATATTTGCAGCCCCCCCCCCTCCTCCAAACCCCATATCTCTACCCCATACAGCATTTTTGTTTCTACTACGGCTGTGTAAATTCTCTCCAGCTGTTTTATTTGCATTCCTGGTAATTTATCTAGACATGCTTTAATAGCTTTTAATGCAATTTTACCTTTTTCCATTGCCATTTTCTTCTGCTCTTTCCAACCTCCGTTACTGCTTAATCGTACTTCTAGATAATTGATTGTATTGACCACTTCAATTTCTCTTTCTTGCCAGTACCATTTATCCTCTTTTCTTATTGCCTTTCTTAAATACCATAATTTTGGTTTTGTTTACATTTAAAACTATCCTTTATATGGAAAAAATTTTTAAAGTTTTTATTCAAGAAAATTAATAATAATTTTGATTAAAATACCAGATATAGCCTGTGAAGTCTACCCATTCTGAATTACATAATTCCTAATCCATAACTTCACTACACAAAAAATGTATGTCTCATTGAATATTTACCTCAAATTTTTGTGTGGAATTAACGTTTCTAGGTCTCCTTGTTATGTTTAAATTTCACATATTTATATTTTTCTAAAATGGGAAAAATCTAAAGTCACTTTACTTAGTGCCTTGTGCAATTAAATCTGTAAATGTTAACTGAAAGTTTGTCCTGAGTATCAAAAGATTTGTTGTAAAGAATAGTATCTAGAAGGATGATTAGAGAAAATCATGTAAATCCAACACATTTCATTTAAAAAGTTCTTAAACCAGGAAATTGCTTGCTCCTTCAATGCTGCTGGTTGTGACATAACACCCAGTCTGCTTGCCTAATGGGTGTTGGTAAATAGCAATCATGCTGGTAGTGTAATTTCTCCCTTGCATTATTGCTAAGCTGCCACAATCCAGTTTTTCCCTCAGACAACAGTTACATCTATGGTGCATCTGTGCTTCGAAGTAAAACATTTGCACAAGATCTGAAGAGTAACAATGAATACATACAGCTTTGTTTCTTGTATTTTATTATTAATGAGTGGTATGATACAAGAAAAGCAGCAATGTCTGGCACAACAATTTTTGTTTGGTCCCCAAGTCACCACTACTGGAACCACTACTACAAGAAATAAAGACAAAGCAGTTACTATTCCACCAACCACAACGACGACAACCCCAAGTCGGCCAACAGCTCCTACAAATGATAGCATCGGTATGGAAACTGAAAGTAACATCACTCTGAGCAACAATGGCTTCACTTGCTCCCAGGTTATCAACATCACAAGCAACAACACTGCTCTGCACTTCAAAATACCACCCATGAGTTCTACAGTTCACTGTGTCATAACAATTCATGGACAGAGGGACCAGCAGTTATTCCTGCAAATAACGAATATATCACTACCATCAGGAATGCTAGATTGTGAGCAAGGATCTATTCAGCTCTACACTTTAAAACAAGGTCTTCTTTACTTCAGAAACAGGTAAGATGTACTGCAGTTGGCAATGAAGTCATTTGCTCTCTTAGATTCCAATATTTTGATATGAGGTTAATTGAAAGCTGGGCAGTGAAGTAGATGGTTTCACTCCATATCTTCCAAGTTTGCGTAAAGAGCATATAGACCTTTCTACTGTTCCAATACTGTGTAGATGTCATGACCTCTTAGTAGTCTATTAGCTGTGACAGAGGATTTTCTTGGTAGTGTAATTGGTCCTGTTATGTCAAGTTTTTCATTCCTTTAAGTTTTGTATTATACAATTATGTAATTAATGTTTTAAAGAATGTATCATGGTTTGAAAGGTGACACTCAGCCTTAGTAGAGGCTAGGGAGGGATATGGGGGGTCGAAAAGCGATGGGTGAAAATGGATCTTGTATTAAGAGCATACTGTAAATTTATGCTGGGCGTACCTCAGAACTCAGCAAATGTAGGAGTACTTTTAGAGATGAGAAAAAGTAGTGCAAAAGGAATGTTGATGGAAAAAGTGGTTAATTTCTGGTACAGGATACTGCAGTTGCCAGAGGATAGTTTGATTAAGTGCTGTCTCAAATTTCAAGAAAAGCATCCCAATCAGGGAATCTGGTTGAAAAGAGTAAAAGAAAAGTTGGAAAAGGGTGAATTAGGTAATATATGGCTGCATAGACATAGCTTAGCATGGGGAGTATGGAAGGTAGTTAGATCTAGATTCGAGGATATGGATCGTCAAGACTATGTGGGCTGAGATGGAAGTGAAAAGGTCACTGGTTCTTTTAAGGATGTATTTAGAAATCTGTAATAAAAGGGAAAGAGAAGTGATAGCATGGTATAGATTAGGGGTTTGAAAACAGAGGTCTAAGGGGTAGTATACTGCAAGGTCACTGTCCGATTATGTGGGGACAAAGAGGATGGAGAGCGTATATAAATGGGAATGTAGAGGTACAGATGAATGGAGGAAAAAATTGATTAGGGAGAAGTGGCTAAGAAATAAAAGTATTGTAACCATAAAGAAAATGTTTCCTGATCAGTCAGATTAGACAATTAGGAGAATTTCTATGGAAGGTGAGATCCAAATGGAAATGGTCAATTGACAGATGTTATGAGTAAGAGTCAACAATGTAAATTTAAGATCATAGAATATATGAGATAAAAAGATTGTGTAGGATTGGTAGCATTTAGACGTCTACTGGATAAGTGACTTGGGTCAATTCCAGTAGATGCAATCTATGAAATAGCTTGGCACTAAATAAATGTTTTAAAAGAGCAATAAGCTAGTGCATCATATGATTTTGGTGTTACTCTTTTCTTACTTAGCAGGATGGCTCAAGCAGTTTTGTTTGTGACCTGCATTTAGGAGGTCCGGGTTCAATTACAATGACCAGCCTAACTGACCCCGGGTTTTTTTTCGGGGGGTTTCCCGACTGGCTAGGCAAATGCTGGGTAGGTTAATTACATCCCACGAATTTCCTTTCCCTCCATTTCATCTCCATTATCATTTCACATCATCTCATCTGTGATCTCTTTCACGGTAGAAGTGTCGGTGGGTGTCCCAACATTACATAGCAGGTAAAACTTTCTCCTCCAGTTGGACAGTCTACAGTCTCCAAACCCAGTCTAGTGAGGCCATATCCAGACCACATTAAGTTGGGATGCCAGACTGTATTGGCTTGCCTGAGACTTTCCAACTGGAAAGTATAGAGAACCTTCCCTCTGGACTGTAGTGGCTCCTTGGGATGGCTGCTCTGTCTCCTCTCACCTCATCCTTGCTTCTGGGGGTGCCCCACTTGGGGGCATAGAAACAATAGACCGAAGTTTGGACCTCCGTGCCAAATCCCCTCTGTAACATAGTCCAGTCCAGTCCATTGATGGCCAGAAAATCAGCATTTTATTACTTTTAATTCCAGGTTGACATTCCTACTCTGTTTAAATGAAATGTTTTATAGTCTTATAGCATTCTACAACTTCTGTTTTTGGCATTCTATCAGATTTGAACAGATGGTCAGACAAAAATTCAATGCCATGGCTGGGATTTAAACCACGAATCTGCCGGTCTCCATCACATCACTCTTAACCATTGAGCTACCATGGCCAACATGCCGTGGCCAATGGCATGGCATTGAATTTTTCAGTTTGACCATCTATTCAAATCTTAGCCTACACACGGCTAGTCTGCAAGAATGATTAAATTTCCAAGAAATAACCTAAAACTGTTTGTATATGAGAGCCCCTAGTAGTTTACTGGGAAACATATGAGTAGTTGGAGAATTTAATGTCATGACAGCATGTTGGCCATAGCAGCTTAATGGTTAAAAGTGACCAGATGGAGACCAGGAGATCCGTGGTTCAAAACCTGGCCATGGCATTGAATTTTTCAGTCTGACTCCATTCAAATCTTAGTCTACACACGGCTAGTGTGAAAGAACAACTAAAGTTCTATCAGATGTTATTCACCTTATAGCTGCATTAGTCAAATAAGAGAATAGAGTACTTATGTCCACTTATTTTTTTTTTTTTTCTTTTCTTTTTTTTTTTTTTTTTGCAAAATGACAAGGCATGCAAATTTCTATGGGAACCATGTGCCAGAAGAAAATCTGAAAAATCTGAATTGCTAAGTGTGATCTGTTATATTGTGATATAAATAATACACTGCACTGCATTGATTTAGTGTGCACAAATGCCCTTTATTTGCCTTATTTTCTTGACATAAAACCTTCTTGCCAATATTAAACTTAAATTTGAACATTTAGCCAATGTTATTTTTAAATGAAAAAATTGACTACAAATAGTTTTTTGAATCAATTTGAATTTCACTATTACTAAATTTCTCCAGTCACGCATAATGTTATTTTTCTGTTACAGAAGCTGCAATTCTACGTATTCACTGCCTCAATTAAGAACAGACAATAATATTGCAGTTCTCACAATAACATCTGCTAACAGCAAACATGAGCAACATTTTGAATTGGAAGTACAGTCAATAGATGCAAACCTTGAAGGTTATGGCTATCAATATGGACCTTCAGGAACAAGCTTTGGATTACCAAGTATAGCATATGTACTCGATGACACTTATGAGCCACCAAACTTCACATCAGGTGAAGACTATGGACAACTGAACGCCTTTTATGGGCCTCCAAGACCCCATTATGGACCTCCAAGTGCTACCTATGGGCCTCCGAGCACTACCAATGGGCCTCCAAGACCCGCATATGGACCTCCGAGCACTACCACTGGGCCTCCAAGACCCACATATGGACCTCCAAGCACTGCCTATTGGCCTCCAAGGCCTACCTATGGACCTCCAAGACCGACATATGGACCTCCGAGTGCTAGCTATGGGCCTCCAAGACCGACATATGGACCTCCGAGTGCTAGCTATGGGCCTCCAAGACCGACATATGGACCTCCAAGTGCTACCTATGAGCCTCCAACTGCTACCGAAGGACCTCCAAATGCTACCTACAGTCCACCTCTAGGTCCCAGTTATTATTCAACTTACAATCTTGGAAATTACTCTAGTTTTCTTAGAGAAAATCAACACCTGAGTGGTAACATTGATCGTCATTACGATCCTGTTAGTGATTATGGATATGATTTTAGTTCTCCACCCGAATATGAACACAATGCACATAATTATTATGGCCACTCTACTCCACCAAGTCCCCCTTCTCATGACGGCTATGAATATCACTGTGCAAATGACTGTGACAAACAGCCCTGGAAAACCATTCATTCAGTATCCCATCAAGGTGACACTTACCACGATCCATACTCTAGCCCGCTCTATGCATGGCTCACAAGTGGAACCAAACCAAAATACTGGTCCAATGAATTACACTAATCATCCAAATGAATTCTTTTGTAAAAATGTGCAATCATAAAATATACCACACAAATCAAAAGTGTCATTTAGCAATGACAAGAAATATTAAAATAACTGTCTAGGTTAGAGTTATTTTATATTCCAATGTGTAAGTACTTTGATACAATGAAGCACAAAATTAATACAATTTTTAGTCGAACTAATACTCAATGCTCCACTTATTGCTAGTATTTACCTAGAACACATTTAGTTAGGATCTTCCTAACATCAGCTGTTGTCGACTAATGGATGTTGGTTTGGTGAACTTGCACCTATTGCCTCCATTGAGTTCACCAAACCAATGTCCATTAGTCGACTACAGCTGATGTTAGGAAGATCCTAACGAAACGTGTTCTAGGTAAATACTAGCAATAAGTGGAGCATTGAGTATTAGTTCAACTCAACCTTGAACCTTATAAGGTTATCCTTCTATTAACTTTTCTAGATTTATGTCCTGGATGCAACAGAGAAAAGAAGTGTCAAAATGAGTGTGTTTCAAAGTTATAATACATTACAGCTTAATGTTAAAAATCTTATGACAAGACACCACCACCATATTGTTTCTAAAAGTAGAGCTATCAGTAACAACCAAGTAGTTAAAGACAGCTATACAATATCAAGCAATTACGTAGAAAATTAAGCTAGCTACAGTGAAGCAATGAATATTACACAAATATAACTATTTTTAACAAAAACTTCCCTTATCTTAAGAAAATGTCAATTTTTCTTATTAATTGAGATCGATTTCACAAACAAATCACTTTTTTTTTCTTTAAGTCATATCGGACAATGAATGAAATGGGTGAAATGATGCTCAAATGAGTCCGGGGTCCATGGAACTTAGAGCTACCTGACATTCATATTTAAGGATAAGGGAAAACCCTGGAAAAAACCTTATCCAGTTAGCTCACCCTGACCGAGATTCGAACTCGGGACCTCTTGAACGTGAGGCAGACATGCTACCATCTACGCTACCAAGGCGGGCTAACAAATTGCTTGCATCATCAGTCAACAAACCTCGTTGTCAAGGATACCGGTTACCATGTTTTTTCAGTATTACCAAAATCTTAAAACGAAAAATTTCAAAATTCATTATGCAATGTTTATTTTTTAAAATAAAAAATATTCCCAAACCATTAAATCTATCAGACAATTTAATTGTTTTAATAATTAAACTTCAGGATTTATTTCATGGTTAAATAACCAAAAATGATCTGCTACGGGCGATTTATCAGTTTATTTATACTTAATGCTACAAAAATGTTCTTTCGTTCTGGTTTCCAAATTACGTTTCGTCTTTTCAATATAAACCTGGTCACAATCTAAACAAATTGATGAATACCAGACTTTTTTATTATTAGGAATTTCATCTTTTTTTAGAGAAATGTAGTAAACCTTTAATACTATATTTATTTTGAGGAACTAAAGTTATACCAAACTTGAAAAAAAAAATTTGAAAATGTTTAAAGTTTTTGTTACAAATAGTTATATTTGTGCAATATCTAGGAATTTAAAAAGAAAATTCAAGAGCTCAGCAGCTACAAAACAAGACTGAACGTGGGCTTAGTGATGGTGCTCTCTTGGTGTTGCCAGTCCCACAGCAAGCGGGCGACAGAGATGGAAGATATATCTGTGTCTCACTGAATCTGCCTAGCAGGTAAACTGAACTGCATTATTGCTCTGATGTGTACAAACATATCCTTAAATTCTATATAAATAGTATCAAAGCCAGAAAATACAAACTGTTCAAACATACGAGTCAGTTGGAGAATTTAATGTCATGTCGACACGTTGGCCATAGTAGCTCAAAGGTAGAGCGGCTGGACGGAAACCAGAAGATCCGTGGTTCAAATCCCGGCTATGGCATTGAATTTTTCAGTCTGGCTCTACGTTTCCACAATTTAGCCTACACACGGCCAGTGTGAAAGAATAATTAATGTTCAAACATAATTTTACCTACAATGATTTTGCTTAAACTAGGTTTCATCCAAATAAACGATGGGCCTGGAATCACCTGCACTTCTAATGTTGAGCATTTTACGAGGGCTGTTCAATAAAGAATGATCAAAACTTTTTTTTGGACAACATATCTTTACTCATCGTAATTTTGATGGTCCTTCTCAAAATGATCTCCTCTGAATGCGATGCACTTGTCCCAAAGTTTCTGCCAGTCTTCAAAGACATGCTGGAAACCATTTTTTGAGATATCCTTCAAAATCGCCTCCGCAGCCTTCACCACTGCTTCTGATGACAGATAATGCCTCCCACGAAGGCGTTTCTTCAAGTTAGGGAATAGAAAAAAGTCACATGGGGCTAAATCCGGACTATAGGAAGGGTGCATTTCCCGTTGGTTTTTGCAAGATATTCAGCAACAACATTGGCAATATGCGGCCGCGCATTATCGTGGTGCAGCATCCAGCCTGCTTCACGGAAATGTGGTCTTCTGCGCCTAATATGGACTTGCAATATTTTCAGGACATCCCTGTAATATTGTCCAGTTACTGATGTGTGTGCAGGTACAACATGCTGATAAACCATTCCATGAATATCAAAGAATGACATGACCATAACTTCCCCAGCAGAAGCAAGCACTTTTGCTTTTTTGGGAGTTGGTGATGAAAGTTTCCAGAGCTGTTTGCTCTCAGGATCAAATTGATGTAGCCAAGTTTCACCAGCAGTGATTACGTTTGAAAGAAACTCTGGATCTTCCTCTAACAAACTAACTGCATGTTACCTCCATTGCAGCAGTAGGTGATACTGAACATGTCTGAACTTGCCTGGCTCACAGGCGGGAACCAGGAGTACCAACAATGAAACTACTATGGTGTTTGTTTCACATTAAGCTATCAGAATATAATAAGATTGAATTTTAGTGCGAAAAATTATGACTGTAAAAAAATTATTATCATTCTTTATTGAACAGCCCTCGTATCTTGCAACAAAAATATTGCTTCTCTCAAGCAGAAATTTGCGACCATCATTGGTTCTTTATCTGAACCAAAGAGATTTCAAAATGTTATACATAGAAAAGACATAACTTGCATGTTCATTTTCTCTCTCATTAAATTAGTCAACCTTTTGGTAGTTGGATATTCATCCTTGTAATATAAATCAAATTATTCTACATAAAACACACTTTTGAAAATTGTCTAAGATGGTAGCACATTTTTTCAATGCTCAGTGTTTTCCAGAAGACTTAAACAGAGGAACTTTTCCTCATTTAGTGGACTGCTTGCCTTTTTTAACAATAATAGGAACTGAAGCTTTCTTGGCGGCGTGAATATTCCAAGTTTTCTTGGGCTTCAAGCCAGGTGTAGATGTGGTGATGTACCGACGTTTTGGGAACAATGTATGCTCCTGAAACGTCAGTACATCACCACATCTACACCTGGCTTGAAGCCCAATAAAACTTGGAATATTCTTTAACAATGTTTGTCACAGAATAAGCACTCGCACAACAACTGTGCCATTAACTCTCCACTGAGCAAATTTGTAAGTTTGTAAAGTTCTTTAATTGACAACTGAAAAACAAATACATATGAAAAAATAATATTTCTAGCCTGCCTATGTAAAATCTTATGAGTTATATCACAGTCACTGCTAGGGACATTTGTATACTAGGCTTGCTTAACAACATATTTACAAACTTTGAAAAGCGTGTCTACACTCAAAGAATCACCACTTTACTGAATGCATCAGCACGTGTCTGTTTTTCTTCACAGACCGCTAGATTCTTTTCTTTCTGGTCAGACATCTCATTTTTATCTCCAAAACCAGATGTCCTACAAATATGGGGTTTGGACAGTCACCCTCAGAAATAAAGGTCTGTGATATGGGGAAATCAAAATAATTCTATATTTAGTATTTTAATTAATTGATGGAAATTAATCATTTCTTCACACTAGCCGTATATAGGCTAAGGTTTCTGATAGATAAGAGTCAACATGAAAATCTCAATGCCACAGCTGGGAGAGTCAAATGGAGAATTTAATGTCATGATGGCAAGTTGGCCATGGTAGCTTAACAGGTAAGAGCAACTGGACGAAAACCAGGAAATCTGTGGTTCAAATCCCAGCCGTGGCTTTGAATTTTTCAATGTTGACTATCTGTAATTAGTATCTTTTGAGAGCACAAAGAAATTAGCCAGCTGGTACATGTGTTTAACTGTACGTCACACTCACCTCACTGGCTAGTCAGTGATACAGCAGCCATGCCTAGCTCCGCCTTATGTTCATTCCTGTTTTGCAGTTACTCTAATATGATTTTTTACTTATTGTTGTAATGCCAGTTTTATTATCAATGGTACCAGGCCTACTAACATATGAGGTTGAATGACCTTGCTCTATGGTAGCCTAATTCATGAGCCTGCAGAGAGTAAAGGCATTTACAGCTCATTCTAATGTAGATTGGCTGATCTATCCTATATAATTACAATTAACATTATGTAAAGCTATCTATTGATTACATTTACTATACGTTATCATAGTATTTATTACAGAACAAGTGTATGTTTATTATGTAAAGTTTTGCTTGAATAGAGTAACATTGGACTTATCATTTTGACTTTACACAGAAATTCCCTTATGCCACCATTCCACATTCATAAGTCACTAGCACACTTCAATGTGTCTGTGTTAAGAAGGGAGAGTAATAGATGAAAAGGAAAATAAACATATAAAAGGTACCAAACAAATTAGATGAGATATGGAGCCATTATGGAAAGAACAAAGAAACTTATTGCTTCACATTACATGTATTATTAGAATTTTTGACCCACATTCTCTCTAGATCTGTCCATGTGATAGCTGTGAGGAGCGCTTAAAGATAAACATATGTGAATTATTCCACGTTAAACAGAATAGCAGAAGCCCTGCACAATCTGTTAAAATTTGAATTTTTCTGTCAATAAAGGGTGCCAAGGAAAGCATGTTTATGGAATTTCAACATTAAACCTTAATTTAGTGCACTGTAAGGATAATACAAGAAGTATGACCATTTGACTTTAATACATTAAAAAAGTATTTTTTAAATATATCACAAAATTGAAGCTTGCTTTATTTATCCACATAATTACTTCAGTTATTAAGTACTTCTCATATCTGTCCAAAAGCATTAGAAGTCAGCATTCCAGTCAGTTGGCACCAGTCCATTATGCCACGCTTTGGATACAACAGTTTCATCTAGCCGCTAGATTCTAGTAGGTCTTCCTTTTGTGTTATATGCATCTAATGATACATAGGTAGATCTCAAGCATGAGACGTACAGTAAGTTTAGTACACAAAGATATAGCTCAGTGAAGAAACCAAATTACAAAATACAAATTCAGTTCACCTATCCTGTCTAAACAGACCAGTAATTAGACTGCATTCTGCAAACTCGGAGGTGACTAATGCCACCCATTAGCATAGAAGATAAAGAAGTGGAGACGTAAATGGACAAAAATATAGCAAAATAACAAAAATTAAAAATACAACAGAAACATGCTGTACATAGTTATTTAAAAAATGACAAGTTGTTAAATAATATGCTCAGCAAGTGTGGCTAGATTAACATCTAAAATATGTTAATGGCAGATAAAAAAATGCATTTAATGACACAAATTCACTACAAAGAACAATGGTGCTTGTCAAAAGTTTAAACCAAATTAATGATTAATGATTCTGGTCTTCATCAATCTAAGAGTATTAATGCAGCAGAATAAAAATAAATGTAAAGTATAATGAACTTTCACAATGGAAACCAAAATAAACTTACACTACATTATTAGCTGAAAATCATTAGTCGTGGTTAATACTACGTTTACGGAAACGCTGACAAGAGTCCTAAATTATATGAGACTTTGATCAAATTCAATTGCATGCCAAAACCGAAAGCAGGAGCGTCCTCTTTCCTGAAAAGAACTTAAGCTATGTTACAACGCAACTTATTTGATGGAGGTACTAAGCGGCAAATGCGTTTCGTACTTGCCTTCTAAAGATTGCTGGCTTTGTGCGGGTTTATAAACTTAAAACGTCCAATAACCTCTGACAGCCTGCCACTGCCAGTCTGACAAGTACAGTACAACACCCACCACCTAAGGTTTCGCAAACAATTCACTATCGCTGATGCAGTCGCAAGGATAGCCAACCCTAGTAGTCAAAATTCGATAAGGAATTACTCGACATATTCCTTGTATTTGATGTTCGTAACCGCCAAAGGTAACCGCTAACGCAAAATCAATATCAAAATGGGGTTTTTAGGCCTTTTTAAGTACCGAAGTAAATTAACACTTAAATTTTATTATATGGAATCGTACGCCTTTAGTAAAGAGCATATCCCATTACTTCCTCTATGAGTGGATACCACAAGTGGAGTGAGTGTGTGGTGTTTTAGGGCCCGTCGATAACAAGGTCATTTGGGCCCGCCACAAGTGGATACTAAACGAGACCAAATTCTCCGGCATGCGGAGTGAATTCAATCAGTTCAAGCTGCTTAGTAGAAGCCTGTGGTGAAAGCAGTAATCCGTGTAATGGGGTTCACAATGTAGAGACACGATATATGAGATAAAACGATTGACAAGTAGGCACGCAGCATGAACCCAACAAAATTCGCGTGGCAAAAATGGAATTGGAATTAGCTTTTGCCGCACGGCATGGGTGCATGGGTGCTTCCACAGCAGAGGATGGTGCCTTCTGGCTAAGAAAACATCAACCTCCAGAGAATTGCATTTTTTTTTTTTTCGAAAATATAACAAAACATCTCGGGTTGTATGAACCAGGGCCGACATTTGAGGCTGAACGGTTATTATTGCTCTCCCGCACCAATTGCATATTTAATACAAATACTTCCCTAATAAGAAATACAGAAGATTTACTTTTAGGATAAATGTGTCACTGAAATTCACATGAAAATTGGGGATATTGCATTAAGTAATTAAGCAATTCCCCAAAGTAGAAACTCCAATATCGCTGCATTTATCAACTAAGTTCAAATACATATAAAAATATAACGAAAAGGCGTGTCCTTTTAGTTCGAGATTCACGTAGTAATTACATGTTGCCTAATTGTGATAAATAGATGTCTGAGGAGTAATCTTGTGCGGCGTGTCGTTTATGCTACGTCACCAATGTCGCTTCATTGTGAATTGGCATGATATTTCCCTTATTAGCCGTTTATCTTAAACCTTCTGTAGATGCATTTTTAATAAATACTCTTAAAAAATATTCTACTATCTACTTCATAATAATCAAAATAAATTGTAGAAATTGTTTTATTGCATATTTGCTTTTATTCACAATGGAATATGAGAATAAGCTTATACAATAGTCAAATCGTCTAAGCTCCTGCCACAGTGTAAATAGTTTTGAAAATGTAACCCAATAACAATAAACGTCTCGGAAATGATTCGCACTTTTTTTTATTTGGTATAAAATGTGAACCCCTTACTCTGGCTCGACTCTGTAGCATAGATGGTAGCGTATCTGCGTCACGTTCAAGAGGTCCCTAGTTCAAATCTAGGTCAGGGTGAGTTATCTGGATAAAGTTTTCTTTTCCGGGGTTTCCCTTATCCTGAAATATGAATGTCTGGTAACTCTAAGCTTTATGCACCCTGGGCTCTTTTGAGCATCATTTTACCCATTTCATTTGTCATCGGATATGACTTAACTTTGGAAGACAAATTAAAAATGAAACTTTTAGCAAAGTCTAGATTTTTTGTATAGTTAGAGTTCATCTACATTTTACGGTTTTCCAGTTATGTAAAAATCATTTAGAATTAAAGTAACATCAGATAATTCAAGATATACGTTTAAATGTTCATGAAAACATCATAAACATATGGTAACTTAAACTGCACTATTCTACAACATATGCAAAAGTTGTATCATTACAGCTAGGGCTCGTTTAGCCAAATATTATTGAAGTTAGTTGTGCGTGAGGTTTCGGTCATCAACTGTTAGTCATCAACTCGTGCTGTTGGTAAACAGAGAAGGAAACAGGAAAATGTACCTTCAACGTCTAATGTTAATGCAGACAAAACACAGTAGTTTTTGTCGTGATCTGTGCAATGCGATTGTGGGAGCAAACATCCCCTTCTGAAAAGAAGAAAATAGTTATTTCACGCAGTTTTTGGACAAATATACAGGAAAAATATTGCCATCCGAGTCCACAAACGTACATACTTCAGGATATTACTAACTCTTGTGTCCGACAGCAGAACATGTGTTTCCATAGACGAAACTGACTGTAACGCATTTAATTGTAAGTACACTGAGACATATGCACAGATATAATGTAGTACTGTCACAACGAATTGGCTTTTCATTTACCATGCACATTGTAAATTTTAGTGATTATTTTGTTTATATTCATATATCTGGAAAAGATAAGTTTATTTTGAATAATTTATGAATAAATGTGCAATGATTTCTGCGATACTGTATCCGTCGTGTGACTACGTTTGATTGATTACTGTGACTTTGGTAGGTGCGCGACTGCATGTCTCGATGTTTACGAGACATAGGTAATATATAACCTCCTCACTACTAACTTGTTGTATGGCTGAAGTTCCGGGCCCTAATTACAACATAATTAAGGCTCGTACGCCAATTCGGAAAAGCTATGTCATTGAAGTTTGTTAGAGCACACGTAGTCTTCAAATCACTCCGCCATATTTTAACTCAAAAGAGTTTAGCTGGTCTAATAGAAAGCAATAGTTAGCAGGTTAGAACACAACTTTTAATTAGCTTTGCCAAGAGCATCTTGATATCAGCTTGACTAAGTGGGAAGTTTCTGTCAGTACGTAATAAAGATGAATGACAAACATATTGAAAAGGAAAGCCTGTTTGAAAATGCCGTAGAAGATTTTGTCATCTAAGGTGATATCGAATGATAAGAGAATGAAAGCACGAAAATGGCATCTCTGAATAACACAATTATATTCATACTTCTAGTATGAGGAATTTGTCGCACCAATAAAGCCTTTAAAATATTTGAGTTACAAGGTTTGTCCATATATGTGAACATAGAAAAACCATAAAACAAACTGAATACTGATAAGGAACCACCAAGGAACCAGTCATCCAGTGGGTATGTTGGAGTTGTACCAGAGTTGTATTGTACCACAGAGTTGTACGCACGTTGTACGCTTTGTGTGATGTCAGTAATCTCTATCGGCAGAAAAGGTAATTAGGCATAGATTCTTTTTAGTGCTTTAGGGAAGTAGGTCGTAGGTACAAAACTTTGTCCCTACTGTATGTATGAAATTTGCTATTACATAAATTTATATAATTAATATTGCAATTTAGTTTGAGTTATATACTCAGAATCCTGAATTTCAACATTCTAAGCTCAATTTTGAAATGGTAGTTTATTAAAAAGCAGGTACGTTGATAGAATGATTAAAATAAATTAAATCTTAACAGTGTACCTTAATAAGCAACATAAAATAGAAATGATAGCTCACCATTTCATTGACATTAATACGAAAGGCGAGCAATTGCTGACCTACTATTTGTCACATACATATGTATACACGGCAGAACCCCGCATTTGGGCTTATATGGTCTGGGGTGTCTCAGTTGTTATCGGAAGAAACAATAGCCCGCATTTTGATGTTCTCTTGTTTATAATTTAAAGTGTAACCTCTATTTCAATAAAATACTGTAATATTAACAAATATCTGCTCTGTATCAGAAAAACTCGCAGGTAAGGTCACTAAAGGTGAAGGCAATTGAATTCTTCCTGAGGAATACGAGGTCGAAAACGCTTGTCGGCGGATATTTGGAAGGTCCCTTTAATAAAAGTTATTTTTCTGTCGACAATTGATTTTTAAAAATGATCGGGACACGGTGACGACATGGTAGGGTATAAGGATAATTTAAATTTGCAGGCATTTTGTAAATTAAGTGCACTTGCCTCCTCTTTAGCAATTCGTTCACTCAAATGTTTCAGATCCTTACAACTAACCGTCGTCCTTCACCACCGTTCACCAAGTGACAAACAGTAAAAATAAAGACACTTTCTGCTTGTAGTTAACCACGATTTCCTATTAAACCAACTGTTACAGAAAGTCCACTTTTTTTCCATCTTTTTGCGTAAATGTAAAATTGTTCGGTTGATGTGCACCTAATGGAATTAATTTTGTTTTTCTTGTATCTTTAATTAATCAAATGGACTTTTCCATAACTAATCCACTC
Organism: Mantis religiosa; assembly: GCA_030765055.1. Lineage (NCBI taxonomy): Eukaryota > Metazoa > Arthropoda > Insecta > Mantodea > Mantidae > Mantis > Mantis religiosa. The sequence goes on along the minus strand of CM060953.1, from coordinate 21,817,648 downwards.
TATTTTAAAACTATACTGCTTTTTCCACCAAACAATTAAGATTCCAACAACACAAACTTCATGTCACGGGCTGCAGTTAGTGGCCCCAAGCGTTGCTGAATGCGATGTAGGAAGAGGTGAGTGAGGAAGGTATTGACATCTGACTGACAAGGTGTGTAGAGGGAAGAGGAGTAACAGCTGTTTCGCGAAGTTGTTTGTCGTGGTTGTCGTGTACAACACTGCGGGCTGCAAGTTTCGGTAACAATTAAGAATTATGATATAATAAATTGTGTGTAATGATGATTACAATTCAATAAACTATAAAATTTGTTTCTTCAAATTAAAAAACGTCTGTAAGTTTAGTGGTATTATCGTTGGGCCGGCCCCTCTGACAGTCCACCCTTGTTCTCACTCCAGATTGCACCATAGGTGGTGGACACCTAGAATGAAATAATAAGAAAAAAATTGAGAATAATGCGTTCCAGTTCTAAATTCAAGGTTTATCAGGTTTATGGACTGAGAAGAAATAAATGCCTTGCTGCTGATTATGATATTCCTATTTCCATCCTGTTACGCAACTGTCAAGGACAGCCACTAGCTGACGTCACGAACCCGGAAGTGAGCTCCATTGTCACCGCGCACGAACCCTTCTTGAGCGTTCGAATAACTCCAAAACATTTTATTACCAGAGCTTTTTTTTTGGGTAATTTACGTCCTCCAGCATTTAGTCATATCGGACGATGAATGAAATGGGTGAAATGATGCTCAATGCGTCCGGGGTCCATGGAGCTTAGAGTTACCCGACATTCGTCTTTCAGGATAAGGGAAAACCCCGGTAAAACCTTATCCAGGTAACTCACCCTGACCGAGATTCGAAGTCGGGACCTCTTGAACGTGAGGCAGACATGCTACCATCTACGCTACCGAGGCGGACACCAGAGCCTTCTCCCGCGTCCGATACCGTATAAAAGGAAACCTAACGTTACTTCCTCGTAGAACTACTCTATGAAGCCTCATCTGTTCCATACGTGGAGGATAAAATTTGGCGCCGGGCTAAAACATTCTACGCAAATTAACCGCAAAATCAAAGCGACCTACTTATGGCTCTATGGGAGTATGATCCCAGAGGACGCCGCTTCAGGCGACATCGAGTACCGGGCAGGGCATGCGAGCACCCGAGATAACACCGCAGCAATTCCTAACAGTAGCTAAAGCTGAGCTTCACATAACCCCATTAAGAGACTATTGATCCCTAAATTTTACCAAAAGAATTTAGTATTATTTACACCAAGATGTAGCAGGTACTGCATTCTGCACAATAGCATCGAGGAATAACTTGCTGTCTCTTTCTCACTTCCTATCTAAATTCAAACAAGATCCAAATTCCTAACTGCTGCTAAACCCTATTGAAGGTGAGCACAAAGCAAAATCTTTCAGGCTGACCACAGCCTGCCAGCAGCAACGGATAGATGGACAATTATTCTCTGTTTCATATAACCTTGCCCGGCTGAAATGTATCACTCCGCATTCAACAACCCTCCCCCTCGCCCTAATTGGCTAATGCTTTCGCGCCATAGGCCATAGGCGGTGCCTTCCCGTTACATTGAAACTGCAGTAAACGTCAAATGCCAGGAGATAGCTAAAATCATGCAAATAAGTATATGAAGGCATGCAAAAATACAAGTTTATAATGAAACTGAACTCACGCGTTATGGAGAATCTCGTAATGGAGTAATCCCCTCCATCTCGGATTCGGATTCTGATTCTGCAGTAACAGTTTCGCTGTCGGAACTCTCCGTAGGGTTTATAATTATGCTCTCTATTACGTTGTCGACGATGCCATCCAGCTCCCACATTTTGTTTTCTTCTTTGAGCACATGAATAGCCTTTTTCCATGTTTCGTCGCTGATCTCCGAAAATGCTGTGGTAAGCAATGGCCTGATATCATTCAACTTAAATGTTCTATTGTTTCTCGCTACGAATCCTTTAATTTGGCTCCAAATAAGCTCAATTGGATTTAAAATCCAGTGATATGGTGGAAGCCTGAGTACCTCATGACCAGCTGACCTTGCCATTTCATCGATTACGTATTTATCACAATCGCTGGCATGCTTTACTACAAGTTCCAGTAGTTCTGCCTTAATAAGGGATTCATTTACAACTTCATTTTTTGCACGCAGCCACTCAATAATGTCTTGTTTCTTCCAGGATGTATTTGGTTTCTTTTCGACACGAACGCTGTGGTAAGGAGCATTGTCCATCACAATTATGCTGCTTGGTTCCAGTTTTGCTAACACACTCGCAAACCACTGCTGAAACACATGTCCATTCATATCTTCATGGTAATCACCGGTTTTCTTTGACTCAAACAGTAGTAGACCATCTTCCACAAAACCACTATCACTTCCTATATGAGTGACAATCAGTCTTCGGCCTTTTCCACTGGGATTTTTTAAACCAGAAGACATACCTTGCAAAAATGCTTGTCTTTCAGTCTTAATAGTCGAGTCACGCCATAGTTTACTTGTCGTAAGCCCTTCATTCACCCAAGTCTCGTCTAGGTAGTATATTTTGCGATTTGTATCCCGGTATTGTCTGATTGTCCTTAAATAACGTCTTCGCCACACAGCAATATCGCCTCTGTCTCTCAGTACATTTTTCTTGCACCTTTTTTCATTCAAAAACCCCAGCTGTATAAGCAATCTATACAGACTAGATCTGCTGAAATTTGGTAAATCTGCATCCTCATTTACAGCAGACAAAATTTTATTTATGTTAGGGAGTTCGTTTCTAAAGAAAAAACTATGCACATGACGACGTACAGCAGTTTTAACGAACTCATCGCATTCTCTGAGCTCGCGCTTTTCTTTATTCCTGCGTTTGCCTGGAGTGGTAAGTTTTCCTGTTTTCTCAACTTCACGTCGCGATGTTCCTATGGACCTAACACTCACACCTGTAAGTTCGGAGCACAACTGTTCGACTTCCCTCACTAACAAAGACGGATTCTTCTCTGTGAGTGCATTAAACACATGCAACACAATTCTTTTTTCACCGCTTTGTAATGGCTTACCCTTACGATGCTTCAGCGAAAAACTGGCGGTAGACTCTGCCATTATACATATAATAAGTACATGCGCAATAAACGATGGATAAAATAACGTATCTCTCGAACGCGCACAGTACACCTTCTAATGACAATACATGACTAATCCAATTCAGAACAAGGTCAGTGATAAAACTCATATAAACAAATATAAACAAATATATGTAATTCACTACCGCTAAAGCACGTGCTCTTGCGTAATCAGAAAGGCAGGCCTAGATGCAAAGGAACCTCCTCTTTACTTTGTTTAAGAATTAACATGCATTTCAGATAAATTAACTCTGTTGCGTAATATATTTAATTGAAACAGTTATGAAAGTAAATATTTGACAATTCTCTTTCAACATATAAAGATATATCACCATGTTAAATAACGAACTAATTTTTACCGCAAAACAGTCTCTACCAAACAGCAGCCAATGAGAGGAGATGAGGTCACGTGACCGTTAAGAGATTACCGGGCAAGCTTACGTGAAACAAGGTATAGTTGAGCTGACAGTTCAGTGCAGAGCAGTTAAGGAGTTGTAAGACGGACATTCCAGCTGTGTAGTGACGACTTGGCAGACAGTGCAGTGGAGCAGCTCACGATTGAATATCAGAGTTCTGTCAGTCAGTAAGCGAGGAAGTGTAAAAGATACATGTAGGATGTACATTGAAAAAAATTACTAGCAGCACAAGTGGTGCATGCAACAAATATATAAAGGAACATTAAACAGACTATATCGAGATTCAACTGTATTGGAACACCACAGTGAAGCGAAAAATTATTAAATTTTAGATGAGTCGCGTTTTTTACACATCTGCTTCACTTTCGTACCTATTTTGAGGACGTGTTTCGCAAATCTTCGCTTGCATCTACGGCTCTTGTGCGACTGACGCTAGATCCAGCGGTGTGGGTAATTCTGGGGCTGTTGCTGCCATCTGTTGATTTAGTGATGAACTGAAATGTGGGATTCTCTTCTAGCGGGATTTCAAAGTTCATTAATTGGTTTTTATGTTTTTCTATGTATATCCTCTCCCATATGACGAGTTCACTATGTTTTTGTACGTATTTTAGTAATTTTGTGCTATCTTCAATTTCATGATTTTCAGACCAGAAATGAGCTGCTATTGCGGACTTATCAATATTTTTGTATCTTAAGTGCCTGAAGTGTTCTTTCTTTCTAGTGCCTATGTTCCTTTTTGTCCTTCCTATGTAAATTTTTTCACAGTCTTTACACTTAATTTTGTAAATGCCTGACTTTTCCTCTGGTTTTATCTTATCAGTATTATTACTGTGAAGTAGGTTTTTAATGTTGTAATTGTTTTTTGGTGCCAATGTTATATTGTATTTCTTGAATATTTTTTGGAACTTTTTTGTGGCCCAGGGGTGGTAAGTAAATTTAGCAAATCTAGTTTCTTGTTTTATTGGTGTGAGAGCTGTGATCTGTTTTAATTTCTTTTGAAGTTTGAATAATTTTAGTTTTTTATCTACAAGGTTTTTTCCATATCCATTTTTGATTGCAGTTTTTAAGATTTGATGGTATTCGTTTTGATATTCTTGCTGGCTGAGAGGTAGATTTACTAATCTGTGTGTTAGACTGTTGATGGTTGCATGTTTGTGTGGAATTGGGTTGAAACTATTTGCTTTGATGTAATTATCTGTGTGTGTTGCTTTTCTATGAATGCCAAATTCTAGTTTTTCATTGCCTTTTTTGATTTTAAGGTCTAAAAAAGGTAGAGTACAGTCCTCTTCAGTTTCTACTGTGAATTGTATGCTGGGTTCTTGCAGGTTGAGCAGTTTCAAAGCATCATCTATTAGTTTGTAGGGCACTATTGCAAAGATGTCGTCTACGTATCTGTACCATGTTTTAAACATATGAGGGAAGGCTTTAGTAATATGTGTTTCGAAAAAGCTCATGTATAGATTGGCCAAAAATGGTGATAATGGGCTTCCCATAGCTAGTCCTGAAATTTGTTTATAATATTTTCCATCGAAGATAAAATAATTTTGATGTATACATAATTCAGTCATTGCCACATATTCTTCTATTGCATTGGCATCCAGGTTTATAGAATTTAGCCATTTTTTCAGTTGAATCAAAAGTTTGTCTAATGGAATGCTAGGGAAGAGGGAGCAGACATCAAAGGATACTAAAGTGTCATGAGGTTTAAGTTTAAGATTTTGAATTTTTTCTACCAGGTCTAAAGAGTTTTTTATACTCTGAGTATGGAATTGTGGAAAGGACTGAAATTTTTTGGTTAGCCATTTTGCCAGAAGGTAAGTAGGAGTGTTTATATTATTTACAATGGGTCTCATGGGTATGTTGGGTTTGTGTATTTTAGGCAAACCATATATTCTTGCAAGGGTAGGGTTGTCTGGTTTGATAGTTTTTTGTTCTGTAGTTGTTAAAATTTTACTATTAATGATGGTTTTTTGTACATCTTTTATGCATCGGTTGAGTGGATTAGAATCTATTTCCTGGAATTCTTTTTGTTGTAGTAACTCTAACATTTTTTCTTTGTATGTAGCTGTATCTAAGATTACTATTTTGTTCCCTTTATCAGCCCTTGAGAAGATTACATCCTTTTTCCTTAAAGATTTAATTATCTGAATTTGTTTCAAATGTTTTATTGGCTTTTTATTTATTAAGTTTTCCAATATAGGAGCTGATTTTTTCCTAATTATATTTTTGTCCATGGTTTCCAAGCCTTCTACTGCTAATTCTATGTCTGCAATGAATTCATCCGGGTTGCTGGAGTATGTTATACATGTTTTTAGGCCTTGGTTAAGTACATCTATTTCTTCCTTGTTAAAATTTTGCTTAGAGAGGTTAATTACACTATCTGGGGATGTGTTCTTTGCTGAAATTTTGTTATGTTTTGGTTGCCAATGATTATGATTACGTTTTAGTTTCTTATTTTGACGATAAATTTTCTCTTTGACTTTATAATTGATGTGTTCAAATGATTTGGCTTCTAAGTGGTCCCATGCTGTGTTTCCTAGTAATTTTACAAGTTTTAGATGTAGGTTATACAAAGAGAGGTCTATATTCGTTATTTTTCTGTAGTGATTTGTTTTCTCGGCTTTTAACACGGCTTTTTCAGCAGCTAATTGTTCTTTACTGTTATTGTTAAATTTTACTATTTTTCGTACAAATTTCGGAGAAATGTTACGTTTTAGGCACTTGTTGAAAAATTTTTCAACAAGTGCCTAAAACGTAACATTTCTCCGAAATTTGTACGAAAAATAGTAAAATTTAACAATAACAGTAAAGAACAATTAGCTGCTGAAAAAGCCGTGTTAAAAGCCGAGAAAACAAATCACTACAGAAAAATAACGAATATAGACCTCTCTTTGTATAACCTACATCTAAAACTTGTAAAATTACTAGGAAACACAGCATGGGACCACTTAGAAGCCAAATCATTTGAACACATCAATTATAAAGTCAAAGAGAAAATTTATCGTCAAAATAAGAAACTAAAACGTAATCATAATCATTGGCAACCAAAACATAACAAAATTTCAGCAAAGAACACATCCCCAGATAGTGTAATTAACCTCTCTAAGCAAAATTTTAACAAGGAAGAAATAGATGTACTTAACCAAGGCCTAAAAACATGTATAACATACTCCAGCAACCCGGATGAATTCATTGCAGACATAGAATTAGCAGTAGAAGGCTTGGAAACCATGGACAAAAATATAATTAGGAAAAAATCAGCTCCTATATTGGAAAACTTAATAAATAAAAAGCCAATAAAACATTTGAAACAAATTCAGATAATTAAATCTTTAAGGAAAAAGGATGTAATCTTCTCAAGGGCTGATAAAGGGAACAAAATAGTAATCTTAGATACAGCTACATACAAAGAAAAAATGTTAGAGTTACTACAACAAAAAGAATTCCAGGAAATAGATTCTAATCCACTCAACCGATGCATAAAAGATGTACAAAAAACCATCATTAATAGTAAAATTTTAACAACTACAGAACAAAAAACTATCAAACCAGACAACCCTACCCTTGCAAGAATATATGGTTTGCCTAAAATACACAAACCCAACATACCCATGAGACCCATTGTAAATAATATAAACACTCCTACTTACCTTCTGGCAAAATGGCTAACCAAAAAATTTCAGTCCTTTCCACAATTCCATACTCAGAGTATAAAAAACTCTTTAGACCTGGTAGAAAAAATTCAAAATCTTAAACTTAAACCTCATGACACTTTAGTATCCTTTGATGTCTGCTCCCTCTTCCCTAGCATTCCATTAGACAAACTTTTGATTCAACTGAAAAAATGGCTAAATTCTATAAACCTGGATGCCAATGCAATAGAAGAATATGTGGCAATGACTGAATTATGTATACATCAAAATTATTTTATCTTCGATGGAAAATATTATAAACAAATTTCAGGACTAGCTATGGGAAGCCCATTATCACCATTTTTGGCCAATCTATACATGAGCTTTTTCGAAACACATATTACTAAAGCCTTCCCTCATATGTTTAAAACATGGTACAGATACGTAGACGACATCTTTGCAATAGTGCCCTACAAACTAATAGATGATGCTTTGAAACTGCTCAACCTGCAAGAACCCAGCATACAATTCACAGTAGAAACTGAAGAGGACTGTACTCTACCTTTTTTAGACCTTAAAATCAAAAAAGGCAATGAAAAACTAGAATTTGGCATTCATAGAAAAGCAACACACACAGATAATTACATCAAAGCAAATAGTTTCAACCCAATTCCACACAAACATGCAACCATCAACAGTCTAACACACAGATTAGTAAATCTACCTCTCAGCCAGCAAGAATATCAAAACGAATACCATCAAATCTTAAAAACTGCAATCAAAAATGGATATGGAAAAAACCTTGTAGATAAAAAACTAAAATTATTCAAACTTCAAAAGAAATTAAAACAGATCACAGCTCTCACACCAATAAAACAAGAAACTAGATTTGCTAAATTTACTTACCACCCCTGGGCCACAAAAAAGTTCCAAAAAATATTCAAGAAATACAATATAACATTGGCACCAAAAAACAATTACAACATTAAAAACCTACTTCACAGTAATAATACTGATAAGATAAAACCAGAGGAAAAGTCAGGCATTTACAAAATTAAGTGTAAAGACTGTGAAAAAATTTACATAGGAAGGACAAAAAGGAACATAGGCACTAGAAAGAAAGAACACTTCAGGCACTTAAGATACAAAAATATTGATAAGTCCGCAATAGCAGCTCATTTCTGGTCTGAAAATCATGAAATTGAAGATAGCACAAAATTACTAAAATACGTACAAAAACATAGTGAACTCGTCATATGGGAGAGGATATACATAGAAAAACATAAAAACCAATTAATGAACTTTGAAATCCCGCTAGAAGAGAATCCCACATTTCAGTTCATCACTAAATCAACAGATGGCAGCAACAGCCCCAGAATTACCCACACCGCTGGATCTAGCGTCAGTCGCACAAGAGCCGTAGATGCAAGCGAAGATTTGCGAAACATGTCCTCAAAATAGGTACGAAAGTGAAGCAGATGTGTAAAAAACGCGACTCATCTAAAATTTAATAATTAAACAGACTGTTTATGCTGCCTGTATGAAAAGAGAAAGTAAATGTAAATTAGCATTTGGCAAACAATTTTTATGACAAATAAAGGATTTGAGGTGAAAGTCGTGTGTCGTTTCTGTCACAATATTAATGGGATGCTTGTTCAACAATTATCCCAGTATATACATATTTCTCTCTACCCAAATATCATATATTATCATTACTGGTGCAAATCACAGCTGGTGACTCATTTAGTATGCCTTTCCTTAACAAATGAGGACAACAGTTGAATATAAAAGGTACTTCAATACATTTTCTTCATTGACAACTTATAAGTCATGTAAAATGACCACTGAAAAGGCTGCTGTATCTGGAGACTTCTCAGTTTTCTCTTCAAATAGTTTTAACAGGGTTAGAATAGAGTAATGACCAGGGAGCCAATACCACTATTAGCCTTTAAATATAAGCAGCTAACAAGTTTATACTTAGAATAGACTTGGAAAACTGTGATCAGAATTGTAAGAAAGTATTGTATCCAGAGTAAAAAAAAAAATAACTTGACCTTATAAAATAGTACTACTTGCATTAACTTTCTTTTACACAAACGACTAGCAGAGACTACATTGTTGCTATGTTACACAAATGAGTAGCAGTGTAATATAAAATTCTTCTGCATGTAACCATTGTTGAATACGGACATGTGTAAGTGTCTGTCCGAAATCTTGCAGATTTTTTATGAATGCATTTAGCATTCATGGTTTGTGTGTGTCCGCGAGTATATTAAATAGCTAATGTATCAGGTATTCTCTAAGAACGGACAACTTTACGATGATTTGTACAGTATAGGAGAAAGTTGATTCAATAATTTTAATTGAAAACTGAATTGTATTGACTAAACGCAAAATTATTTTGCTAAGTGTCCATAATAATTTCAAAATATTTTGTTATAATTAAAACATCAGTTTGCAAATGAAATAAATCAAATGAAGAGTAATTATTTCACTATCCCAAATGAATGTAGGTTAGGTATATTTGATGTTTAACTTTGTAATATTAAGTGTAAATTACTGACGTATCCTATATCAAGGTACTATGTACAGATTTGATTCTAAAGGATGAATAAAATTGAATTGAATTGATTATATTTCTTCTCTGTTCCGAGACTACGACCCTGGGTGCAGAGATCATTGCTCGAGAGCAGCCGTGGTGAACAATAATTCTGCAAGAACTTCACCAAAGGTGAGAATCCCATCATCAAACACCTTCACCACCCAAAATAAACCACTGCAGTGGTTTATTAAACCACTCAATTCTTTGAAAGGGTTATATTCTTTTAATCATCAATTGGATGTGCAGGTGATGGTTTGCTATCACTCCTTTATTCATGGTGAAACTACCTCCGTAGAACTTAATGACAATACATTTGACTTTGTTTTTATACTCCCACAACTCTCAATTTTTATTTAAACTCTCAATTGTTGGTAAGTTTTTCTACTTATTTTGACTTAAAATTTTATGTTAAGCTGTTTTAATTACAGTCTTAATTTCAGTGTATGCCTATAATGTAAATAGGAGCTTCTACTAATGTTAAGACGTTTACGGAAGTGATGTTTTATATCTCACAGTTATAATTTGAAAATGCTGTTGTGCTGGTATGCAGTAAACAAAAGAACTACCAACATATATTTCTCATGAGCTTGTATAACATATGGTGTAACACCATAATCATGATAACCTCTGCCTGTTTCTTTAGTTCATACCTAACAAGTGATGAACTTTAAATAACCAGTGCAATTAGAGTTAATGTAAGGAATGCAGCATTGTTTACCACTAGCTCATGCAACTATACAAAGTCACAGTTAAAGCGAAACTTACAGCTGAGTCAACTCTCCAAAAATATTTGTTTTGAACAACAAAATATTACTATTACATTTCTTGTTACAATGAATAATTATTATATTTTATTTACACTTTAAAAAATTAATATCACTGTGCATATTTACAAGTTGCTAGAGTTTACTTAATATGCCTGTGCTCAACTTCTTGCTCATAGTCCTCTGTACCATAGAGTTTCTTGTGCCTCTGTTTTGATATGGCAACATCATCGTCAGTTACTTTTATGAAGGTCGGTGGAATCAATGCTGCTGCAACATATCTATTTTCTGCATTCAAAAAGTTGAATGTAGCACATGCCTGGTCTGTTGTTAAAATTTCTACATTTGTTTTATGTTTGGCCATCGTAGTAAATATAGTCTGATTTAGTTTGTTATTTGTTGCATTTTCTCCAAGTCCCAAAATGAGAATATCTGAAAAAAGAAAAGGAAAAGCAGAATGAGCATATTTACTGAGGCAATATAGTTTTCTATAAAAATAATTAAGCACCAATAAAGCAGTTGTGCTGAGTTTCAAAATTTTAAGGACACCAAGATTTACTTCATCAACTTTCAAGGCGATAGGCGTTTTTTTTAATAACTTTGCATCCTCCAACGTTAACATATTGGATGGAAGCTGATAGTTCAACAGAGCTTTCCAGCAACTGTATATTTCATAGAATATGTGGTTTATAATGAGAAAACAGGATACCTAGAAGAACATTGTGATCACAAACCACAATGGGTAGATATGACTTGGAAGTCACAAAGAAATCAACATGTCTCGGAGAAGGATACTCTAGTTATGCAAAAGCCTGATAGACTTTCCATGTGAAAGCGTTATTACTTGCTAGCTCCATACACATGAAAGTAGTCTGATCAGCATACGTCAACAAATGTAAGAAAAAGGAATGCATGGTTAGGTACTATATGCGCATGATAAGTTGAGCACTGGATTTACATTGTGGTGTGGGCAGAGGGGAAGATGCGAGAGCTAATGCTCTTTTGTTTCTGCAGTGTGGTCAACCTTGAAAAAACACAGTTCGGCAAAATAGCGTGTAAGATAATTGAAGGTATGTGCCGGAAGTATGAGATAAGTGGACAAATAGTAAATTGATTTCGATCCGATAAGCTGTATATTTATACACTTACTATTTAAATAACATAAAAATAGAAAATAAATATGACAATTATAAATACTCATTCACTTTGTGATTCTTCGAGTCCAGTGCATCACTTTCATTGCTAGTATCCTGATGTGTTGAGAATAATTTATCAATTGCATTTTCTATTACACCATCATTTCTGCAATATTTCACTTCCAACTCTTGGATCTTCTTGCAATGCATTGCGATTACAGAAGATAATGCTTCTATAGCAAGTTTTCGCAGATTTGGAGCCGATATATCACCAGTAACGTTGCATCCTCTGAAAACATTCCTTAGTTTTGCCCATGCCAGCTCAATTGCATTCAGACCACAGTTATACGGAGGTAGACGAATAATAATTTTTCCCCTTTTGAGAGCCATAACATCCACAACATACCTTTGTTGTAAACTAGTTAGCTAATTAACCTTGAAATTGATAAAAACGAAATATGGCAGACATGATAAACCTTAGTGTATTAGCCACTAAATGTCAATGTATAGCGCTTTTCAAGTTTCAAAGTTGTCATCTGTGTTTTACGGAGTTAGACGAAACTTACTGAATGAGGACTTGGAACCCGAGCACTCAACTTATCGCGCACATAGAGTAATAAAGGTACAATTAAGATTGCAGCCTGGAGCACTTGGGATACACACAATAATAGAGAAGTAGTAGAAATAAAAGGCAAAATATTGATGCAGCACAGATAAATGAAAAGGAGCAATGATCTGAAATTTTACATGATGGTTTCAGGGAGTAAACAGAGCAAAGTGGGGCAACAGAAAGAGCTCAACTTCATGTATGAAAAATTTAAAAAGCCCTAGCTTTTTAAAACAAAACAAAAGTCAATGAAAATCGTATCCAAGATTCTAAGAGGCAATCTAACAGTAACTGCAGTTTATACCATAAAAAGAGCTAGGAGAAGGGAAAATAAATAATTCTATCAATTCAGCTGTCTCTGATTTATACACAACATTGTGATACATTTAGAAGAAAGGAAATATTTCTAGATAAGGAAGTGTGATTTTGCCTTTTATCAACAAACCTCTGCAATAGCTCATATAGTCAATATTTTGATGAGAACAATTGAACGTGTGTTTCAGGAACAGAATTATTAGCAGATATTTGTGGTTCACTGAAACTTCTGTTTCTGAGGTAACTTAAAACATAAGGTGTACAGGACAAATCCACACACACTGGAAGAACTAAAACAAAATATCTGCCAGGAAACTGCCAGCATTTCACAACATGAATTACGGAAAGTGATGGATAATTTTCTAAAGAGGTGACAAAACTGTTTGGACAATGATGGCAGCCAGTTCAACATGTCCTTTCATAAAGTTGGTAAGTAACGTCTTTAAAAGTAGTTTTAAAAATGTATGGTTTCATCCGCGCCTTTCTATAATAGCAGTTGGTGAAGAGTGACAAGAACTCAGACAGAAAGGACCACACAGCCAGTTCATAGTTTTTTCTTACTCTCACAGTATATTTGTAGTACAGGAAGATAGTGAAAGATACCAGACTTTATTACACAAATATAACTATTTGCAACAAAAACTTCACTTATGTTAACAAAATTATGTCAATTTTTCTTATTAATTGAGATCGACATTTGTCTGCATCTTCAGTCAACACACTTTGTCATCAAGGATGCAGGTTACTGGGGTTACTATGTAACCTGTATCCTTGACAACGATGTGTGTTGACTGAAGATGCGGACCAATCTTCGTGAAATCGATCTCAATTAATACGAAAAATTGATATTTTTTTTTAGAATTGGTGAAGTTTTTGTTACAAACAGTTACATTTGTGTAATATATATTGCTTCACTGCAGCTAGTTTCATTTTTTACGTAAATACCACACTTTATTGAGAATTTTATATACATAGTGATCACTATTTGTCATCAAGGATGCAGGTTACTGGGGTTACTATGTAACCTGTATCCTTGACAACGATGTGTGTTGACTGAAGATGCGGACCAATCTTCGTGAAATCGATCTCAATTAATACGAAAAATTGATATTTTTTTTTAGAATTGGTGAAGTTTTTGTTACAAACAGTTACATTTGTGTAATATATATTGCTTCACTGCAGCTAGTTTCATTTTTTACGTAAATACCACACTTTATTGAGAATTTTATATACACAGTGATCACTATTTGTCATCAAGGATGCAGGTTACTGGGGTTACTATGTAACCTGTATCCTTGACAACGATGTGTGTTGACTGAAGATGCGGACCAATCTTCGTGAAATCAATCTCAATTAATACGAAAAATTGACATTTTGTTTAGAATTGGTGAAGTTTTTGTTACAAACAGTTACATTTGTGTAATATATATTGCTTCACTGCAGCTAGTTTCATTTTTTACGCAAATACCACACTTTATTGAGAATTTTATATACATAGTGATCACTATTTGCTTGTAAGATAACATCAAATATCAGACAGTATGCACATTGGACTAAAAGAGGAACCTATACAAAAAACACTTCAGACAGGTGATGAATCAATAAGAGGCCTTTAGGTTGCAATTCTACACCGTAAAAGTATAAAAGTAAACAGTAACAAAATGGCATAAGAAAGTTGAAATCTGAAATAAAAAATTGCAGAAATTCATTAAAAATAAAGTTAACTGCTCACTTTCTTCTCAGGCAACAAGCCAGGTGAAAAGACGATTAGATATCAACGTTTTGGGAGTGTGCATCTCTCCCATCATCAGGATATTTATAAAATGTTATAGCCACAAATGAAACACTGGATATAATACCAATATAAGCAAAGACAAAACACTATCAAAATTTGCATTACTGAACAAATACCAAGGTCAGCAGATTCATATTCATATTTATTGCAACTTAATACAGTGTTTGAACACAATTAAGCCATGTCATTTGTAATACATACTCTCTCTTAAAAGTAAACGACTAGAAATAACAAAATAATGGAGAGATCAAATTAAATATACAAGCTAGTCATAAACTGCTTAATGGTATAGAATTTAAAATTAAATATAATATGCTAAAATCAGTAATAAAGCCCAGTTATTTTTACAGTGATACATAAATTCTTCGATGGTATAAAATACATTATGGCATGAGTATAGAAAATTGTGTCAAAGAAACGTAACTACTTAACTTGATTATCAAGCTGTATTGATCTTTGCTTCTTAAATCGACGGATTTCCATTTTTAAGGCCGGTTTCCAAGAGGAGTTGAACTGAAATCCAGCATTACGATTAAGCACGCTCCTCTCAGAGGAAATCGCCAAAGTCTCCTTAATTATCTGCTCCCAGTAACTGTTGCAAATTGCCAAGATGGTCGTCTCCCGAAAATTGGCTCTATGGTTGTTATCAAAACAATGCTTTGCCAGCCCAGACTTCTCAGGTTGCATTAAATGAATGCTCCGTTCAGGTTCATTTATTTTGGTAGCGATGGTCCTTCCGGTTTGTCCTATATACGGTGTCTCACATTCACAGGGAATGCGGTACACTCCGGAACTTGGAAGTCCAGTTTGTCTTTCACTGGTCTCAACAGATGTTTAATCTTCGGAGGTGGCTTGTGGATGGTCCTGATGTATTTGGTGAGAATTCTGCCAGACAGATTGCTGGTAAACAGGATGCAGGCTGTAGCGATGATGATGGGAGCGATGCACACTCCCGAAACGTCGATATCTAATCGTCTTTTCACCTGGCTTGGTGCCCGAGAAGAAAGTAAGCATATTCGTCACCAGGATAGCTTCAGGTCTTATTTTAAGAAAGATAACTATTTAAAATAAGTGTAGTGCAGGTAGTGCAGTGGTTTCGTTCGCAACTCTCGTGCTGAGGGTCCAAATTAGATTCCTGGCTCTGGGGTGTTGATTTTAAGTCAGGCTTATCTGCACCTTCTCCTCTGTCTAGCTCATGTGAAGTGTCCCCTATACCCAACGAGGTTCAGAGCACACGAATATATTGTAGGTCCACTCGCCTCACTGTCATCTTCGCTATCACCCTATCACTGGCGGTAATGTACACCACCCTCTGAGTGCCTCCATCTGAGAAATGGGTCCAGTCATCACGGGATAGGGCAAGGTTACCCCGACGGCTGTAGGTGCCATAAGGGGAGTGTTGGTATATATACACTATTTAAAATAATATTTACATTCTAGATTTTTATGCGTTCTTACATTAGCATTCTAACATTTATGTTAATGAAGAACTATTAATAACCAAAAAACCTTGTAATATTTCTCTTTTGCATTTACTCAATATCATGTACAAAGCTTAATTACTTCTTCCAGCATATTACCAAAAGTTTGAAACAATCTGACTATGAAATTTGCTTTCAACTTACCAAGTTTTGGTTCAAGATGTAAAAAGAGAGAAAGTGAATCTTCATTTATATCTTCTGCTGTTGCTACATTCCAACTTAAAACTGAACGAGGGAAAACTGCAACTGGTCCTAATATATACAATCCATTATTCAAACGAAATCCAACCTAAAAATAGATAAATAACACCAATGTTATGCTTAACATTATATTATACTGTTTTTTTTTTTTTAACGTATATAAAGTCAAACAGGAAATTCATAATCATGCATCAAACATATTCAGACAAACATAACACTACTACAGAGTTTTTCTTTGGGCATGTTTGTGCTTGCCATATACTGCACTATTTTCCCTCCACTTTCCCCAACTCTTCATGTACTGGCTAATCAGAGGACTCAAACTCTTTCTGCTGCACAAATGTTGATAAGATGTGAGACCACATGTTTCAGTGCTATTGTTGTTATAATGACAAAAAGTCTGAAAACTTCAGCACACAGAACTCTCATATATAATTAATAATTCCTTCTCTTATAGAGAAGTCAGACTTAAATTTATTGATAGATTTGCCCGCCTCGGTAGCGTAGATGGTAGCGTCTCTGCCTCATATTCAAGAGGTCCCAAGTTCGAATCTCGGTCAGGGTGAGTTAACTGGATAAGGTTTTTTCCAGGGTTTTCCCTTATCCTGAAAGACGAATGTCAGGTAACTCTAAGCTCCATGGACCCTGGACTCATTTGAGCATCATTTCACTCATTTCATTCATTGTCCAATATGACAACGTTGGAGGACGTAAATTACAAACAAGAAAAATAGATAGATTCTCTGTAAACTACGAGAAGTGGTTTTTAAACTTGAGAACAAATTTAGGGAAATAAAATTAATTCTTGATTTGTGTTTTTACAGAGGAAAAGCACAACAACTTAGGAAAAAGTTAACACTAAATCCAGATATATCTGAGAAAACATGCACAAAATCAGGAATTTCACAAAATTTGGCTTGAAATGCCATTACATTTTTTTAAATTAAATCTCTTTACATAAGTTTAAGTCTATGAATTGCCAACCTGTGATAATGTGAGTCCATTTAGTTTCTGCAAATGGATGTTGGATAAACTTAATTCTACTAAACTGCATTTTTTAAAAACAAGATTTTATTTACCTGGCTATGAATTAATGATACTGATGTAAATTGTCGTAAAAATGTGAAAGATGTGTACTGGCAAAAAGACATCTTCAGTATCATACATGACAAGATTATGTGACTACTGTAACCATTATTTGAATCAGAAACCCATGTATTCCCAATTTAACCAACTCCACAGTGTGTCTACTTCCTCAAGTTTCAATTTCATGTGCAGATCGATAACTGACTGTTTTCACTTCACCATGTCTTTCATGTCTGTATTTGCACATCACTGTTTTAGTCCTGTCTTTATGTTATTGTGCCTTTGTGGGTTCATAGAATTAAAAGTCCACGTTGCAGAAATTCAAATCGTTCTTTATTTGCATGGAAATACACTCACAGTAGCAGTATTACATCACATACACAATCACAATCTACCAAAGTCGATGACCACAACAGTGTTCTGATTACACCTGTATACATCAGCTCTCATTACAATATCTGTTTACAACTTTACGACTGACTCTTGGCGAGTCGTCGTTTCCTTAAATACCTCTTGATTTAAAACTTTCCTGGCGACAACAGTCGTAAAACATTTCTCAGGACTCTTGTAAGCTTGGCAGCTTGTTCGTCGCCATTTACCTGGCTGGTAGCCCAAGAAAAGTTTTATGTCCTTAAATACCTCATTGATAATTCTAGATATTTCAGGAACAAACAAGAAATTGAATGTTCTATAAAACAATCAAGACGTCACCATAATGTTCCAATTACCTCACTTATCTGTGTCGATAAGTCTTTTATCTCGCACTATCTTTACCTGTTTTTGCAGACTCTTTATTTCCACACTGTCTGCCTATCAGTTCCTTTGTGTAAACAAGCCGCGCGAACCCTTTTAGCGCATACACCAACAATTGTAAAAAGGGATTCGCGACATTATAATGGACATATTTCATAACAATACCACCATATGGATAAATGTTTGCATTAAGAAATGAGTTATAAAGAAAGGGACACAGTTTATAGTTTGCACAAAACGTAACTCTTATTAATCATTGATACTGCATAAGAAGCATAGTATTCCCAGCACAGATCAGTTGTTTTCGTGCTAACAGACTGTCATAAGCATGTTAATAAGATTTTACTGTACAGACGTTAAAGAATGAATTCAGCATATATGGACAAAAGAACACTATGTAAAGCTATAGAATCAGAAAAGAGAGCCACATTTAGAAACCTGGTGTATTGGAACCCTACATTGGCAGATCATACTGTTTTTCCATTAATTGTAAGAGGAAGCTTTTTATTTTTAATCTTCATGAGGTTCACATTTGATGCATATAAACCCCTCTTAAAATTCCCCTACGAACACAGCCACTTGTTATATGTCAGACCATATTTAGAATAAGCATATACGCTCTTTAGATGTAAGAACTTTCAGTTCAAATCTATATTGGCAAGCCCATGCTATTACTATTTTATTCACAATGTTATATTGTTCACATACATTTTTGTAATATGTTTCACACTAGAAAATTACATGTAATGTTATATACCTGACTATATGAGTCTATCATCAGCCATTTATCAGCCTGTTTGTTCAATATATGAACGACAGTCTTTCCATCAGGATCATAGCACATATGTCTCACTGCTGTTGAATTCCATGAACACCTCCTGGAAAATTAATAAATATCTGTAAAACACTAATCACAAAAACTCATCTACAACTAAAACAGACAGGTGACAGGTGAGCATTATTAACACTATTGCGATATATGTGTAGGGAAAATGCTGCATATACAAAACTAACACGTATAAAATAGGACCTTAATTTCTTTTTCAAAAATGTTAATTATGCCAGCGCTAAAAACTTATATTTTGGGCACAGAAGCTTTGAGTAAAACTATGGTACTTTAAACAAATTCAGAGAGGCCCAGGACCATAAAGCTTATTCAGTTTATTTATACTGTGAATATTAAAGAGCAATCTTTTGCTCATTGATACTTTAAGAACCATAAAGATAATATAATTTTGAGTAAAACTAGTACTCAATGCTTCATATATTGCTAGTGATTACCTAAAACACATCTCTTGAGGACCTTCGTAACATCCTCATCTAACTCAACTGTTGAAATTTGATTTGGTGAACTCCTTGGAGACGATAGCGGAGTCTCTATTGGTGTCCTAATGAACTTGAAGTTTGGGTTCTCTTCAAAGGTGGTGTCAAAATTGAACAGTTTTCCTTCACATTTCTTTATAAATATCTTTTCCCATGTGGTGAACACAGTTGAATCCTGAACACTTTTTAATAAGTGGATTTCTTGTTCTGTATCATGATTATCATTCTAAAAATGGTAACAAGTGTGTACCGGATAAATTGCAAAAGCTGTGACAACTTTTACATTGGCAAAACAAAAACAAAATTTGAACATTAGGCTTAAAGAGAATTTTATGAACATAAAGAATAAAGAAATAGACAAATCGGTGGTGGCATATCATTTTTTGGAATCAGAATCACATTATAGAACAAGGAATTCATTTATTAAAAAGTGTTTAGGGTCCAACTGCATTAACCACATGGGAAAAGATATTCATAAAGAAATATGAAGGAAAACGGCTCAATTTCGACACCACCTTTGAAGAGAACACGAACTTCAAGTTCATCAAGATACCAAACGAGAAGCCCATATCACCTCTGAGGAGTTCAACAAATCAAAATTCAACAGTCGACATTAGCTGAGGATGTTAGAAAGGTCCTAACGAAATGCATTCTTGGTAAACACTAGCAATATATGGAGCACTGAGTTCTAGTTCAACTCAAAATTATATTAATTTGTGCTTCAATGCATCATAGTCCTTAATCACAAGAATACCATAAAGATACTTTATTATGTGACTGAAAAATAAAAAAATGGGTTAGAGACTACATCAAACCAGAACTTGTCATGTTGAGGTAGTTGCAATCAACTTCCTTCCTAATCCCTACAGTCACACTTTAATTTCAAATAATTTTTATTCTCACTAAAAAGAATTCATTTTTTTTTAATAATGCTGGCAAATCTGAAGTTGTTTCTTGCCATTCACTATATAGAGAAGTAGAAGCATCACCGACCACTTTTATAAATCTGAGCTCTGAGAGACTGTTATTTACTAGCTCTGGAGTAGAAATATTTGGAATACTATTATTCAAAATCATTGTTGTTAATTCAATAATGCTGATATTCTTAGAGCAGCAGGTGAACTACTATGACTTTCAAATGGGATGATCTTTGTCCTTGAATGCTACCATGCCAGCAACCAATCGGAGACCTTAGGTGTTGTCATATTGCATTCCCCATAAGTGGGGTGTGACGAGCACCAAGCAAATCCATCTCTAATAAATACTATTTGTGAAAAGACAGAAATTAAAATTTTGCAAAAAAAAAAAAAAAAAAAAAAAAAAAAATGGATCCACGAGGAAGCTAGTTAGTAATGTTTCTAACACAGCAGTAAAACCCCCATATTTTTAGTTCAAATAATTATCATACAAGGTACGTTCAAGTTAAAACACCTACAGCTGATGGCTTGCATTTAGAATAAACAGTCAGCTATTCAGGTAGGTACATAAATTGTTTGAATAGTTATAAATAAAAGCATTGTTAACAGTGAAGCTAATTTCATGTATAAAGACTAAAATTGAGTCATACCTTTTAAAAACGTGTAACTTCACTCACGTCCTTTTACAAAATAAGGAACGTTTTCAAAACTGTTGCAGTTTCATCCTCAGCTGATTAGCAATTCATCACAGTTGGTTGTTGTCTGGACCTGGATGAAGAAATGAAAACGTTGAAAACGTTCCTGATTTTGTAAAAGGATGTGAGTGAAGTTACAAGTTTTTAAAAGGTATGACTAAATTTTAGTCTTTATACATAAACTGTTATTTGGATTTGTCACTTCTCTACCATGGCAATGAACAATGGCGGAGTTCTGATTTAGCAGCAGCCATCTCCTGCAGTTCCACATCATAGTTTTGAGGGCAGAAATTAAAGTTTCGTCCAGTGCAGCTTTCATAATTTAACCTGTAAAAAGTGGCCAAGTAGTTGTCATCCAAATAAAGATATGTTATTGATATTCATACTAATCGCTATGCCAATATTACCAATCAATAATTTTTTGATAAATATTATCTTTAACCATTTCTGGCAATATAACTATGAACTACATACCGCTATCATCATGGTGTTTCTTGTTTACAAACAGCCAGGTTTAAATGTTAGTTATTGGCTTGTTGCAACCTGAGAAAAAATACCAAAAAAGTTTTATATAACCCATTTACTAGTACCTACAGTACCATTTAAACAGTATGACCTGTGACAGTTGAGAGAGAGAGACGCTTCCATGTGAACATGCCCTCTACTATTGCTCTAGCCAGTAAGGTACCAGCACCCTTCCTTCCCTTTACCTACAAACAGAACTTTGGGAGACACCATGAGGTTATTACTGCTTGTTAGCTTTCATTTGTATTCTCTTTATTGTCATTATGTACTATTTGAATGATTGTGAGAAGAGAGTCATTACTCTTCATTCTGAGTCTTGCTATTTTTTTTATTCCAAATTCTTTACTTATGCTGCATTAGGAAAAAACAGTCTTTCATGAGGAAATGAATGTTACAACCTTCAAGGAATGGGTTTACTTAACACACAACTCCAAATTCCAACATAGTGATGGATAATGCCCCATATTCTAAGGTAGCAGCATCGTTGGCAGGTTCAGGAGCACCCCGAGGTATGCCATGCATGTACTTGTCCTAGAAGGGTCTTAACCATGTAATGACAGGAATATGGAGTTTACGGAATGGAGGGTGAAAGTTATGTTGGGGGAAAGAAAGGAGGTAGTTTTGAGCTCCTCAATGGTTTGAAGAACCAGGTGCAATGGCCCTTGTGCACCGCTGATGGAGTAATGTTACTAGAAAGTTTGAATTTTGAGTTTTCCAGACTAAATCTTGGAAGGTATAATAACTTTAGGGTTACCGGTTATGCCTGCAAGCCATGCAGGGAACCTGGTACCACTTTAAACGGGTTCTATAGGATGATAATCCCCAATAGACCTAACCAGGGTGCTCTGATGTACAGGTAAATGTTTGTAAAATTTCATGAACCGATGCCTGATTTCATCTTCCACATACAGAAGAGACGAGGCTTTGTGAAGCAGCCTAATGGGAAAGCTTCTCTATACAAAATAAACGCCCCAAAGGCATCAATTCTGTACCAGTTGCAATAGCAGCAGTTTAGAGCCTGCAGCCAAGCCCCAGACTTCATATGCATAAAGCAGTACAGGAATCACTAAAGCCTGAGAAAAGCGTAACTTCAGGGGAATCAGCATACCGGACAACATGGAGTAAAACGAAGCTTATACTAAGGTACTGTAATTGAGTTTTTATTTATGGATGCACTTAACTGCTATGTTTCTCAGCATCCCATTAAACAAGATGGGGAGATGGCAGTGACAGTCACCTCTACATTATGAATCACTGTAACTAGAAAATTATTCGAGCTGCATGAATCTTTGCAGATTATGGAATTTTGTTATGTGATACATAAATTAAGAATGGCAGAAATGCCATATACATTATAAGACATTATGCCCATATAAAATTATTTGTGGTTGGTTTATTGACACTCGTCACTTACTTTTTCATATATTTATGAGAGACTAGTTTCAAAGGCCCTGGCCTCCATTTTCAATCTCTTCCCAATGGAGGCCAGGGCCTTTGAAACTAGTCTCTCATAAATATATGAAAAAGTAAGTGACGAGTGTCAATAAACCAACCACAAATAATTTTATATTAATTTTGACGTCACTGTTACTAAATTCCTCCAAACACACATCATTATGCCCATATTTTAAATATAAAATGTGGAAAAACTTAGAAATCATAATAATACATAAAGAGCACTCAAAAGAGCATTAAGTAGGTTGGTTTAGTTTTTGTCGTAGTCTTTTATGGATTTTGTTCTTTTTCCACATGTTATGCGATAGCGTTTGCATTTTCAGTCACACAATGAGCATGTCAGTGTCTGGTTGGTGGAATCTGTGTTCTAGATATCTTGTAATGAAAGCTGTGGATAGCAAGTCTGGTTACCACATGTCTTTGGTCTTGGCAGGTCTCTGACCACTTCTGGTCCGTCATTGCACTTGTACCATAGAAATCTGATTCGATGTCATTTCACTTCCTACATTGTGACTGATAGGGGCCCGTAAATGGCAGCATTAATTCTAGCCTAGGGTTCTCTATGCAGAAACTTTCTCTGGTCAACATGTAGACTATACTTAGAAATTAAACAGCTTTTTTATTCACTGAATAACCTATGGACTCTATGGACTCACTACATGCTAAAGTTATGTGATGGTTTGCTATTTGGCACACTACTAAACAGCTGCCAGTTATTCTAGTGTAATACGGCAATGCAGTTCTCCCACTTTTCCACTTTCTGTGACTGTCAAAGTTACATATTGTTTAAATGGCACTCTAGAGAATTCATATAAAAGAATAAAGAACAAAGAACAAAGAAACAAAAACTATTAAAATAAAAGCAAAGCACTGGGAAGAAGAGTGTTGTGGAGTAACATCTATGTTGTAGACTCCAACTCACATTTCATAAAAACTGTAAGAAATAATACTTAACTTTCCTTGAATTTATGGCACATGATAGATCCTCAAACCTGATAAAGAGGCCTCTGAACAAAATTATGCCGCCTTCCACACCCAAAATAGAGAATTGCTGAGTACCAAAGCAGTTAAAGAACATCAATAAAGTAGACCTTAGCTGCTGTTTTGTTTTATATTGTTTGGAGAAATAATACTTTGAATGTAGATAACTGAAACCATGGCTTAAGAATTCCTACACCTTTAATGATATTTGTTTTGTGTGAGTTCAAAGGATAATTTGTTTTCACATTTTTTAAGGCTGTTCTTTAGCAAATAGTGCTTCATACATTCCTCTGTATTATTTCTTTATTGAAAAAGAACTTCATTAAATCTGATATTCTGTCACACCATTTTTGTGAACCACTTATTATTGCCACTGTCACAGAGTTTACAAGTATTTGAAGAATTAAATTTTATTAGATAATTTTGAATGGTTGGAATGTTATAAAGAAAACTATACTCCTTTTCATGTGATTAGCAAGCAAATTATCACATTCACTTATCAAATTAAGCTATTTTATGTAATTTCTCCTACTTAAGATATGGCGCATTCACTATGATCCTTACAGAATGGGATGGCTAAGGCAGTAGTGTGCCCTGCATTCAGGAGATGATGGGTTTGAGTCCTGTGGCCAGCTTCTGTAACCTATGAATTTTTACAGGGGTTTCTTTGGACCACTAGGCAAATGCTATAAAGGATAAAATAATTACATTCCCCAATTTTCCTGTCCCTCAATTTCACCTATCAATCTGACTCACCTTTTGAAGTTCTAAGTGTCTACGAGAGTTTCTTGTCCTTTGGATCAAGAGGGTTTCTGGGTTCCAAGCCTCTCAAGGGATGTATAATCCACAGGAAGAGCAAGCAATTGGTTTTAGCTATTATTGAAGAGTTGCAATCTTTAGCTGTTAGGTACTCTGACCTTGCTATAATCTCTCTGCAGGTTCTCTCATCTCACTCCTCCCTTCAGGGGCACAGACACAAAAGATCTACAAGTTAAAGTGCTAAGCCCTCCCTCTTAAATGACACCCCTGTTTTATCAAGCAATATACATGCACAATCACTAGCTTAAGAATGTCCCCATTCTTTGCTATAGCTTCAGTGTGAAACATAGGACAGCAAAATAAACCAAATGGGTCTATTTAAAACTGTATGTATAACAACACCTATTCCAAAACTTTGTAATAAACTCTTTAATATAAAGTTCTGGTTGTATTTCCTCTGGATGCCATTGAGCTCTTTACCATGCCTACCTCTGTACCAGCAACCCTAGCATCTGTTTTGCTTATGTTTGAAACTTTACATGTGTACACCATGAGTACCACTACTACAAATCAAGCAGCTGAAAATTAGTATCTACTGGATCCTTTGCATTCAGTATATAAACATTAGATATCTACCTTATAAAGTAAATGTGGCAGAACGGGATATTATTTACTAAAGGAGGTCAATGAGAGTATCAATCTAAGGGGTCATGTTCAATCTGTTAATTAGGTAATTATGGGTTTTAACTGCTCTGATGTTTTGGTTATGCTTTGTCAACATTTCACAGTTGCCTGCTTCACTGTCTTCTTATAAAAACCACCCCTTTGCTTAGGACCTGCAAGTTCTGTGCAACACTTTAGTTTTTATTTACATATGAATAGCAGTATTTGTTAGCTTCATCTGGCATCTGTGACACCAGAGCATATGGTAAAGGCAGAAACAGCAGGCAATGAAATTGAACCCCTTTAGAAAACAGTGTCAGAACATTCATCTGAAGAAAGAAAATAAGATTAGATATCAAATTTTTGCCAAAGTTATTAGGTAGTTTTATGCAATGGCTAGATTTATAAGTTTTGTTGATCTTGCATCTTTGCGCAAAGAAGAACTGTGCATATGTTCAGTTCGTTTACAATGAAAGCCTTAGATGTTATGTCGGGAGTGTGATGACATCCTGCATCTTCAAACAAAACAGGATAAAAAAATTCTAGATATTTTGTTGCAGGAGAGGGCATGCCAAACAGATTTCCAAGTCTGACAAAAGACATTTGGTTCAATAATTCCAATTTACCGTCTGCCCAAGTGTTCCACCTAACATCAGTTTCGCAAATGTTGTCATTCAATCAAACTGTTGTACAAAGTTCTCTTGGAGACAGCACTCTAAGCCATGCAACAATAGCTGACTGATTTAGCTACTGCCGAGAGGTTATCTCTTCAATGGACAAGTACATCAATCAGCTACATTATTTAAATTAATGAGGGTAAAACTGGAAAGAAAAAATACCATCACAGCTGCAATGCAGAAAGAAATTGGGTCATTAGAATAATTTGAAATGGTAACCAAAGAGGTGCCACAAACAATATACTCTAATAACAGAAAACGTGGGCTATTAAGAAGCATGTGGAATCCACCACAACTGTTGGGGAGATATATGACTAGAGATTTTGCAGCACATCTAACAATGACCCACAGACAGTATTTCATGGACCAAGAAACAAATGTTCACAATAACAATATGAAGTTGCAATTTCTCTGGCATTAGTGAGGCAGCATCAGGAAAAACTGAATAAATATACATTTAAAAAAGTATTTATGACAACAAGACAACAAAAACAGATTAGCTGATCCTTTCAAGAACTGACAAAAGCTATTTAAAAGGTTTACCCTGTTATGTACTGCATTCGTTCAAATATGCAAATAAAACTTTAAATTGTTTACAGAATAGTTTTGTTATAATTTAAATTCAAGACCATGGGTAATTTTTTTTTATTTATTACAATAAATTAGTATTTAGAATGCCAGCAAAAAGAACTAGTGCGCAGGGAAGAGAAAATTCCCTGCTACTCTGAGTCACTATCTCTGCACATTCGCAGTAAGTGCCTTCAGATTTATATTTTATATGGAGGAAAAACATCTATGGCACATTATCTAAAGAAGAATATATACTTAGGTTTCTGATTTATGGGAGTTATATATATATATATATATATATATATATATATATATATATATATATATATATATATATATATTTAAGTTTCGTTTTCACGAGCGGTTACACCAAAGCATGTGTGCGATGCGAGGATTTTTAAAAATTAGCCCAAACAATACATTCCAAATAAGAATTCACATCTGTAACAGTTTTCCGCTACCACTTCCCACTCAAAATGATGCCCAATATAAAAATTGATAGCAATTAGCCCTAACCAGCTGAAGACCGATTGTGAATTTATACGCTATTTCACTGTACCGGCGTTGAGGCTTACAGTTAATACTTCCATGCCATATAATAAAATCACAGAAATGCGATATGATAGCTACACTACTATTGTGCAACTTACATTTTGTTTTGCATCTAGAAATTTGATAGTTTGAGGTTAAGGTTTACATAAGTTACTGGGAATCCATAATTCAAGAGCAGATTGAAATGTACAATTCGTATAGCACTCACCAAGGGTTAGGGATACTGCAGTTCAATGGAGACTGCCGTATAACATTACGTATTAATCTACAGGCCATTACCTATAATACACACGCAAAACAAAGTTAGATTTCACCTGTTGTTACCCGTGTTAATTGTTCTGTGTTATCAATCACAGAACACCAACTCCACCAACTCTCCATGTAACAAAACCAAAACATACCGCTCGAACGTATACAAAGACTACCGAAGTCGAAACAATTAACTTTTGTTGCTATGCACCTAAGAAGTTATACGCCTGATATTAACCCATTATTAATCTGTGTATAAACCACCTGAAGAAACAACATATGCAGGTATTGAGAGCACTTCTTCTGGTCAATTTGGCTGATACCTTTGGTAACCAATTTTTCATCTTCGGTATGAATACTTGCGATCTTATCGGAACATGCAATAAGAAAAGCGGAAATGTTTAATTATTTAAATTCACCCCGAGTCGTACCAGAATATCTGAAAACGCTATTTCTAATAGTAATAATTGAAAAAAAAAACTGTGCCCCCATTCTTCCTGACATTCGTTCAGTGATTCATATGAAGCGCGAAGAGAACTAATAACATTGAGTGTGCCCGCCTCTGTAACTAGGTGATAGCGCATCTGCCTCACGTTCAAGAGGTCTTGAGTTTGAATCTCGGTCAGGGACAGTTATCTGGATAACATTTTCCCCGTAGTTTTCCCTTATCCTAAAAGATGAATGTAGGATAACTTAAGCTCTATGGATCCTGGGAACATTTGAGCACCATTTCATCAATCATTCGACATGACTTAACGTTATAGGACGTTAACTTTTTAAAAAAAAAATGAGTGTACACTTCAAAAACTGTATTCCTGGAGGTAGAATATGACAAGTGGCATTAACATATTAAAAATTAAAAACTTCTACAAGACGTTGTGTTAAGTTCTACGAAAGACTATAAATGCATGTCACGAATTATGAAATTAAGGAAGAAACACCGATAAAATTCAGAAGAAATACACATATCTTTCCATAAAGAAAAAGTTTATAAACAAGTTCCGGTTGATGAGATAGTACTCAACCCATTAGCTAACTCGAGCAGAAGTATAATTTTAGTCACTTGACGTTTGAATTCTTTAGTTACAAGATCGATTTCCTGAAATCTCGGTTAATACTGTCAAGTTAATTACATAATTTCTCTATGAGGGATTGATAAATATGTCTGAAAATAATGTATGCCAGGGGCGGCCGGTGAGGTATTG
This sequence comes from Mantis religiosa, assembly GCA_030765055.1. Taxonomy (NCBI): domain Eukaryota; kingdom Metazoa; phylum Arthropoda; class Insecta; order Mantodea; family Mantidae; genus Mantis; species Mantis religiosa. The sequence continues at coordinate 21,789,177 of CM060953.1, read as the reverse complement.
TATTAATGGTGCCATAAATAAATAAGGGCTGTTAAAATATAAATATGTGCACCAATTACGAACGATTTAGGTAATCTTATCAATAATCCAAACTATTTTATAATATACTGTATCAACCAGAACGTACAGGGAAACGGAAATAGATACTTATTACATCGGTACTCTTCTTACGCACAGGTGTAACGAGTGCAGTAACAGTTTGATAATACAGTTCATGAAGAATGTGATACGAAGCGTTCGTGTACGATTTCGTGATAGAGAGACAGTTATTGTTATTGCTTTAGCCATAATTTTCCTCGCGCTGAAATCAAACGAAACAAACTCGAGAAATCTTTGTCTCACACTCACAAACACATACGAGCGAGCACACACGCACGCACACACAAGACGCAATTTTTCACTGCAAAATGGGTAATCTGAATTTTTAAGAATTGTTTAATGAAATTACTAACTTTTAAAAATTAAAAGCGTTGTACACACCGAAAGCAGCAACTCCATGACTTAGTAGGAACGGTATTGAAAATCCATTCGTCGCTCCTTCTTGTTGGCAAATAAATCTATCACCTTTGAATTGAAATTGTCAATTTTGCACACGAACAGCTTTTCACAGGACAGCATTCCTAAGGCACTCAATCGCTCTTCTTTCATTGTGTTACGTAGAAAAGTTTTAATCCTCTTGAGCATTGAAAAGCACCGCTCAGCTTCTGATGTCGAGATAGGCATAGTGATTAACAGTTTCAAAACTTTAACAGTCTCTTCAAACCTAGCACAGAGTTCATCCTCTAGAATCAGCGAAAGAAACGGAACCGCACCAGAAACTGCTCTCAACTCAGGCCTAGCATAGAACACTTGAAGCTCTCCCTTCAACTTTCTTTTCTCCAGAAATGTATATGTGTCCGTAATTTCAAGATATTTGTCTGGGAAATGTGTTACATAATTGGCAAACTGGCTTACATCAAATAAGATGGTTGCAATTAGGTGCCCAGTGAACTGAAAACGTGATTTTATTTCACAAAAGATGGCATCACACACCTCCAAAGCATTTTGCTTTTTGTTATTGTCATCAACCCTTGCTCTCTTGCAAGGCATTGTTTCGTCATTTTCAAAACTAACCTGACTGATGATGGAGTCAATGTCATCTCTGATGTTTTGCATTATTGTTTCAAAGTTATGAATGTCTTGTTTTACCTTGGTTGGTTCAGTTGTCTTCTTTTGAAATTGATTAAAAAGTATGTCCACATGAGGCATTATCTTATAGAAAAACGATAGCCAGAAAATGAAGTCTCTATCTTGCAGTCTTTGTTTGTATGAACCAGCTTTTTCAATAGTAGAGGGTAATTTTATGTTCTCACTCGTTTCAATTGTTTCCATGACAGTAATAAGCTCCTTCCTGTTTTCATAAATATCCTTTACTACTCGCGAATGGTAATTCCATCTTGTGAGAGACACACGGGGTAAGCTTTTCTGAATTATGCTATGCAACACTTTCGATCTTTGTGACGAATTTGAAAAGAAAGAAGAAATGCCTGAAAGATGTGCAAAGAAGATGCGGGCTTTGCGATTAATTGAGGCTGCAGTAGACATTATAAGGTTTAACTGGTGCGCATAGCAATGAATGTAGTGCGCATTTGGGTATTTGTCTTTTATTAATTTCTGTACTCCGTTTGACTCGCCACTCATAACGTTTGCACCATCGTAACTCTGAGCTATTAGTTTTGCTCGGTTATCTCCAATTAAGGGTTCGATTTCTTTCAGAATACACTCCGAGATAGACTGAGCATTCTGACCTTCTGGATTAACAAAATTCCAAAATCTTTCAACGGGGGTTCCATAAACAATGTATCGCAAAACAATAACCAACTGAAATTCGCAAGACACATCAGTGGTTTCATCCGCGATTATTGCAACATAATCCGCACGCTTTATTTCTTTGCGCACTTCCTCGTGATACACTTCCAACATGCACTGCAGGAGTTCGTTTTGAACAGTCTTAGAAATGCTTTTGAAAACTGATGACTGACTGAGATGCACTTGAAGTTCTTTATCCAACTCCGCACTAAACTGAATGAGCTCACGAAAAACCCCCTTATTTTGAGAGGCGTCAGATTCATCGTGTCCCCTAAGAGCCAGCTCCAAAGCACCACAGAACCGAATACAGTTTATAATTAAGTTCAATATATACCTGTTCTTGTCTACTTGTTTGTTATGGCTGTTGACTGTTTGCCTATACTGCGAATCTAATTTGTCCTGAATATTGGTTTTGCCTAGAAATGAAAGACTCAGAACATTGTCCATGTGTCGCTTCGATGTTTCATGCACTTTCATTTTAGACCATAAATGCCCAATATCAGTTATTCCAGTCTTACACCAATGGACATCTCCCCCAAATAACACACAAGGAAAACAAAAAACTGCATTTTTTTCATCACAGCCGCAAATCCATTTGTTCTTTTGATAAATATAGGGATTAAACTTACGGCATCGATTTTTTGTTTGCTGCTGCAGATTCAGATTCGGGAGTGGCCTACCCATTGTTTTTATCTGATTTTTTTCACTTAGAGTCCTGTTACTAAATGAAGTTTTCAGTCATTCACTCACCTTGTTCATGTTCGTAACTTTATTGTGAATTTTAACTTAAAGAAAAAACACTGAACACTGTTTTAAAAATCCGTACTCACGATGAACTACAGCACTACAGGATCACATACAGAACTACTCTACCATTGCTTTGAATACATGTGTCCAACACATGCTGCACGCGCGGGTTTAATGTTCTACCAACAAAACTGCTGCTGTGAAATATGCACATGTTGAAATACTGTCTCTAAATTTTAAAATCTAATACTATATTCACATTAAAAACCCAATTAATTTAATTTATATTTATGTGTTGTGTTTCTGCAACTGATTTCATTAAGCATTAATTTGCGTTTTGAAGTTCCTCAGCATTAACTTCAGTAGGATGGTGACACTGCATTAAAGGAAGGTATATGGCGAAATGTATTCTTACCATTGTCTTTCGCTAGATGACAGGATCGAGGTTCTCTGAAGTCCCGTGTTTGACTGCACTCTAGCGGGCAAAGCGTAAGTTATGCGCCAGAGAAATCCCGGCACTACCTTATTTGACTTTCTTCCATAAGAAGCCGTGTATAAGCAGACATCTTAGCCCCTAGCCCTAACACAGGCGTTTATGAGCGTAAACAGTGCCGTTCAGGAATCGGCACCAAGCTACGGAAAACAACCAAGAGTGAGCGCTGGCGTTCAACGCGCCTATTCAAACGAGGGAGCAACTAATCATAAACAATTCCTTTTGCGCAATTCTTATACACTTCTCTTTCTTTCGCTTTCATACAGATGGTGCCATGGCACAGCGGCACTACCTCAGAAGCCGCCCCTGATGTATGCTACACTTAAGCCCAATTCTCATTAATGACCTGTGCAAGATTATTAGGTACATAGAAGGTCAAAGATTTTACCGACGAAACAAATGTTTTCAACTATTGTAGAAGTAAAATATCATTTACTCGGCATTGCCTTATCACATCTGCTGAACTCAACTGATCAGAGCAAAAATGAAGCCCAACATTTCGGACAGTGACAACTGTGGATGACAATTCATAATTGAATCCAGCTGAAGTGTTCAAGATGTCAAAGGAATTCTTTCTAGAACACGATAAAAAAAATGTTATATTAGACATTACATGTTTCAGTATACGTGCTGGGATATCCAAACGTAGTAATCAGATCATTCTTTAATTGCCAGCAATATATTGCAGTGGAAAAAGAACTCTAGTTGTTAAAAATAGGATGAACGCAGGATGATTGATATTTGATTACCTACCATACCGTCCGAGTTTCAAAACGTCAATCCACAACCTGAAGTTATTGATAAATGTGCTTCAATAAGTTTGCAAACAGGAAAACTGCTTGTCTTCAAGGGTCATCGGGAGTACATTTACACGGGAATTTAACTTTGCGTTTTTATGTGTATAGATTTTTACATTTTATATACAGCACCACTGTCATCAATCTAAACTAATTTAAACAGAGTTAATACTCATTTATCTGCATTTTCATTTAGTACATTTATAATAATTTAATTAATATTGTTCTATTGTAAAGCAACCAGAACACAATCTAAACAGTTTGTCACAATATTTGAGTATTATCTAAGCTGTATCTTTAAGTTTGTTAATTTAAACGTGCTGTAGTGTATAAAAAGGTAGTTTGAAGGGTAAACTGTATGACATAATATTACGATCAGATTATAATTTTGGACATTATATTTTTAAAATGTACATACCCTTAGCATTATTACATATACCTTGTCTAATTAAAGTGATGCGATAAGATACAAAGTAATAAAATATACTGCTTGCCAGATATATTTTATTTGTATACTTTTCTACAAATATTTTGTATACTTTTCTACAAATATTTTATTGATTATGTCTTTGAAATCATTGGTTAAATCTTTTGTGTAGTGGTATCACAACAGTTACTATAGTACCTCTTAATACAGTCTTTTATAAAGCTTTTCATCTGCAGAAAAAAAAAAGGAATTAAATAGTTTAAAGTGAAATATCAGTAAAAATTAGAGGAGGGAGATCTTTTGGGAAGGGAGCATCATACCTTTGGATGGAAATGGGCATCCATGACATATAGAACTCTTGAAGAACATTTTTCTTACCTGAAATAAATATCCCCGATTTTTCAATAACCATAGGCAAAAACAGAAAATTCAGGATGATTTGGGTCATTCTCTTGAATATAAAGGACTCTGTTCCATTAAATGGAGCTTACATGTTTCCTGCTCCATCCCTATTGTGATCTATTACACCAAAGCCGACTCTTTTCATATGTTGCTGTATTCCTATTAGTTCATACAATATTGTCGCCAGGTCATTGTTGATCGAGGCGGCAAGGCATTCAAGGGATGCGTGTGCAGTGTGTAGATAAAAGCTCGCCGAAACGGCGGGAGGAGCAGACGGATTTCTCGAGAGTTCGCCTTTATTCTAGCTGGGTCTCGATTGTTTGAGAAATTTCTGGAATGTTAGAAAACGATAAAAAGGCAGCCCGCCCGCCAAAGAGGAGTTAGTTGGTAATTGAACGCGTGCGGGTAAACAACCGTGTTTGTTGACCTTGTATGTTAGTAGTGTAGTGTTTAACGCCCGCTTTTACTACACACGGCACCGCAGGCGATGACACTTGATGATACATGAGATGAACATGGAGCACCGGTGGAATGAGATGGCGGGGGAAACCGGAGATCCCGGAGAAAACCTGCCCCAGCGCCGTGTTGTCCATCACAAATCTCACTTTGCGGCCTTGTATGCTGTAATGTGTATGTGTACGAAGCGTATTTCTACGGAAATAAAGTGCATTTTTTTTACCTGGACTTTTGATTTCACGAACCCACAAAGTCACAATATTGTTGCACGGATATAGCTATTAGGAAAATATAACTAAAACATCAAAATAAAACCCAAAGGAAACTTTACAGTCTTCCCGAGTTAATTTTATCCGAATAACACAAATGAAAATCACTCCAAAGAATGCAATATTCATATTGACTCGTGACTTGATTTGACAAACAAGCAAATCAACACAACAGTCCAGACGAAAATCAGGGAGGGCATAAGGTCAGGATCGATTGTGTTGAGAAACGAATGGCTTTGGTGTAGTCTAAATCTGGAGTTATAAAATAACAGAGGTTATTTCAAGGGCTACATTCTAAAATTACATATTCTTTAAGTTAGCTAATTGACAACAGGATGTTATAAAAACAATGAACCCTAAACAAAACGAAAATATAGCTTCGACTTCAAAATCCAGTAGATATTGGATATGTCGTACCAGTGCTTCCAGAATTTCCAATATCTTTGTCTTGTCCCAAAGAATCATTAATAATCTTCTTTCATATAATTCAACCTTAATTACCTTTGTACAACTGAAACCACTGCAGAACTCCTTATACTCCAGTGACTGTAATATATATATATATATATATATATATATATATATATATATATATATATATATATAATTACGAAATAGTATCTACTACATATGTCTCTGAGGCAAAGTCAAAACTGGAGGCACACGTTTCAAAGCACAAAACGAAATAACAGACCACACCAACAGATTCGCGGATAAACACATCAGGCAAGTCCCAAACCAAACAATTCGTAAAAGGATTTATGGAGGACCTTCAGTTGATGTGACAGTAATGAAACTAAATGGTAAAATCAGAGCTTAAATATACTTTCAGCTACTTTGTTTTCTAATTCTTCAGTTCCAAGATCAGTTTCCCGGAAGTCATATTTATTAATATAGTTTACCAATGGAATCTGGTTTAATATTTCTGAAAATATGGAGCGAACTCTAAGCCCAATTATGTTAGAAATGTAACATGCAAATATATGTGCAGCCAGTTGTACAAAGCAGAACTCATCTGACCCGAATAAAAATGAAGGCAACGCCCCAAACCATGACGATGAATTATTCAATCGAGATAAAGGATCCAATATGTCAAAAGAATTATTTCTGGATTGTGGGTAGAGAAATGTTATAGTAGCCTTGCTTCCCAAATCTTGCTCAGCTGTTTCATTGCCGGCAACTTGTTGCTCGACAAAGAATTGTGAGCACTTGAAAATCGGCAAAAATAGGTTGCGAAGCACCAAAGATGATATTTGATTTTCTTACATGCTCATCCTCTTCCAAACATCACAGTTTAGAAACAATCCTCATAAATTTACTCTAACAAGAGCTACAAAAAATGCTTCTCTTCAAGTTTCACTGAGAATAAACACAAAATATAACCACTGCTTATGCATGTAACTGTGACAATGTGTAACAGAACGTTATTGAAATATACCAGTTCAATACAAAAGAATATATTTCCGAGTGACGCATGAAGTTTTTTTTTTTTTTGTTTTAAATTTACGTCCGCCCCAACGTTAAGTTATATCGGACGGTGAATGAATTAGGTGAAATGATGCTCAAATGAGTCCAGGGTCCATGGAGCTTAGAGTTACCCGAAATTCGTCTTGAAGGATAAGGGAAAACCCCGGAAAAAACCTTATCTAGGTAACTCACCCTGACCGAGATTCGAACTCGGGACCTCTTGAACGTGAGGCAGACATGCTACCATCTACGCTACCGAGGCGGCCATGAAGTATGTATATGTATGTTTATTTCTATCTAACCGAGCGATATATGTCTTCAGTAATAAGTGAGGCTCACATTGCGAAGGTGCCACCTTCATTTCCTGGTAGTCACCACTCTTAACATGAATTTGTCCTTGGTTTTCCGTGGTCGGCAAGGTGAGACGTCTTCAACCCCGAAACTATTTCATACAGTTGATTCCAGGACTGTATTGGTCCACGACGAGCAGATGCACGCGATTTGGAACTTATTGGCTCCGTCAGAGTGTGGCCGTTCGCCTGTGTTGCCCTTTTGTTTCTGCAGTCCATGTTTGTTGCGGTTTCACTCCATTTAACGGTATATGCACAAACGATCAAACTGCAGACTGAGATGATAGGCGCCCCCTCATTCACTAATCTACCTCTACATTTTAGGTATTACTGATATACCAAAATATGCCCGCTTTGGTAGCGTAGATGGTAGCATGTCTGCTTCACGTTCAAGAGGTCCCAGTTCGAATTTCGGTCAGGGTGAGTTAGTTGGATAAGTTTTTCCGGGGTTTTCCCTTGTCCTTCAAGACGAATGTCGGGTAACTCTAAGATCCATGGACCCTGGACTCATTTGAGCATCATTTCACCCAATTCATTCACCGTCCGATATGATTTAACGTTGGAGGACGTAAATTACAAAAAAGAGACCAAAATATTGTTTTTCTCCTCCCTTACTACATGGCAAAGCGAGAAGACGTATCGGAAAAAAACTCGCAACACAGAGATGGTTACCTCAGCTTATCGCAATGCTTATGCAAGATGGCGTCGCAGATTACAGCAGGTGTAGTTCGTGAAGAAGTTTTGCCTTGTTGTGACGATAGAAAGTCTGATTTTGAAAGTGAAAATGTGAATGCAGTGCAGTATAAAGTTGTTTCTGTTGCTAGAAATGAAGATAAGGAGAAAACCAGAGGAGACAGTAGAAGTTATGGTCCGGCGGTATACGATGCTGAAAACACGATTGCATCTCAGTGTTTGATTATTAACCTTCTGAATAAGGATCTTCAAAATGCAAACAGAGTAATAGCTGATCTAAAGAAAGAAATCTCAGTTCTACGTGAAAATCTAAGGGGAAGAAATGAAAATGAAAAGGGTCGCCATGCTGCTGCCGCTAGAAGTGCTGAACTGCATAGGCCGCAATTTCGCGATTTGTCTGCAAAAGAAGGAAGAAATAAAGTAATTGAAAATGGTGGTGAATGGATAAGAGTGGTAAATGGACATCGTGGAAATGTTTCTGGAAAAGGGAATAATAGTGAGAACAGTTTTGGACCTATACCAACAATAATAAATCGTTTTGCCGTGTTACGTAACCTACAAAATCGGGAAGATACAGAAACCGGCAATAATCAACAAAAACCATCATTAACACGGAACAATTTCCAGAAACTAAGAAAAGAAAGTAGTAAGAAGAAAATTGTGATAATAGGTGATAGCCATGCTAGAGACTGTGCAGTAAATTTAAGGTCAGTACTAGACAAGGACGCATATTTTGTTTCTGGATTTGTGAAACCGAATGCATGTACCGAGCACGTGCTTGATACAGCAAAACAAGAAGCTAAATCTCTCACATTGAGGGACACCATTGTAATATGGTCAGGGACAAATGACATAAGTAAAAATAAAACAAGTGATGCCGTTACCAACTTAGCACATTTCATCAAACAACATGGCCAACAAACAAATGTTGTTGTAATCAGTACATTACACAGACATGATCTGATGAATTCTTCGTGTGTGAATGAGGAAGTTAAAGTATTTAATAGGAAACTTAAGAAAATTATAAAGTTATCTCCCAGGGCAACAGTGATAGATGTGAATCCAGAGAGAGACTGCTTTACTAAGCATGGCCTTCATCTGAACAGTAGGGGTAAAATCAAGGTGGCTGAGAAAATTGCAGAAGAAATTAGAAGGCCCAAGTACAAGCAATCAAACATTATCCTGTCGTGGAAGGAGGAAGAATCGAGGGAACCAACCAGAGCAGCCGACGAAGCCCAGCAGGAGGATGTCCAACTCCACAAGAGAGAGGATGTGCATGAGTGTGTAACAGCAGTGATGACAACTAGAGAAGAGCTGCGTGCATCAAAAAGGGACAGAAGACCACCACAAAAGCTAAGTATTGATTTTTTATAGACAATCTTCCTCCTAAAGTAAATGATTTCAATGGTAAAAACATGGTCGATGCTTTTAAGGCCCCTTGTATCAGTGCTAGTTGTTTAAGAAATAAAACTCAACAGTTAGAATTAGCTTTGCATGAAAGGAGCCAGGCTGATTGTTTAAAAGATTTTAACGTGGTGGATTATAAAGTAAAAGATTCAGACAAAAACTATATGGTATCTGTAACACAAAATAATGAAAACAGTTACTTAAGCGTGCTGCATCAAAATGTGCAGTATTTAGCAAACAAAATTGAGCAATTTAATATACTTATAAATCAAGTAAGCCCTATATTTGTAGTTATTACAGAACATGGACTAAAGGAAAACCAAATTGAGCATTATAAATTAGACAATTTTGTTTTACAAAATAGATTCAGCAGAAGTAAATTTAAAGGTGGGGGTGTTGCAATATATGCTCATGAAAACTACAACGAAATTGTGCAAATATACAACTTAAATAAATATTGCATAGAAAAGGATTTTGAAATTACTGGGGTTAAAATTAATACTGAAGAGGGTAACATATTACTTTTTGGAGTATACAGATCGCCAAGTGGTGAAATTTCAATTTTTTTCAAAGGATTAGAAACAGTGTTGACAAAATACTCAGTATATAGTAACAAAATTGTAATAATAGGTGATATAAATATAAACTCTATCAATGGAAATAACGTGTATACAAAACTTACAGAGTTATTAAATATGTTTAATATTAAAATGCATATTAAAATACCGACTAGGGTTACCTTGGCATCAGCTACCGCTATAGATCAAATTGCCACAAATATAGATAGCAAAAGAATAAAAGTAGAAGTATTTGACAGCTTTATTTCTGATCATAAGGCACAGATAATGAAAATTCAAAAAATTATTGTTAGAAGTGATACTATTTTAAAATCAAGAACAAGGAAAACCAATTCATATAATATAAATGTGTTCAAAAAGTTGCTAAAACATGAATCATGGGATGAAGTACATGATACTGACTGTGTTAATGAAAAATGGGATAAGTTTTACCTCATATTTAATAAACACTTTGATACTTCGTGTCCAAAACGGGTTATAAATAAACGCAAAAAAGAAAGTAATAAATTAATCCTTCTCCCCAGTGTAATTAAGATTAGGGAATCAATGAAGGACATGTATATATTTTATAAGCAGTATGGTAATAGATTGTATTATGATAGATATCAACATTACAAAAAAGAGTATGAAGCTGCTCTCAAAAGTTTAAGGTCAGAAAATATTAAATATAAGGTAGCTACTGCAAAAAATACAAGTAAGGCTTTATGGGACTTAGTAAATGCTAGTAAGAAAAACTGTAAAAATTCAGAGAACATTGTAATTAATCATCAGAACAAAAGGGTTGATAATCCAGTAAGCATTGGTAATATATTTAACGAATACTTTATAAATGTAGCAGTGCCTAAGGGAAATAAAGCAGTTAAAATGGATAGGAATGAGGGAATAAAGTATATTGGTAGCACAGTGTTCCTAAATCCTGTTACTGAGACAGAATTAATCAAAATTATTACTCAATTAAAATCTAAAAACTCGAGCGGGTGGGATGAAGTTTCATCAAAAATCCTGAAACAATGCAAGGAAGAATTAGTTAACATCCTAGTACATCTAATAAATGCCTCTATAGGGGAAGGAATTTTTCCGAACTGTTTAAAAAAGGGGGTTGTTAAACCATTACACAAAAAGGGTGATGTTACTAATGTGAGTAATTATAGACCAATTACTTTAACATCTACTTTTGCTAAACTACTGGAAAAAGTTATTTTAAAGAGGATTTTAAGTTTTTTGGACAAACATAAAATTTTATCTAATTCCCAGCATGGTTTTCGAAAAGGTTATTCTACAATTACTGCTGCGGTAGAATTTATAGACGAATTAATTAACAAAATGGAAAATGAAAATCAAGTAATGGGGATTTTTCTTGATTTATCAAAGGCCTTTGATAGTGTTGATCACCAAGTCTTATTACAAAAATTGGAACATTATGGTATAAGGGGGACTGCAGGTAAATTAATTAACACATACTTACAAGACCGGGTACAAAGCACAGAAATAATATGTAAACTAAACCAAATAGAAACAAAATATGAATCCTCATTAGCAACTGTTAAATATGGAGTCCCACAGGGATCTGTGCTTGGGCCTTTACTATTTACATTATACACTAATAATTTACCTGTGATTAATAATGTTACAACTGTATCATATGCTGATGACACATCTATAATTTGTTGGGGAAAAGATCTAGACAACTTAACCAATAATATACACTCAGGTACAGATGTAATATTTAAATTTCTTGCTAATAACAACCTAGTTAATAATTTAAACAAGACAAGCATAATATATTTTAAAATTAGTAATTGCATGTACAACAATATGAAAATTAAAATTGGAAATGAAATAGATACAACAGATGATCACTTATTTCTAGGATTGAATATTGACAAAAACTTATCATGGACAAAACATGTAAATTATATATGCAATAAAATAAGTAAGGGTATCTATCTATTAAATTACGTGGCACACTATTTGGATAAACCTAATTTAAAATTGATTTATTATGGAATAATTCATCCTCATTTGAATTATGGTATTGAGTTATGGGGTACAACGTCTAAAGAAAATTTGAAACGATTACTGGTATTGCAGAAGAGGTGTGTAAGGATTGTGTATTCACTAAAATCAAGGGATTCATGTAGAGAAATTTTTAAAAAAGAAAGAATTCTTGCAGTTGTTGCATTATATATTTTTAGAGTTATTTTACTAGTTAGGAGAACTACAAATATAAGGAGTAATAGCAATATACATAAATATGACACAAGAACTAAAGAGAATATGTATAGGGAAGCAAAGAGTAAGAAATTTTTTGATAAAAATCCATTTGTAATTGGAAAAACTTTATACAATAAGCTGCCAGCCACAATTAAACAATCAACTGGTTCCAAGTTTAATACATGTTTAAAAAATTACTTAATTGAGAGGGCCTTTTATGACATAGATGAATATCTGCAATTGTAATTTCAATGTTAACATGTAATTTGTATATATTTCAATGAGGGTATAAATGGGAGATCAAACTGTCAATCTGTCTAGTAATTTCAACAAGTGAGTATAACCTTCAAAATATATTTCTGAAATCAGCAAATAAGTACATATTTATAAATTATTATTCTTATTATTACTATTATTATTTATGTTCAATCATTATATAACAAATAAGAAAATACTAATACAGTTTATTACATCTTCTGTTTCATATTACTGAGATCTTCACCTTATGACCAATGGATAGGAAGAACTGCGAGACCCTCCTCAAAGAAAGTGAAAACCGAAGATCGTTTTTTTTTTTTTTTTTTACCATAAAGACAGTTACATTATTTATTAATCTCTGTATATGCTCTGTAAAATTTGTAAATCTTGATGTATGTAACTAAATATTGTAATATGTAAACTTTTTCGACGAAACTTGAAACATGTATGTCATGTCTATAAGTGAATAAACCATTATTATTATTATTATTATTATTATTATTATTATTATTATTATTATTATTATTACACGGTGAGTCCAGTGTATGTATACCCTGTTCAGATATAATCATGTCTTCTGGACAGCAACGTGTCATACATCGGTAGGCGTGAGAAAACACATCATATAGAGATACGCAGCATCCAATCGCTCTATTTGCTTCGTAACTTACTGTACATCAACTTACTAAGATTTCACTCTTCTAATCGACCACATAAGAGACGATCACAGCACTGATCACCTGAAGGTCAATACGCCTCAACGCTCTGTCGAGTTATACATCACCGATCGCGGTGTAAGAGGATTCCGATTCCAAACAGCCTCAAAAATCGGAGTAGGGAAGCCGAGACACTGAGCCTGATAGACGAACAAGGGTTGAGGTATCAGCCCAACGCCTGGGATGAGAGCGAGAGAAGTGGATAATAGTACGAGGGTGAAATGAATGATAGGAAAGATGGGCGATGGAGCAACTAGTGGAATGATGGTGGGGGGAAACCGGAGGACCTGGAGAAAACCTGCCCCAGCACCATGTTCACTACATATCTCTTTGCAGTCGTCTGGGATTGAATCCGGACCGACTTAGTGAAAGTCAAGCGGTCAAGGCACGGTTCCAAACTAATTTAAGTCAGTAAATATCCATGTGTATTTCCATCTTTCAGGATAAGCGAAAACCCGGAAGAAAAAAAAAAAAGCTTAACCAGATAACTATGCAGACCGAGATTCGAACGCAGGATCCTTTGAATCTGAAGTAGACATACTACACCCATACCACAGTGGCAGGCATTGTTTTGCATTAAGATAAAGTAACATAATTTCACCCGGTATCATTATTGTTACTTTAATCAATGTATTATACTTTCATTCATTCACATAAACAGCATGATTGGTGCTTTGATCTGTAAGATAAATATAAATTGTAGTAGTAATTTACAAATTTAGCTTTAGTAAAGTCAACTTCAAACTAAATCAAGTACTTTTGTCTACTGCTTTATAATTTTCCCTGGTTTTTAAATATTGAGGTAAGAATGTTTGTATTTGTGTCCATGTAAAACTATATTGTGTGCAAGATATTTTCTCAGTTTCAGGGCTATAAGATACTGACGCGACTGGCGGCGACGCGAGATAAGGGAAAGATTGCGCGGAGATAAAAGGCTTGCCGAAGCAGATAAAAGAGATAATTGGAAACTTCTAGTGACATCTTGATTGACAAAGAACATTCCACAACCATCCCGTTCATTCTAGAAGTACAAGTAGTGGTAACGAGAGTTGTAAAATCAGAATGTAATCCGAACTTGATAATCGTGCAGCTGTATTGTAAAAGTGAACTGTTTGTTTGTGGGTGTGGCAGACGAACTGGAAGATTGTAATTGTATGTGTGACGTAATTCTGCTACTGTAAAGGTTGACCAAAGTGTATTTCAAGAGGTCCTGAGTTCGAATCTCGGTCAGGGCGAGTTACCTGGATAAGGTTTTTTTCGGGGTTTTCCCTTATCCTTACAGACGAATGTCAGGTAGCTCTAAGCTCCATGGACCCTGGAATCATTTGAGCATCATTTCACCCAATTCATTATATAAAGGAAATAAAGAACATTTTGAATTTCTTCAAATTGGACTTTTAATTCTACGAAGCCACAAAGATATATAAACCATATAGTGATGCCCGCCTCGGTAGCATAGATGGTAGCATGTTTGCCTCACGTTCAAGAGGTCCCGAGATCGAATCTTGGTCAGGGTGAGTTACCTGGATGAGGTTTTTTCCGGGGTTTTCTCTTATCCTTACAGACGGATGTCATGTAGCTCTAAGCTCCGTGGACCCTGGACACATTTGAACATCATTTCACCCATTTCATTCAGCATCCGATATGACTTAATGTTGGAGGACGTAAAAAAAAAAAAAAAAAAAAAAAAACATATAGTGATTGATTTTAACTTATCTCCCTTAGTTTACCTATATACAACTTCTCTTCTAAACATTATTAGTGGACTTACTGTATGTTAAATAAGTCCCTAAACGATGTTTAGGGCTGCCTTTTCTTTGGGAGGTGGAACTTAGTCTGGTCATAATAAAAGTTTGAAAACAATAATATATAAATAGTACAATGTACTAAATAATACACAAATCCTGGCAATCCAATTTCCCTGAAATTCAATATATTTTACCATTAAGATAGCATGTTATATCTGAATGTTTTTATTCTTCATGGAGCATTCAAATGTATAAACTCTTGCAGAGTTGTTCCAATACACTCCCTTTACATTTTTGGTTGACATTTTCCTGCATTAAAAATAAATACTACTGAAACAAAGGGTCTCTTGCTTACAAGAAGCAATTGGTTCTTTCAAAATGTATATTACATGAATTACACCTGTTTCTCTTGAAATGAGCATGAAGTCAACATTGTTTTGTTTTTCAAATATATGTGTGCACTTTTGCTTTGTTTTGCAATAATATGCACTAAAAACTAATATATTCTCACAATCAAAAACTTGCTTCTCTATGACTTTCTTTAAAGAACTATGTTGCACACACAAAAATGGTTTAATGGATTGATATGAATTGCCAAGCAGAATACAATCCAATTAGTGGCACAGAAATAGTGACAAAACAGATAAGGTCATTGGAGGACTATTGCATTTCTTTACATCTATATTTAAATGTCTACTCCTGAGGGATAAATGCTTTAATTACACTTTCCTACAACACAGTTTAAATCTGTATCTCTTCCTGGTTTTATGATATTTTTGAGTGTGTTATCTCAGATTCTAGCATTGTATGAAGTTGTATTTTAAAAACTGCTTCACTTAATAGCATGACACAAAGCCGAACTTGGAATGCCCTTAATTGTTTTAGCTTTCCTCCATCTTTACTTCCCTTCCTCTTCCTTATCCAATCCTTAACCCATCTTACAAATTCCCCAATGTCCTTTCATTTATAAACAATGTAATGGCCACATTTTTCCAATTCATTCCAAGTTTATTGTCCCCCCCTCCCCATTCCATCAGTAACTATACTTTGTTCTTCACATAGAAAACCAGGGATAATTTACAATTTCTTGCAATTTGTATCCTCATTCTCATTGTTTTCAAATTCCTCTTAACTTTCTTTTTCTTCAATTGCTAATTATCCTCCATCATTGTCAATCCACTATTGTAATTTGTAGCTGCCAGATTAAACACATCTTATTAATCTTCTCTTACCTAATTCCACCAATGCCACTTCTCTTGTTCCTAACCTAGTAAATTCCAGTAAACCTTAGCAAAAAATTCTGAAGATATGATTTACTTTGCTGTCCAGTTCTGCAATTCCCTAATTTCCACTGCATACAGCATTTTTGCTTCAACCACTGTTACAGGCTCAGAGAGCGATTTTCCTTCTAGCATTTTTTAGGATGTACCAGCAATCTTTTGTTTTGAGGGTGGTAATGAAGCATTGGAATTTATGAGATAATATTTATTAAAGGGAGTCATGCATTTGTTCAGGTATTTCTGTACATCAATGGTGTCAATTGTCCCCCCTAGTGGCAAAACACTGCAGGTCACTCATATAAATATATTAAAAACCAGTTTAGTGCATGTTTAAGTACAGTAGAAACTCTCAAAACGGAACATGATCATTCTGGCATTTATTTTCCATTTACACAGGCTTCTGTCTTACAGAGGCTCGTGTTTGAATACAAAGAAATTACAGAAGCTATAGTGACACAGGTTTACAGTGAAGGATAAATATAAAATGAAGTGTAAATAATAATAGGTTAATATGCATCATGTACCTACTATATTTTCAACTTACATACAATACTTGTGGTTTATCACCTAGTTTCTGTCTGTTTTCAACTTTCCCTTTCCAATCTGTAACTG
The DNA here is from genome assembly GCA_030765055.1 of Mantis religiosa. NCBI lineage: Eukaryota > Metazoa > Arthropoda > Insecta > Mantodea > Mantidae > Mantis > Mantis religiosa. Next base: position 21,772,415 of record CM060953.1, on the reverse strand, counting down.
TATATCAACATCATTTACTTTACCACACACAGCATTCAAAGCGAAAGTTATGGCAATGTTTGAAACTCTCAAGGCATCCATTGAAAGCTCTGAAATTGTTTTTGCCTAATTTTCTAAAGCATGAGTCTGAAGAAATGGCCCAGAAGTGGGAATTCTTTTAAAGCGGGCACTAACAAACCATTCAAACACAGTGCGCTGTGTAAGACAGTTTGTCATACTCTGTAGATTTGTGAAGCCAGGTCTTTAATTTTTATTTCATTTTTCAAAATCTCATATCTGAGTTTTCCCCATTTTAAACAACAGTTAGTTCTTTAGCTAGACGTTTGTTCTTTTAATGTTCTTCAATAACCTTAATCATTCCCTGCAGTGATATCATTTTACACACACAAACTTTGTGTGCACACAAACTATTTTTAAAAATCACCAAAGTTCACAGTTTTCTTCCACTCGTTACTTGATTACTTATAAGAACGAAACAGAATGAACACCCTGAAAAAAAGCTGTACCCTTACCATGCATGTTCCCTTTTCTTTGAAGGATTACAGTTTATGACTTTGCAGTTCATGGAAGTTCAAGCAAGTGCAATCGCCCTCCAAATTATTGACCTTTTTAAAATATGTATGTTGTACCCCATTACACATAAAGTAAACCGTTTTAACCAGGATATTTACAAAAATGGTTCCCAAACAATATTTATATTTCCGCGTTAGGCAGTATTCCGGCTTAAAGTATAGTTTTGTATGGAAAATAGCTCCGTTCCAAAATTTATTTTCCATTTTTCCAGGTTTCCAGCATATAAGGGATCCATTTTAGTCAGCTTTTACTGTACTATGATGCATACAGAGGAATAGCTGTGTCTGAGACTGCAGGTATGAGTTACCTGGACTTGGCTATTTGGGGAAAATTTTTAGGTAAAGTTGTTGGCCAATAGTATTTGTACTAAAAAAATACAACACCAAAATAAGAGGGCTGATCAACAAAGAGAGACTGATTTTTTTTTTTCACAGATGTTTATTACTGAATTCAATGCTTACATAATCTTTTTCAAAGTAGTCTCCTCCTACTTCAATGCACTTTTTATGGCGTCTCTGCCAGTGCTTGAACACATGCTGCTGCAGATCATTCTTTGTCAGATCTTTGAAAATCGCCTCACTTTTCTTGAGCACTGCTTCAGAGTTCTCAAATCAAATACCCTAAGCTTTGTCTTTAGTGATGGAAATAAAAAAAAGTCACGACCCTGAAGGAAAACAAGCCAGCACAGTGTGGAAATCGCCAACACCAAAAAAGGCAAAAGTTGTTCCATCTGCAAGGAAAGTATTTTTTTTTTTGGTTGTAATTTACATCCTCCGACGTTCAGTGATATCGGACGGTAAATAAATGGGATGAAATGACGCTCAAATGAGTCCAAGGTCCATGGAGCTTACAGTTACCTGACATTCGTCTTGAAGGCAGAGGGAAAACCCTGGAAAAACCTTATCCAGTAACTCACTCTGAACGAAATTCAAATTCGGGTCCTCTTGAACGTGAGATAGACACACTACTATCTACGCTACCGAGGCAGGCAGGGAAAGTGATGGTGATCACATTGTTTGACTGTAATGGAATGATTTACCAGGATGCATTTCCCCCTCACACTATTGTTACAGCAGCATACTACACATCAGTATCGGCTACACTGAGGAAGCATATTGCAAAGAAACAACCAGAGCTTTCTCAGACTGGGTGGCGACTTCCATCATGACAATGCACGGTCTCATGTCGCAAATCAAATCATGCAGTTTCTGGCTCGATTCAACATTACCTGTGTACCATATCCCCCTTATAGCCCTGATCTTGCACCTTGTAACTTTTTTTTATTCCCTTCACTAAAGGCAAAGCTTAGGGGTATTTGATTTGAGAACTCTGAAGAGGTGCTCAAGAAAAGTAGAGGCAGTTCTCAAGGACCTGACATGGCCGCGCCGTGGCTCAGTGGTTAGACCGCTTGACCGGGTTCAATTCCAGGCGACCGCAAAGTGAGATTTGTGGTGGACAACACGGCGCTGGGGCAGGTTTTCTCCGGGATCTCCGGTTTCCCCTGCCTTCTCATTCCACCGGTGCTCCATCTTCATATCATGTATCATCAGTGTCATCGCCTGCAGTGCCACATGTAAAGCGGGCGTTAAAAACTACACATTTCAAGGACCTGACAAAGAATGATCTGCAGCACGTGTTCAAGGACTGGCAGAGACGCTATAAAAAGTACATTGAAGTTGGAGGGACTACTTTGAAAAAGATCATGTTATCATTGAATTGTAGTAATAAACATCTGTGAAAAAAAAAAAAAAAAAAAAAATCAGTCTCAGTCTTTGGTGATCAGCCCTCGTATTATTAACAGACAGCTCACAGCGACTTAAATTTTGAGGAGATTGTCAACCCTTATAAAATTAATTCTGATACTAGTGCTGCATGTACCACTGCATGTTATTAAATAGTTTGCTGCTTTATATCTTGTCTGTTTAATACAAAGGTCACGAATTTAAACCCAGCCCAGATCAATGGTTTTTAAGTGTGCTTAAAAATGACAGCCTCACGTCAGTAAATTTAATACCAGCACACGGGCAACACTGGTATCAACCTGGCAATTAACAGCATCATTAACATACAAAATATTTAATTGCCCTGGCTCTCCAAGATATTTATGGTCCTAAATCATATGAATTTTGCTGCTTTTGTATCTGTCATTAGAAACAAATCTTATCATTCTAAATGGTGTTGAAACTATCCTGATATTTACAATAAACTTGAGGAACACCACAATAGCTCGGAATACATGGGAAGTTGATCTACACCATAACACAACAGCTTAAATGCACAGTTATCTGTAGTTTTAAACCAGTATGTTAATCAAATACAGTATTAAAGTTTTGAATTAATATTGTTGCGGCAATGCACATAAAAGGTTCGCGCAGGGCCTAAACGTGGCTTGTTTACACAAAGGAACTGATAAAGATAACAGTCGGATAGTGTAGCACTGAGACAAGACTTACCGGCACATAATGACTTCTTGACTGATAGATTATTCGGTTTCTGGTTCATTTTAGAAATATCTAGAATTTATCCAAGAGGTATTTAAGAAGGCGATGACTCGCCAAGAGTCAGTCGCAAGAGTTGTAAAACAAGAGTCGGGAGTGGTAAGCAGTAAACAGCTGTTGTAACGAAAGCTGATCAGAAAGCTGTTTATTATCATCGACCTTGGTATGTGATGTAATGTTGTTACGTGAGAATTGAACAGTGTATTTCTACGGAAATAAAGAACATTTGGAATATCTCGGACTTTTAATTCAACGAACCCACAAAGTCACAATATGAAACAGTGAATAATGTGAATATTACAGGAAGGATATGGCTTCCATTTAATTCTGTTAAGTGTTATTCATCTCTTTTTCACCCTGCAATAAGGAGCAATGATTAAACATGGCCACTGCTACAGATGCTATTAGCTGTCGAGTGACAAAGATAAGATGGTGAAGCATTCTAAAGATATGTTAAAAGTAGCAAAAAGTTGTGTGAAGCATTTCTCATATTGTCATTATGAATAAAATTGTTAAACTGAAGGTTATTTCAGTGTATACCTAGTCTTATCATAAGTTCAGTCATCGTTTCCTCTTATCCCTCTTGACTGATGCATCTGCGCAGCAGTTTGGGCAATCTGATCTTTATCAGCATCCTTCCTTGAAATGTTTACCCATTCGGCTTTCAGTATTGCTCTGTATCTCATCATGGAATGGTCAGTGAAAGACAACAGTGTAGCTGTCTAAGTGCAAAAATAATCCAAGGGCTTTTTGTTCCATTACTACTAATGTCACACATCTTTACAAAATTACTTATAAGGGCCAAAGAGGAAGGCCTCATGCATTATGTGCAATTTGTACCTAATATTACAACCAAACTGATGCACCTTGTGAGATGATCTATACCTTATTACTAGAGGGAGAATTTTTGTTCCCCAACAGGTTTGGAAGCTTAACAGTTAGTACATCCTGGATGGTGGCGATCAAACTCTGACACTGACTGCATGTTTTGTGAAGCTATGGACGTAAACATAATTGCCACTAAATTCACTGTCTGTTCATTAAATATTTCAACATAACACACCAACTAAAATATAAAACACTAACATATTTTACTTAAAAATATGTTAGAATCACAAATAAAGTATAAATTAAATAAGCAGGAATGGAAACAGAGCATGTTTTGCACCTCGTATCTATAACTTTGTATACTGAAGAATCTCTATAGCAGTAAACTCAGGTGACAAGTTGCTGTTGTAAATGCACAACTTTCACAGCAGGAGCACCACATTAATCTGCAGGACAACCCTCTCGTTTCGATTGCATCACTGCTATACCACAAGAAACCACTATCAATTACATGTTCGGTAACAAAAATACTTGCTCTTCTTAGTGGGATGGCCTAATATTTCTCTGGATTTTCTAGCTTCATTTTCTAATTAGCTGGAGAAACTGAAAAGGACATTTTAGTTAATTGATGGAAATTAATCATTTCTCCATACTAGCCGTATATAGGCTAAGGTCTTTGGTAGATAGAGTCAACATGAAAAATTCAATGCCATGGCCGGGATTTGAACCATGGATCTCCTGGTTTCCATCCAGTTGCTCTAACCCATTGAGCTACCATGACCAATGTGCCGCCCTGACTGGACGGAAACCAGGAGATCCGTGGTTCAAATCCCGGCCATGGCATTGAATTTTTCATGTTGACTATATCAAAGACCTTAGCCTATATACGGCTAGTATGGAGAAATGATTAATTTCCATTAATTAACTAAAATATTAAGAGTTAAATGATGAAGCCTGGGACTCAAATACTTACGACAGTAAGTCGCCACAAACAGTGTATCTCGGATGCGAGAGCCCCTAGTGGTCTACCGGGAAAATATGTGAGTCAAATGGAGATTTTAATGTCAGGATGGCACTTTGGCCATAGTAGCTCAATGGGTTAGAGCGACTGGATGGAAACCAGGAGATTCATGGTTCAAATCCCGGCCATGGCATTGAATTTTTCATGTTGACTATCTATGAACAGGACATGTCTAATTAAAACACATGAGCAAAATGGTAAATAAAGTAACAAAAATTGTTAAATGCATAATCTTGCGTTATAGAGATGCTCTGCTCTATAAATGCTTTGTTTACACAACTAATGAAATTAAAACCAAAATGAAAACAGAACAAAGGGTCATAAAATTTAAGTATTATATTTGAACACAAGATATTTTTTCTTCTTCATAATTTTAGTCATGAAAGCCACATGTGATCGTGCATTCACAATTGGATTATTCTTCCATCAGTGTGCAGGAAAAAGTTTAAAATTTTCCAGAAATGGGATGTCAGCAATGGAGAAGCATGCAGACACTGAAATATTATCATGACGTTAAATAAACTTTAAAGAGAGTCGATTAAAGACACTAAACAACTCTTACTTTTAAATTTTTCCGGAATATGTTTCTGAGGCTTTGCCTCTATCATCAGCCAGCTCTCGACTCAAGACAGGAATTATTATGACGGTTACAGAATATCTGACATTTTGGGTTGTGAAGTTAGTTTCCAACATGTTTACAAGGATTATAAAACTTTGCGTTGGAAGAAAAAAAAAAAAAACAAAAAAAAAAACCTAAGGCTAAAATAGAAATGGCAGGATTTCCTTCCCACATCCATGGCTGTAAGATTGTGGGCATGATATGTTTGTTCAATAAAAGGTAGATTTACATTTCCATGTTCCCTTCCCTGCCAGGCTTCCACCAAATATCAGTTCATTTATATGCAAATCTGAACCACAACTGTTTGCAACAATTCACTGTAGTGTCTAAATGGAAAATCACATCCATTATTGTTGCATTGTCGCTAATGTCACCCTGGAGTTGGCGTCATTGCAGGATGTGATACTGATAATCAGAAAATATTCAAGTAAAAGGATGAAACAATTACAATAATTGCAACACCATGTTGCGGAGTTAAAGGTCCCTTAATAAAGAGAAAAATATTATTTAATATACTACCAAATTCAGTAAAAACAAAAAATGGTAAATTATTTAAAAATGAACTAAACAAGTTTATAATACAAAAATGTTTGTACAGACAGGATGAATTTTAATTAAATGTATATAATTGTTTAATTTTTTATGTATCCGACAACATATAAGTGTTATTATGGATGAAATAAATTGATTTGATTTGGAAAATGGCTGTCTTGTACTCAGCTAAATACAGCAATAAACACATATTACTGTATTTTAAGGACTCTGAGATGCACATTTTTCTTTGAAAAAGTTACATCTAAAATTCAGGCACATCTATTTAAAACTGATATTAAAATGCCTTATGTTTGATTTATAATTTCCGCCAGTCTTAAAAATTTTGATGCTGCAGAAAACCTATCAGTGGATTCAACTAGCAGCAGCAGTGCACTGATGCGACAGCAAGAGTTACAGGGATTCCCAACAAAGCTACCTCTATCTTTCTCCCTCACCGCCTCACAAGCCTGTACTGGTTACCTATAGTGTACATCATTATAGTCTATAGTGCCAATGAACCTGAACTGAAAGTGGTTTGTGTTACTGGAATCAGTACAATATGCTCGCATAACAGCATATGCAAAAGAACATGGGAACAGACCAGCCAAGTTGTATCTCATCCCACAACCAACAGGGACAAAAACATTCACAATTGGCAGGCTACTAAAGCACTGAGAAAAGTGAGGAAAATCAAATGTGCAAACTGAGAAATGAATACAAAATGACCTAAACTAAAAGATGACATATTGCAATGGATTCAAGGGCGTCATTAAATGGAATTGAAATTATAAAAAAAAAAATGATTCAAATACATGCTTGTAATGGATAGTCAACATGAAAAATTCAATGCCATGGCCGGGATTTGAACCACGGACTCTATCCATAAAAAATCTTAGCCTCTGTACGGCTAGTGTGGAGAAATGATTAATTTCCATCAACTAACTAAAATAATAAAAGTTAAATGATGAAGCCTGGGACTCAAGTACTTACAATAGTAAGTCGCCAAAAATGGGTGTATTTAAGATGTGAGAGCCCCTAGTAGTCTACCGGGGAAATATATGAATCAAATGGAGAATTTAATGTCAGGACGGCACGTTGGCCATGGTAGCTCAAAGGTTAAGAGCAACTGAACGGAAACCAGGAGATCCGTGGTTCAAATCCCGGCCATGGCATTGAATTTTTCATGTTGACTATCCATCAAAAATCTTAGCCTTGAAGAAATGATTAATTTCCATTAATTAACTAAAACATGCTTGTAAGCTAGTAGTACAGCATAACTCAGAGACTTGTAGAGTAGGTTGGTGCTCTAGGTTTAGAAAGTGTCATGGGCTTAGCAAGCAAAACAACAAAACCAAAATATAGCAGAAAATGCCACAAGAATGTGGTGGTAAAACATGTTTCTATTGCTTAATTATTCAACGTTGAAAGATAACAGTTTTTTGTCTTTATAATTTACATTGTTTAAACCGGTTAGATCATATTGGACGATGAATAAAATGAGTGAAATGATGTTCGAATGAGCCCAAGGTCCATAGAGTTATTCAATATTCATCTTTCAGTATAAGGGAAAACCTGGGGGAAAAAATCTTACCCAGAGAACTCACCCTGTTGAGATTCCAATTCAGGACCTCTTGAATGTAAGTCAGACATGCTAACACCTACACTACAGAGGCAGGCAAGGAAAACTGGTGTGGAAGTAAGGCAAATAGCAAATATGGACATAATTCCTCTAACATGTAAGATACTAAAATTGTAACCAAAAACAATGGACATGAAAAAGGGCACTACACTGTTGTCCTTTTATGTTATGCTGATGGAACTAAACCTAATCCAATGATCATTTTCAAGCACAAAGCGATCCCGAAACCTTCTGAGATACTGCTGTACTTAACAAGGGTTGGATGTACGAAGCTGGTATGAAATTCTGGATTAACATACTATGAGAGAGGTGGAAAGGTACTTTACTGAAGAAGAGTTTACTTGTGCTAGATCAGTTTGTATATTTAAAGCTTTCTGAGAAAGATAAATTGATTCAGAGAAATATAAAATTTGCTCAAAGTATAAACTTGAAAGAAGCGTAGGGACAGTGAAGCACAAACTAGTACAAAATTGAATCGAGAATATATTGACACATTGCTTCACTCACACTGTTTATTCACAGGACATGTTTCAAGAGCTCTTGCTCCTATCCTCAGCTGATACTCGACTAGTGCAAGTTGTAGTGGTTTCTTCTTTCTCCGTATTGTCAATAGATGGCGTGATGTATTTGTCCACCACCGGACATCTTTGACAAATACATCACGCCATCTATTGACAATACGGAGAAAGAAGAAACCACTACAACTTGCACTAGTCGAGTATCAGCTGAGGATAGGAGCAAGAGCTCTTGAAACATGTCCTGTGAATAAACAGTGTGAGTGAAGCAATGTGTCAATATATTCTCGATTCAATTTTGTACTAATAAAATTTGCTATTATTCCAGGACGACTTACTTCACAATTGCAAACTTCCAAAGTTTTGGCAAATAAATCCCTTAAGGCGCAAGGGAAAGGAATGGAACAAACGGATGTTTGGTGAAATTAAACAAGAATTTGGATTGGATTACACTATGCAGGGGACTTTTTTTTTTTTTTAAATTTACGTCCTCAAACATTAAGTCATATTGGACAATGAATGGAATGGGTGAAATGATGCTCACATGAGCCCAGGGTCCATAGAGCTCAGAGTTACCCAACAATCATCTTTCAGGATGAGAAAACCCTGGAAAAAACCTTTACCAGGTAACTCACCCTGACCGAGATTTGAACTTGGAACCTTTTGAACGTGAGGGAGACGTCTATGCTACCATTCATGCTGCCGAGGCAGGCATGGAAGGGACATGGCACAGAGTTCCAGTCTTGGTCCATTGCACCCATGATCCAAGTCAGGTAACCTCAGGAGGAAGGCTGAGGAGAGAGGAGACAGGGCTGCATTCCAAGGAGTCACAAAAGTGAAGAGGGCAGAATTCCTACCATTTACCAGTTGAAAACTGCCTGGCAGGGCAGTATAACAGGCATCCCAATCACTGTGGTCCTGAAACGGTCACTAGGACGGCCAGGATACTACCCTATCATAGAAGGAAGTGTTTACCATCCTGCCATACAGCGCCAAGATGCTTGCCAACACTTTTACCCTCAAAGGGACCACCAGATGAGAGATGATGTGAAATGATAATGGAGATGAAATGGAGGGACAGGGAATTCGGGAGATGTAATTAAACTACCCAGCTTTCACCTGGCAATCTGAGAAAATCCTGAAAAAACCCATAGGTCAGGTAGATCGACCACAAGAATCAAACCCAGACCTCCCAAATGTGGGCCCAAATGTGATGAACCTGCTTGAGCCATCTTGCTGTCAACAAGGATTTACTTCCAATGGTCTTTAAAACAGTTTACACTTAAACTAGTGAGTCAATGGATAAAACAATCATGGTCCAGAGGAGTGATGACATCACTGCTAAGCATGCCACGATGGCAATGATGCTCTCGACAATGATGACAAGGAGGGAAAAGAAGACAATTTTACAATTTTAAATATCAGTTTTATAAACTTTTTAGTCTAACTTTGCAATCTAATGATATAAGTCAAAAAGTTCTTAATTCTCAGAAAAATTGCTTTAAAACTAAGATGCATCATGTAGTCCATAAAATACAGTGCCTGAATATTACTTAACAAAGTGACATTACTACTTGCTTCTTTGGTAATTGCAGGGTAATATATGCAGGTCTCATTAAAACATTTCAAAAGTAGTTATTGACAATACTGTAATTAAATACTTCATAAGTATACATTAATATCTTATTCATGAAGAGCTTTTGCTATAATAATACTGAAGCTATTTTCTTCTTTTACATTTACAATGGTGAGTGAATAATCTATATTTATATATATATTTATTTTATATAGCTTCCCGTGACATTAGACTGTGATGTTATATCCATCATGAAGTATCTACAAAACTGTGGTTCTTCAGCATGGAATACTTGCTACCTTTACGCATCTGACACTTTCTATGACAACCTATACTGCCATCACTTTTCACATTGCAATTTTTTTTCTTTCTTTGTAAAAGGAACTTCACATTGCACACTTATATGTTTCTATCACCCAAATCCTTGTTTCACTTCTTTGTACTTGTAGTAACTCCTATAAAAGGAAAACTGATCACACACATTAAGAGAAAACTCTTCAGGTTTCCAGACACACATGCCGTAGTAAAGTGAAACAAAATTACATACGCAACTGTTTTACTATGACAAATCTATTGTTTTTAAATATAAAACATCACAAACAATTAATATAAAATAACTAATAGCATCACTTAGTACCTCCATCTTTAAATAAACTGCATGTTGCATGTAGGTACATATTTGAACAATTAGGAATAAAAGCTGCCACAGGGAAGAGATTTTTGAATCAAGAAAACTCTTGTTTCTTCCAAAATAGAAAAGAGCACTCTGGAAGAGAAAGATAGAAGCAAGAAAGAAAACGAGAGAAAGACACAATCAGGGTTGCAATTTTAACCTTTTCTTTTTCGGCTTTTAAAAACATGTCAACCAATAATATTGGTAAACTTTCTTTATAAGTAACAATGCCTATCTATTACATTTAAAGCATAAAATGATAAAAACAAAAACTGAAAAAACCAACAACTGATCATAGTGATCCTACTTATAAAGGTACTACATTGTTCTCACAAGTATATATTTATCTTTGAGCAGCTTGTATAACTATGGTGAAAACCATGAGTGATTTTTCTTCTTGTGTAGAGAGAAAAACGTGTAGTCTCTTATTATTTTTCTGTACATAAAGCTTAAATTTTCTATCATGTGGCACCACTCTCCTCTATCCATTCGCTCTTAAAGTTTATCATTAAAACAATCTACAAAATGGACAGCAGTACTGAAATCTGTTGTTCCTTTTGCAAACCATATTTGTAAACTAAAATTTGAATGTATTAAAAGTAATCTAATTTATCACAAATACTCAATTTGAAGACAATTGAACAAAATGAACTGGATATGCATTTTGAACAATTTGTTCCCAAATGTTTCATTTGAGTTCTGAAACTCTGACATGTTTGTTAATCATCAAAACACTGTTATTCATTATCTATTTTTGTTCCCCCAATATACTTAATCTGTTTCAATATAGAAACAAAAAGACTTTCAGTTAAGATATGTATGGTTTTCAAATCAATTTTGAAAACCAGTAATTATCACTGCAAAATAACAAATACTCAAAAATACTTGGTGATTCTGCCACTCCATTTGAATTACACTCATACATTGGGAGGCCTTTTTGCTATAAGTTTCCCATCCATTACTTTCAGACCATGACGACTCCTTACAGCAAACTTGGCAATGGCTGCTGCTGTAACATGGGGTGTATGACGTAGATCAACTCGAACTAGTGCATCACATCTTGCTAAGTGCTCCAAACTAGAATCAGTAAGAAGCCTGCAGTTTGCAAGATTCAGGGTGTGTAAGTGTGTAATGGTTGGTGCTGGGGGTGTTGCCAGTTGAGCAACGCCAGCATCTGACACTCTGGAGCATGCAGAAACATCTAATTCTGCTAAGCGTGGCAAGTGTTGTGTCACATATCTCAGCGCAACATCTGAAATGTCGCAGCCTGCTAATCTCAAAACACTTAAGTTCCTTAATCTTGATTTCGTATCTACAAGACCAGGCCTAGAATCTGGTGGAGGACTTAGAATGTCCCTCAATGAAGCATCGTTAAGACCAGAAACAAAACTTAAGTCTAACGATGATAAAGGTGGACACACACAGGTTCTTAGAGCACTTACACCAGACCAACTGCAACCTTGCATGGAAAGTTCTCGTAACTGTGGAAGCCTTGCTACTAACCAAGCCAACTGTCTTTTTCCTACCCCACTCCAGTCTAATACTAACTGTTCTGGTTGACGTCTTACAATACCCGCTAAGTGCTGGGCTGTAAGAGTATGTCTATGTGAAAGTTCCATTTTGCGCCACAAACTTGGGTCAACAGAAAACCTTGCCCATGTTCGACATACCGCTGCACAACGAGCTAAGTCTGCAGGAGTTAGATAACGAAATACAAGTAAGATGCACTGTTTTTCTAGAGCTAGGTTAGCACAACCGGAGGGCTGTCCATTCACAACTGGTCTGTTTGGCCCAAGTGTTGGTCTTACTACATAAGTAGGTCTCTTCAAAACTTTGGTTGAATTTGCTGCAAGCTGATGTGCTAACTGAGTACGAAGTGCTAGCTTCCTTGTGTCAGATGAACTAGATGATGCTGCTGCTGCTGCTGCATTACCATTCACACTTGCAGTACTGACAGATGGAGTCGCGCTTTCTCCACACTCGATCTTAATATGCACATTCTCTGAAGTAGGTACTGTGGCTTCTCTTGGTGCACTGACTCTTTCTTCCCAATGAGATCTGTTCTGCTGCAAAACACATACAAACTGTTAATTACTTCTTTTGAAGAAGTCAATTTAATTTCAATCACTATAACATGGAGGGTATCATGTGAAACTAAAACAACTAAAAACAAATTGATGGAAATCAATTTCCTCATACTAACCGTATAAGGCTAAGGTTTTCAATAGATTGAGTCAATATGAAAAATTCAATGCCATGGCCGGAATTTGAACCACGGATCTCCTGGGTTGCACTAACCCATTGAGCTACCAAGAGATCCGTGGTTCCAATCCCGGCCATGGCATTGAATTTTTCATGTTGTCTCAATCAATCAAAAACCTTAGCCTATATACACATAGTATGAGGAAATTATTAATTTCCATCAATTAACTAAAATAATAAGAGTTAAATGATGAAGACTGGGACTCAAGTTCTTATGATAGTAAGTCGCCACAAAAGGTGTATCTCGAATGCGAGAGTCCCTAGTAGTTTACCGGGAAAATATATGAGTCAATTGCAGAATTTAATGTCAGGACGGCATGTTGGCCATGGTAGCTCAATGGGTTAGTGACTGGATGGGAACCAGGAGATCCATGGTTCAAATTCCAGCCATGGCATTGAGTTTTTCATGTTGACTCAAACTAAAAACAACTACAAATGTTAAAGCTCTCTCACACACTCACACACACACTCTCACTCTCACACACACACACACTCTCACTCTCACACACACACACACACACTCTCACTCTCACACACACTCTCACTCTCACACACACACACTCTCACTCTCTCACTCACACACACTCTCACACTCTCACACACACACTCCACACACACACACTCCACACACACACACTCTCTCCCTCTCTCTCTCTCTAATGGAAATGAAGCAGAAAACCACCAGTTTTCTTAAGTCAACATACACCAAGGTGGATTAGCTTACATTAGGAAAACAATGTTTAACGACCGTCATTATGAAAAAAAAGATTTAAATTCATGTGGTTTACTCTATCACTATCTTTAATTACATATAGCATCTACAAAATATTGAAAAACAAAGTTAAAATGGCAAAAATAGTTTCAACAGATTTTGTTTTAGGTATGAGGCGTGTCCATAAAATAAGGTCATGGTAGATCACAATATTCTGTTAAATAAGCTACATAAATATGGCGTAAGAGGGGTGGCCTTCAATTGGTTTAAATCCTACCTTGATATGAGAGAGCAGGTTGTTGAGATCACTTTCACAGAAAGAGGCCAAAAAGAAATAAAAAACGTGTTATCACAAAAAAGACCAGTAGTATCAGGGGTTCCGCAAGGATCTATTCTGGGCCCCCTATTATTTTTACTGTATATAAATGACCTCCCATTATGTCTAATGAACAACTTAAGATGCTAAAATCACACTGTTTGCAGATGATACAAGTATCTTCATTGCAGGAAAGGATGATGATAGCCTTAAGCAAAATATAACACCAGCTATAGTAAATGTTTTAAATTGGTTTAAAGTCAATAAGTTGCTTGTAAATGAAGGAAAAACAATAGCACTAAATTTTCAGCATAAGGCTTGTAGGAAAATGGAAAACCCTTGCATCAGAATTGGCTCCAGATTGATACATTTTGAACAGCAAACTAAATTCTTAGGACTATGGGTAGACAAAAATTTAAGTTGGGACAAACATATAGAAAAGTTAGCAGAGAAGCTGAGCCGTGTTTGTTTTGTTTTACACCAGCTGAAGCCTCGAGTAGAATTTACTACACTCAGAACCTGTTACTTTGCTTACTTTCATTCACTAATATCATATGGACTACCATTGTGGGGAAATACTACAAATAGTAAGTTGATATTTAAGCTACAAAAGAAAGCATTACGAATTATGATTGGTATTCCAAAAATGGAAAGCTGCAGAAATCACTTCAGAGATTTGAATATCTTGACCCTACCAAGTTTATATATGAAACAGTTACTGATCTACATGAAGACTAATACTGCAAACTATGTCACAAATGCTAAAATACACACCCATAACACACGTAATAAAACAAAATTACACACCTATATTCATAAAACAAAACTTTTGAGACTTCTGTCAGATACATGGGTTTAAAGCTATACAACCACTTGCCAAATCAACTAAAAAACATAACCTCTATAAAAAAGTTTAAGACAGAGCTTCACAATTTCTTTAAAAAAAATCAGTTTCTCAGTAAATGAATACCTAGAATACAAATCAGGTAAAGCATAAATTAATCAGTTTGTTGTGCAGAATTATACTAATGTATTCTATTTCTATTCTTGTTTCATGTGTCCGAGATTGGAAGACTCACCAATGAAGAATTTTAGCTGGCCAAAGCAGTAAAATTAAGTGTAGTTGTGTAAATTATTTGAAACTTAAGATTGTAAATACCTCATTGATGAACTGTAAATGTTGTTAAATACTGTAACTATATTGACAATGCCTATAATTCTGTATGAATTCCTGTGGCTAATAAACATTGTATTGTATTGTATTGTAGAAAACATGTTTATTGTCAATGAATGTTACATCGATGGAAAGGCAGAACTTACAGCTATTTCCTGGGGGAGGGAAGGATATATAGATATATGTAGTAAGTTAGGGCAAGAAGGTTTTGCTTGGGCGAGAACAGAAGTGAGAAACTTGAAAGGTATAGGTCAAGAGAGGGAAGCTAGATAAATGTCCATTGTGTGGGGAGAGAATGCAGATTTCCATTGTATATTAAATTGTAGTCAAACAAAGATATGGAGAGAGCAGGCTTGGCTACATAAATGGGACAGTTTGGGGGGTGAAGTAGTAATTAGAAAATGGTTGTCAGTAAAAGGAGAAAAGAACAGGAGAAATATAGGGAATTATTTAGGGAAAGTTAAAGAGAGATGGCTAAGAACAATTATGAGAAAATGTAGAGTGGGATAGGTGAAATGGCAGAAAGTGTAAAAAGGAGCAGAGGGCCTCCAATACACAAAAACCTAGGGTTAGGTGTATGGGGACCGAATTATTTTTCAATGGTGGGCAATATGATAACATGATAGGATTTTCGGGATTTAGGAATGTATGGCATATTTCAGTATGGATTTTATAATTTGTAATCTTGATTTTGTATTTCCATTTGTTGATGTAAAAGGAAATAAATTACTATTACTGTTACAGCTATTTTTCAATGTAATCACCATTGCGATCGATGCACTTTTGCATCCGCTGTGGCAGTTTTTGTATACCCTTTTCATAGCGCTCTCCTGCCAAGTTGTGAAGGTGGCACTCAACCTCTTTTTCAAATCATCATCAGTCTGGAAATGTGTTCCACCCAGGTGTGACTTCAACTCAGGAAACAGATGACAACCACTAGGTGCTAAGTCTGGACTATAGGGGGGTGGATGAGGATGTCCCATCTGAACTGGGCCAGGAGATCAGCCGTTGCATGTACAGTTGGGGACTCACCTTACACACACCTTGTGATAATGCACATGTTTGGTCAAAACCTTGTCAATCGTAGTCTTACTGTGTTCAGAGATAAGTTCGCACAGCTCACGAACTTCACACGCCAATCTTTAAGCATTTCTTGCTCCACTTTTGCAATTGTTTCGGCTGAAACCGAAGGCTGACCAGAATGCTGTTCATCATGGACGTCTGTACATCTGTTTTTGAACTCTATGACCCACTTTTGCATGTTTTTGACGTCCATACACTGTGGCCCATAGACTTTGCATAACTGATAATGAATTTCAGTGGGGGTAGTGCCCTTGGCACTAAAATAAAAAAAATAAAAAATAAAAGTGATAGGAAGCTCCATCACAAATGGCTGTCCGGCCAAGACTAATGGTTGCAACGGGTTTGTTGTTGTGGAGATTTGAAGGGGAAACCAAACTACATGCCAGTGTTGCCGGATCTCGCGTAATAGTGTTCCTCACGGCTCCAGCACCTTGGAGGCCTTATTTTACGGACACGCCTCGTACAAAGGAGATGGCAATAGTCAAATGAGCTCCTATATGCTGACCTTGAAATTCAAGCTCTTACTGTGACATTCAAGGAACAACTGAATAGCCATAACACATTAAACAAACTGTAACCAGAATTGAACAATTCCAATAAATTTACCGTGGATATCTTGAAATAGCTGATACCACATAAAGGTTATTTAAAATAAAGATGAAATTAAATATAAAGTTTGGTAAAACCAAAAAAAGCTATTGAAAGTGAAGCAACACATGGTTGACAAGCTGAAGTTGTAAATGACTGATCTGTGGAACAACGGTCGAATTTAAGTTACTTTAAGATCCTGACAGTTCCTTCATAGGTTAAGGGAGGTAAAGTTTCTATAATAACGACAGTGACCACACCTCTTTTAGGCCGCAACATATAAGTTCAACCGAATATGAGCCATTGCCCCTTTGCCCCCTTGTCTTGGGTTCTGCTAAAAATGTCACTGTTTTCACATTCACACAAGTGTCATGTAAAGCGTAGATATCACTTTTTGTGGTCTTCACTGCGCATAATCTAAGCATACCTAATTGTTTGGCTGTAGTTAAACTGTAGTTAGTAGTTTGTGTTGATTATTTACTTCTTTAATTAGTGTATTATTAGACTGATACCATTCCATTAAGCTATGGTACACACTTCAAGCAGGCACTGTGGTAGGATGGAAACTGCATTTACACTTTACTGTTTAGTTAACGGGTGTGCAGTTCGGCCTCTCTTTTGACAAACTCTTATAATTATTTAGAACACCGACCCTCCTTCTCTCAGTCCTTTCTGCAAGGTTGCCACCTTTCTTGATACGTCATGGGTATCGTACGAGGTTTTGTCTAAATAAATTATCTTATGTCCATTACTGCGAATCTTCCTTAGTTTTGACAAACATATATATCGCCAAGCTACAATTGTACTGGATTCCATAATAATCCTTATCTTATCAAAGTACGGTATTTGAGACCCAGCTCCTTTAGGAGGCCGCATAAACTGCAATGCCCATAAGGAAAATCACAAATTTCTTTCAAATGTACAGACAATTCATCTAAGGTGGGCACTCTCCCTTTTGCATAGACTCTATAAATTTCTCGGTGAATTAAATCGCATGTTAGAGAAACGTTTCGTTTTGTTTTCACACTTGATCAGAATCTTTGGTATTCTTTTTGTCACAATTTTTCTTACTGTATTTCAGTGAACACCCAGAATTTAGGTTCATTGCATCACCCCTTACCTCACCCCTTACCAAGATTATTTTTCACCACATATTTATATGTGTACACAACAAGCACTTGAATTTTCTTAGAAAGAGCTCCTGTTAAACTTTGTTTTTTGAGGCTTCTCCAGTAATTTAACTCGGCCCAGCAACACTTTTAGAAAATATGTTCTAACACATTGTAATGTTAATTCTGGAAACCATAAGAGCATACCACAAAAAAGAAACAGACAAATAAAAAACGTAAGTCGTTGAACTGTATTTCACAATGAAAATTTCTGTTATGAATACCAGAAATATATTATATACGTGCGATAAGAAGAGTGATCGGGTTCCAAGTCCTCATGCGGTAAGTTTCGTTTAACTCCATAAACATAGATGGCAACTTTGAAATTTGAAATGTGCTATACACTGACATCTAATGGCTAATACGCTAAGCTTTATCGTGTCCACCATATTTCGTTTTGATCAATTTCGAGGTTAATTAGCTAACCAGTTTACAACAATCGTATGTTAGAATTAGAATTTTAGTTCGTCCTTGGCAACATATACATGTTATGAGACACAACAAAATGTATAAATACAGTATATACATAAAGTCAAATTGATTACATACAATATACACAGTAAGCAGATTTTCTATGGTTTCATGTGGTATTTGCATAGACTAATTTACTACAAGAAATGTCAATATGAATATTACAGTTTTGTGAATTTACTGTGCTCCCAGTGCTCATTTACATGGTTATAGTTCTAAAAATTCATTAACCATATAAAAACAGTGTGCATGCAAAAATTTCTTAACCTTATTCTTAAAGTGTTTTAATAATGCGGCTTGTTTAAATGAATTTGGCAGTTTATTATATAACATTATCCCTTTGTAGTTAAAGCTTCCTTCATAAAGGCTCGTTTGGTGTGCTAGAATTGCCAGTTTATCCTTGTTACGAGTGTACATCAGCATTTACTTGAAAATGATTTATATTTGTATGAACATTTGTGGATGTCATGGCTCTCAAAAGGGGACACATTATTATTCATCTACCTCCATATAACTATGATCTGAATGCAATTGAGTTGGCGTGCGCAAAACTAAGGAATGTTTTCAGAGGATGCAACGTTGCTTGTGATATCTTTGCTTATCTTACACGCTATTTTGCTGAACTGTGTTTTTCAAGGTTGACCACACTGCAGAAACAAAAGAGCATTGGCTCTTGCTTTTCCCCCTCTGCGCGCACCACACCATAAATCCAGCACTCAAGTTATCTTACGCGTACTATACATGAGTTGTAAATCTGTATTTCTCTGAATAAACACAAGAACACCATGAAAATTATCAACTTTATTTTAAAAGCATTTCAAAGCATAAACACTGGGGCAGTACGTCAAGTGTTGTACTGCATTCATATCAGCCTGTTTTGATGTATGCTCCATACTGCTGACCCTGGCAACTTGTTACACCTAAGTGTCCAAGTTCTGCTGATTGCCTATGACAACAAAAAGTAAATGTAAATGAAACTAGCAAAAGTTCTACAGATACTGTAGCATTAAAGTTGCATATATTGTTTCATAAAAAATCAACAAAGACCAGAAGGTTGGTCAAACCTAATGTGCAGCACTGAGTTGATTCAGAAAGAAAATGCAAAAACTTAGTTGCAATGTAAAAACGCAAAATGGAGCAAATGTTAGGACATTGAAGCTAACTTTTTGTTAGCAATATTGTTTATTTCCAGGATCACATCAATGCTGTAGGTGTGTCAGAATTTCATCCCACAGGAGTTCTTGTACATGCCAGTCAACATACTGATATGGACTGCTCAGAAACTGCTGAGCTGCCATTTTTAAGCACACACTTAAAAACCATTGGTCTGGACCTGGATTGAATCCATGATCTTGTGATCAGTAGCCAGCATCTTGGTTCAAGCCACACAGACTGACATGTGATATACATAAATTAACAATTTATATACTATAAAGTTTGATCACTATGCATTGAAGTAATTACTCACTGTTAAAGCTTATACAAATAAACTAAAACACACAGATGACTTACCTCACTTGTTTTAGTATCCTCTGCTTCCAGCTTTGGTCTCTTTGGAGGTAGTATATCACCAGCAGGAGGGCTAGATGACTGTTGTGATGATTGGTTTTCTCTTGGAGTGACTGGCTTTCCAAAGTCATCTGATGATGGACCAGTGTTTGCTGTTCCTCCATCCTTTTCTATTTTAATTTCTGTTTTTAAGTTGTCTATGACTGCAACACAACTTGTATCACTACTCACAGACATCCTCCTGATGTCTGTGGACTTTTGCCTGGCTCTGAAGTGACGTGGCTAAAACAAAAAAACCAAAATATATCAACCTTTGCACCAAGCATAACAGAACAGTAAATTAAGTACTAAACTAAAGAAATAAAAAATTTTTTGTACTCTCCTCAGAACTAGTTCAAACAAATAAATACATAAAATACGAAGCTATTAACAGTGAAGCAAACAAATATATACAAATATAACAATTTGTAACTTAAAACTTCACTTATCTTATAAGAAATGATGATACTTTTCTTATAAACTGTCCGGGATCAAGATTTCACGTAAAACTTTTACACATATTCAGACGGAAATAACAAAGCTGTGGCCATTGTTACGAACACTAGATGTTAATATGTTCTTGTTAGTGCTACCAATATCTGAAAATAAAAATTTCAAAACAGAATCGACTGCCGGTATTTCAAAATTTATTACACGATGTTTGTTTTTAAAATATTTTTCTCCAAACCATTAAATCTATCGGACCATTTAATTGTTTTAATAATTTAACTTCTCGATTTATTTCATGGTTAAATGACCAAAAATGATCTGCTATGGCCGATTTATCAGTCTGTTTATACTTAATGTTATGAAAATGTTCTTTTGTTTTGGTTTCTAAATTAAGTTTTGTCTTTGCAATATAAACTTTATCACAATCGAAAGAATTAAACTAATAAATACCAGATATTTTATTATTAGCAATTTTATCTTTTTTAGAGAAATGCAATAAATTTTTAATACTATATTTAATTTAATATTTAAATATTGAATATTTAAATAGTTAAATATCTACATTTAAAGTGCGGACAACAGTTCTGTGCCGGTGGAGACTGTGTGCGCAGTCGTTTAGAATCCAGTTGCTGAGCCTACACTCTTGGTCATGTGCAGTACACTAAAATGGTCAGTATCGTGGAGAGGTTTGACTGGGTAACTTCTAACGCTTCAGTACCGTCACGTTAAGATTTTAAAGTTTTAGAAATTGTGATTATTAATCGCACTGGAGATTAGCATTTTGTCTGTGTGTACGTATGTGTGCTTTTATATGTTTTCTTATTTAGATTAAAGTGCCTCCAATTCAAAGCAAACTTGGTGGGAAAACACTTCAAGGCCAAACCGCGAAGTTATTAATAATGTCAATCTATTCTGAAATGGGAAGCAGTTTCTGGCAAAGTACTAATAAAATGCAAGGGAGGGTGAGTGCAGCAACAAAAGTATCTGAGAGAAAATTTCGTAAAATAATTAAAGGGAAGAAATGTGAGGAACAAGCGACCTCCTTTGAAACATCTGGAAAATACATCGTGTACCAGAAACAATCACTGTCATTGATGACTGATAGGTATGTAATTCGCCAAACAATTTATAATTTGTATTTTCAGGAGAAAACTGTACCCACTGTCAACATTTGGGACTCCTGAAATATCAAGATTCCATTAACTTTAAAGGGGAAAGCACTAGCTTAAAGACTATCTTATGTGGTATAGGTTTCAAGTGGAAGAAGACAAAGGAACAACAGGGTCTTGTTATAGGAAAGGTATATGAGAAATTGGCGCTTGTTATATTTACGTGCCATAAAAAGGCTTAGAGACGAACGCAGGTCAGTTATCAATGAAGATGAAACATCTTCATACGAAAATCGCCTAACTCACTTCCATGTGCTACAAGCCACAAAGGCATGACCCCAGATATTTATTTTCCTGTAAATTAAAACATTTGTGAAAGCAAAGAAGTAAAACAGTAAAGAAGATATGTTGTTTTTCAGTGGCTAAGATGAGAAAGTGCTCATATATCTTAAGGTATGCATTTTAGTAAAGACGAGTCTGTGAAATATGGCCTTGCTGCATTGTCTTCAATGTTCTACTGCTAGCAGAAGATGCAAGTGACGCTTGGTCATAGACTCTCTCCAGTGCACAAAGAAAGTAGGTCACCGGCACAGAACTATTGTCGCTACTGTAACTATACTATTTATACTATATTTAAATATTGTATTAAAAATTTAGTGCATTTTTCTAAAAAAGATAAAATTCCTAATAAAAAAGTCTGGTATTTATCAGTTTAATTGTTTCTATTGTGATAAAGTTTACATTGGAAAGACAAAACGCAATTTAGAAACCAGAACAAAAGAACATTTTCGTAACATTAAGTATAAACAGACTGATAAATTGGCCATAGCAGATCATTTTTGGTCATTTAACCATGAAATAAATCGAGAAGTTAAATTATTAAAACAATTAAATGCTCTGATAGATTTAATGGTTTGGAGAAAAGATATTTATTTTAAAAAGCAAACATCGCATAATGAATTTTTAAATACCAGCAGTCGATACAATTTTTAAATTTGTTTTATTTTCAGATTTTGGTAATACTAACAAGAACATATTAACAACTAGTGTTCGTAACGATGGCGACAGCTTTGTTTCCGTCTGAAGATGTGTAAAAGTTTTACATGAAATCTTGATCCCAGACAATTTATAAGAAAAGTATCATCATTTCTTATAAGATAAGTGAAGTTTTAAGTTACAAATTATTATATTTGTACATATAATTCAAATAACTTTTAATCAAAATTAGTTGTTCCTATGAGTAAGGACTATGATACAATGAAGCACAAAATTATACTAAGATTAGTTGTTCTTATTTCCTTTTATTAATGTCACAAACAAGAAGAGTGTGGGAATAGAGGGTAACAAAAATACTTGTATGCAGTCATAACATTTGCTGCTGTTTAAACAAACGTTGTCAATGATAGTGATTATGAGTAGAATTTGTGGGATGATTCAATCTTTCTATCCTGGAAGGGGAGATGAGAATGAAAATTCATGATAGAATTTTATGTATTTGAATGACGCATTCATCCTGTGAAAATGTCAGATGTTATACTGGTCACCAATCTAGAAAGTGATTGACATTTCGTATGGAGAGAGAGGCGACATTGCTGACACTGCCACATGGAGAGCGTGATAGGATTATGCGTGCAAAGGTGATTCAGTTGCAACTGCAATGGGTATTTATTATTATTATTATTATTATTATTATTATTATTATTATTATTATTATTATTATTATTATTATTATTATTATTATTATTATTATTATTATTATTATTATTATTATTATTATTATTATTATTATTATTATTATTACTATTATTATTATTATTACTATTATTATTATTACTATTATTATTATTACTATTATTATTATTACTATTATTATTATTACTATTACTATTATTATTACTATTATTATTATTATTATTATTATTATTATTATTATTATTATTATTATTTATAATACTGTACAAAGAGACAATAGAAAAGTTGTGGATCTACATGCAAACGCTAGAACATGCAAGAACACATCAATGTAAAGATTATCGTAACATGGGAATATGCAACTCCAAAATAGAAGACATTGTCCCTCAAAGTATAAACTTGGAAGAAGCGTAGGGACAGTGAAGCACAAATTAATACAAAAGTGAATCGAGAAGATATTGACACATTGCTTCACTCACACTGTTTATTCACAGGACATGTTTCAAGAGCTCTTGCTCTTATCATCAGCTGATACTCGACTCTCGAGTCAATATCTTCTCGATTCACTTTTGTATTTAGAAGACATTGTATTTATGGTGTATTAATTACTTTATATATGTATGAAGTTGTATATGCTAGATGTTGTAATAAGAAATAGGAAATAATGCAATGGCTAGCCAATTTAATTACCTTCGTGTTATTAGATATCTGAAAAAAATTCTGGTATTGTTTAAATTACAATTGGGTTTAAATTTTAAATGCAATTTACACTGTGGATACTTGTCAATTTCAATTATAGACTGTCTTGAGACACTGTCATGCAGGAATTGTGACAAAAACTTAATGCACTCCATTCCTAAGTTCTGCTGACAATTGTGAGCCATGTAACAAACCTTTCAAATCCAGAATGCTTAGCGCAACTAATTCCCTTCTACAGTTCAAGTAGCCGTTCTCCGGCTCTGACATTTCTTGAGAGGGGGAAGCGAGCTGCTGCCAGTTCTTAACGGGAACTTCAAGTAGAGGAACAATGCTTATTTTAAATATTTCACACATTTGATATTTCATATACCAGTATTATTATAATAGTGAAAATAATAGGATTTACAAACACTAAAAATTGATTATTAATTTTTAGATGAGTCGTATTTATTACAATTAAAATTGAATTCACGCACGCACAAAATAGCAAACAAACTTCACCAGCGCAAGCACCAAAATCAAGTGTAGCCACGTGGTCTGCACAAAATTAAAGTGACAACACAGTGTTAGATTCGAAAGCCACGCCTATCAGCATCAATGCTGATTGGCACTAGCATACAGTTTTAACTTCCTGCCCACGTGACCAGATGTACAGACTTCCAGTACTACCAACAGAAGCAGTTAGCATGCCTCAAAGGTGTGAAAAAAATATTCAAACAGACTGGCACTGTAATGAATATCTTGCAAGATAGTGAAATTGCAAGTAGGATTTCAATGTTTTAAAGCTAATTTATAGTCCTATTTTTTGATTCTAAAGATAATTTTGTGGATATGTTTTCAATTGCTTATTGCTGTATGTTGGTACTATTAACCTTCCCCCTCTGCCTCCTGCAACCGCAAAACGTCATATCCGGAGATCCAGCGGCTGTACTGTAGTTATAGACAGTCCTTTCCAAATACTGCTTAAAACTTACTCTGTATTCCACATTTTTTCCTTCTTTACAGCACTTAGGGCACTCCCAACTATTTGGCAGATCCTCATTCACTACTCCTTCCATTCCAGGACACTGAAAAATAAGAACATAAATTATAACAATACAATCAGACTTCTCTAAATACATCATATTCCTTTTCTGTTTCATGTAGGAGAAAGCAGTTGCAACAGAATGTGAAATTACTTTCTTTTCTGTAAAATGACATACAAATGCACTGCTGAATTTCTCTATTGGTCATTGTATGGCTTATTTTTACACAACGGGCACATGTAGACACATATGCTTCAATTACCTTGAATTTAAAAATTCAGAACACACTTCTGGAAGGACTGCCCCTCTCATCAGCAGTCGCTGACAGGTATTCCTTTCTGGTGTCACTAACCTGCTCTTCCTTTGGAAATGTACCCCTATCTTAATAACCACAATGATGCCATTCATTGGCAGGATTTCAATAGTACATAATTTCATCCTAGCTTTTAAAATATTCATTACTTAACCAAAATAACTGATAAAATCTATGCAAAAATATGCTATAAAACAAAATAAGTGTTCAAGTTAAAATTAAGACACAATTCAGTTAATTTTGTGTCCATCTTGATACATTAATAAGGAAATAGTGCACATCACTGTCACCATGTACAATAAAATAAATTGAAGTGTAAAAACTTAATATTTTACCTGGGAAAATAAACAGTAACATTGACAGTGGCAGTTGGTAAATAACTTTTACACACATGCTTTTTTGAAATGTATATTATCTGTCCACATAGACTTAGTTAAATTAAAGGAACTAAACCAGTTTTAATGTATTGACATTAACAGAACATACGTTATTTTAAGTATATGGCCGTGCCATGACTGAGTGGTTAGACTTCTTGACTCTCGCTCTCATAAAGAACAAAGAAATACACAAATCGGCAGTAGCATACCATTTTTGGGCTCTTCTTTCTAATAAGCGACGTGGCATTCTTTTTTTTTTTTCTAATTCCTTCACACTTTTTGATGTTTTTATATACAATCATGATTTTCAATATAATTTCTTTATGTGTGTTTGGAGGAATTTAGTAACAGTGACGTCAAAATTAATATAAAAATTATTTGTGGTTGGTTTATTGACACTCGTCACTTACTTTTTCATATATTTATGAGAGACTAGTTTCAAAGGCCCTGGCCTCCATTTTCAATCTCTTTCCAACTGGCATCTGTTGTTGTCTGCTCTCTCTGGTGGTGGAACTATGAACTTTTTTGTCAAATTATCTACTGGCGGGATTTCAAAGTTCATTACGCGATCCTTATTTTTCCAGATGAATATGGACAACATGGGAGAACATATTCATCTGGAAAAATAAGGATCGCGTAATGAACTTTGAAATCCCGCCAGTAGATAATTTGACAGAAAAGTTCATAGTTCCACCACCAGAGAGAGCAGACAACAGATGCCAGTTGGAAAGAGATTGAAAATGGAGGCCAGGGCCTTTGAAACTAGTCTCTCATAAATATATGAAAAAGTAAGTGACGAGTGTCAATAAACCAACCACAAATAATTTTTATAATAATTTCTTTACTTTTCAGTGCAATTTCGTGTTAGAGGGCATTCTTTTAATGTTATTGTTTGTTTACTTACTGCTTAATGTAGCCATATTGAAGAATTCACTGCAGGCAAACTATGCTTGTTTCTCCACTGAACGCGATGCTGCCAACAGACTTACTTGTCCCGAAATTACACTATCTAGCAGACTGAATCGGACCGGTTCGGCCTTTGCCGCGAAGTGTGCATGATGTCAAATGACACCAGTTTTCCCCCTTGCAGCACACTTGGTGTCATTTGACATCATGCACACTTCGCGGCAGTAGCCAAACCAGTCTGATACAGTCCATGAGCTCACCTTTGCTCACTTTGCACCTTTGGACTTATATTCTTGTATCGCTCAAAAGAAAGTTTCTCCCATTTTTGAAATGAGAATCACAATGTAGATCAAGAAATCCATTTTTAAAAAGAGTTCAGGATCGAGCCAATTAACCACATGGGAAAGATATTTATAAACAAATATGAAGGAAAATTCTTTCAATTTCAAGATCACCTTTGAAAAGAACCCAAACTTCAAGTTCATCAGGATACTAACAGAGACGCCGCCATCGCCTCCAAGGAATTCACCTAATTGAAATACAATAGCTGAGGATGTTAGGAAGGTCCTAACGAAACACGTTCCAGGTAAACAGTACCAATATATGGAGCATGGAGTCCTAGTTCGACTCAAAATTATATTAAAACAGTACTACTAAACCAGTGCTATTCCTAAATGTTCCAAGAAGTAGATTTCCATAAAAATGTACTTTAATTTTTAAGCAGCACATTAAGATTAACATAATTTTTAAGTGAGCATCTTCAAACTTTTCCTGGTACTTCTAAAAATACAGGAATGCATTTCTGGAAGTAGTGGTTATTTTCGTAATTATTTATATTTTTCAATACTCCATTTTAGTCCTCAATGAAAGAGTTTTTCAAAATTTTTCACATATGGTAATTTAGATTATTAATTTTATTTTTCATGTTAATGACTTATTTATTATCAGCATGCAGATTCACATTTATCCTAGTATTAAGTACATACCAATTTAGCAGCACACTCTGGATGAATGATTTCATAGCAAACACTACACTCCATCAATGAGCTTGGAATTTCCCTGTTCATCTTCTGGATAGGAATAACAGGTTGCTGTCCCCAGCCATCCAAACCACAACTTGAACAAGCTGCAGTAACAGGTAACATTGGCTGCAAGCAAACAGGAATATGACAATATTTAATACATGTGTAGGCTAAGGTTTGAACTGAAAAATTCAATGCTATAAGCTAGGATTTGAACCATGGATCTTGGCTTTTCATGCAATTTATCTAATCAACTGAAATGAAATGACAACCTGCCAGCATAATAATAAATTCTCTGAGTTGTATTTTATGCAGTAAACCACAAGACATACTCAAATTTATGTTGCAGTCAATTACAGGTAATGACAGATTTGTGACATTTTTGTTACCCTCACGAGAAAAGAATTAAGGTTGTTTTTGTCATATTACAAGAGAGATGGTTTCATTTAAAGTAATTTATAACCACATCAATAGATTTCAATAATGTTGATGTGTGTTTGGAGGAATTTAGTAACAGTGACGTCAAAATTAATATAAAAATTATTTGTGGTTGGCCAGTTGGGAAGAGATTGAAAATGGAGGCCAGGGCCTTTGAAACTAGTCTCTCATAAATATATGAAAAAGTAAGTGACGAGTGTCAATAAACCAACCACAAATAATTTTTAGATTTCAATAAGTTATCCTTTAAAACGGCTATACTCCAACTCTTACATATAGCCGTAGTATCATCTGCATACGCTATTATATTTGTGTTTTCCGAGTTTGGTACATCATTTACATACAATATAAATAATAATGGTCCCAGGACAGATCCTTGTGGCACCCCATACATGATCTGCTTGAATTCTGATTGCACTTTGTTTACCAGTTTTCCCCTTCTATTATATCTAAATGTTGACTGCTTCCTGTCTACCAAAAAGGACCTGAACAGTTCTCTTGCCAAGCCTCTTATCCCATGTTTCCAGCTTTTTTAACATTATAGTGTGTTCGACGCAATCAAATGCTTTAGAAAGATCAAAGAGTAATGATCCAACTTTTTCATTTTTTTCCCAGGTTTTCTATCTATAAGTATAAATTCCCTTACTGCAGTAACTGTTGATTGTCCCTTCCTAAAGCCATGCTGAAAGTTTACCATAATGTTATTTTTATCCAGAAAATCTAATAGTCGATTTAGAGGATGTGCTTGATAAAAGAGGAATGAACATGGACACCAGAAGGAAAGCACTAGACAGAATAACATGGAGAGCTCTCTGTCAAACCTCTATACTGCAACATAGATGAGGAACAGACGAAGAAGATAAACAGTTTGTAGAAGAATTAAGTAAAAAAAAATCATGTGAGTGCAACATATTTCTTCCATTTGTATTTATCAGATTAGACGTATTATTATGGTTACACCAGATATGACTGTTTCATCTCTCAGGCAAATATTTCCTAAAGGAATTCATGAGTGTAATCCAATCCAATAAGGATATAGTTGGTGCTTTAGGTTGCAACCTCCTATGGTCATTAGTGAATTCAATTGGCAAGGGATATCTAGATATTTAAGACTTCTCTAATATTAATTTTGTTTTAATTACTTGACAGATGATTATCACCTATATTTGTGAAGACAAAACAATTGCTTATAGTCATCAACAATTTGTATGCAATCAAATGATACTATCTGTCAACATTACAAATTACATGTGTGTCCAAATGCTAAGATTTATCAGGAAATACCTAGTTCTGGCTACTTCATCACTGTTGCAAAATGTATGTTTTCCATTCTGCTAAAGATGCTATACATAATGCACAGATTTTCCACAACCATACCAACCAAACTCTTGTCAAGAAACACAAATGTATAATTACCTGCAAGCATTGCCTCATTATGCACGTTTGTTTTGCACGTCCTGATCCTCCAAATTTGACCATATCATGACAGAATGAACATTCTCCACAGTCATTCCGCTGGCAAGCTTCACATTTTTTACATCGTGTTCTTCTTCTTCTTGGTCCACCTTGATTTCCTGATCCCTTGGGTCCTGCTCGATGCTTTGCATGCTTATTCATGCCTGGAGGTAATGGAGTAGAACTTCTATTACCGGAATTCTTCGTTAATGGCAGACGACCACCACGGGCTCGGGGCTGCAAAACATTAAATTGCAATATAGCGTCAGTTCTAAAAAACTATTTTAAAACTTAAGACTAGCACTCATTCCACATTCTAAACAAAAAAGTAATTTAAGAATGCAGCTCCAGTTTTCTATATTACACCACATGGCTGTAAGGCAAATGTCTTTCACATTGTCCAACCCCCAAAAACAGTGAATATAATTTTTTTGGCAACTCTTATGTGCATGGTACCTAAGATACGATGTAAATATTTTTAAAATATGATTGTTAGTTGCTCAGACTGCTTTACAAATTAGGTTTAGTAAGAATTATCCACTTCCAACTCTCGTCTAGAGAGCTGAGTCTTACTTTTACATGTTGCTGTGAAATAGTTACTCAGTTCTTATATATGCAGATTACTTATTTTTGGTTCTAAAATTATGCAATGGACTCCTGGAAGTCTTTTCTTCCAACAAACTTTTTCTTCTCATTTAACAAACTTTTTTAACTACCCTGGATCCTTACATTTTTCACAATACTTATGTAACAATGAAAGAACCCAAATTTAAATATAGACATAAATGAGAAAAATTATATTGAAACAATAAACTACAGTTTTTAAAGTAAAATAAACCCAATATACGAGGGTGGGTCAAAAAGTAATGCCTCTATTTTTTTTCTCTCTCTTAATTGCCAAGAAAATTGAAAACACACATGTAAGGATCTATTCTCAGGCTGGTAAGATTATAGTATAGCTACAAATGTGAAAACTAAACATTTCAAAACAATTGAAGGAGTGCCATACCATGTTGGTAACTCATGCAATGATTCACATTGAAATTTTGTACAGAAGAGGAAGAGCTTATAAACAAATGTGAACTTGTAGTTTTGCATACCTTTTCTGATTGGTCTGGTCCTTTCAATATTGGTTTTCCAGTAACAGCTAAATCAGCACTGTCGTATCTGTGCTGCTCAACCAAGGTCCTAACGTCCTTGATGAGTGCTATTGGGTCCCTTATTAACTCTGGTACATTCTTTTTATTTGTTGGTAGAGAATGAAGAAACATGACAATAGCTTTCAGACCATGAAGTTCCTGCAAAAAGTGCATATTATCACAATTATATACAGATCATAGATATAAAATTCTGCCAAAGTTTACATAGGAGCAACTTCATTAGACATCAGAAGGGAGGAAATATAGTGTAGCTGCCCCATAGTGCATTGGTAGGCTATCTGAGGGATACAAAGTTTGATTCACAACCATATTTTCCCAAGAAGGCATACTGGAGTATATGAGAATGCAGGTGCACCTGCTTAATTACCACTACTGCAACAGCCACCTTATAATTTGCTCTTATAACCAGGTTTTGGAATTATAGCTGGTATGTGAAACATATGTGTAGATGCTGCTCTAGAATCAACATAACTATGTGGAAAAATAGATTCTGCAGAGGGAAAATTAATAAAATGTTACATATAACAAGTACTTCATTTTAACCACTTTTTGATTTATCATAATACTGAATACCAGAATCTTAAGTTTTATAAATCCTTGTATAGTCACCTCATACAATTTATCAACATTCCTTATTACAGTTGCTTTTTCTGCTGGCATTTTTTTGTCTTGTCCTAACAATGACCTATCCCAGTTTCTTTTCTTCTGATCTTAGAAATAAAACCTCTTATTTCATTTGGCACGTGGTAGCCTAGTGGTTATGGCACTAGACTACAAGCCAGGAGGTCGCAGGTTCGATTCCTGATGGTACCATTGGAATTTATTCCCTGGTATAATCCTTCTGGTTGCACTATAGCCCTGGAGTTCACTCAGCCTCTAACAGAAATGAGTACCAGGATATTTCCTGGGGGTGAAGGCAGCTGCCTCATTGAGCTGGCCACCTTGTATGCAGAGGTTTCGGTGCTGGAACCATCTGTAGCTGTGATAGAGGCCATATGGCCTAACATGGTACCTTTTACCTTCTATTTCATTTGGTATTTTTTCATTTTTTTAAGAAGAAACATCCCTCTATTGTTTTGTTTTTGTACAATTTAGAATGTAATCTCAAGTGCAATCTATATCTCCAAATGTTGGACATTTTCCCTTAATGCATCCATACCTTACCCCTTCACCTGTTCTAAAAAGGCAATTTATTTCCTAATTAATTACAAATTTCACAATATTCCCGACTGGTTTTTCAAGATTTAATATTATTTAAGACATTTTATTCTTGAAATTGGCATATAATTTGTGGTTTTGAATATCCTCTCTCTGCAAAGTACCTCACCCATACATACCCTATCTATTCCTTAATTCCATCAAATTTCCTTTAGTATATTTTGTATTACCAGTCTCATCTTTCTTAACTGTTACTTGCATTACCAAGCACTGTTTATTATATTTTTATCACCTAGCAGTTTTTTACTTCTTCAATTTCACTTGGTACCCCCATCCATTATTTTCCATATTTTTCTCCTGGAAAACTGCTTTAAGATTCTTAGCATTACCTTCACATATCTATCTCTGGTCAAAAGATTCATTTCAATAACACCTATTAAAATAATTCTTAGTGACATACCATCATCAGAAGGACCTTTTACTTAGATTATTTCATTGTTAACTTTAAAGAATTATATAAAACATCTTACTTCCACTGCTGCTCTTACAACTCATTGTGCATGTAATTTTAATTTTGTGAACAAATTCCCATCAAGAAATGAAAAGCAAAACTGAATTGTACAAGCAATTAATTAAGCACACAGTTAAACTTTGTAAATATAAATCAATACAGTATTCAGCAACAAGCGCAAAACTAATCTTGATGCTTAGTACAATACTTAAATTTACATAGCATAACCTCCAATATACACAACTGTTTTCTTTAGACTCTTTCTAACACAATTATTTTCAAATTTTTAAGCATAACTGCAAAAACTCCCCATTATACTGAATATCTGAGTTAAATAAACCACTATTTTATCATCATTATTGTAACATTTTAAAGTATGAGTAAAAAATGGAAATTAAAATGCAATATCCAATATATGAAAGAATAGAAGATACAGTGAGTACCAGGATATTTCCTGGGGGTGAAGGCAGCTGCCTCATTGAGCTGGCCACCTTGTATGCAGAGGTTTCGGTGCTGGAACCATCTGTAGCTGTGATAGAGGCCATATGGCCTAACATGGTACCTTTTACCTTCTATTTCATTTGGTATTTTTTCATTTTTTTAAGAAGAAACATCCCTCTATTGTTTTGTTTTTGTACAATTTAGAATGTAATCTCAAGTGCAATCTATATCTCCAAATGTTGGACATTTTCCCTTAATGCATCCATACCTTACCCCTTCACCTGTTCTAAAAAGGCAATTTATTTCCTAATTAATTACAAATTTCACAATATTCTCGACTGGTTTTTCAAGATTTAATATTATTTAAGACATTTTATTCTTGAAATTGGCATATAATTTGTGGTTTTGAATATCCTCTCTCTGCAAAGTACCTCACCCATACATACCCTATCTATTCCTTAATTCCATCAAATTTCCTTTAGTATATTTTGTATTACCAGTCTCATCTTTCTTAACTGTTACTTGCATTACCAAGCACTGTTTATTATATTTTTATCACCTAGCAGTTTTTTACTTCTTCAATTTCACTTGGTACCCCCATCCATTATTTTCCATATTTTTCTCCTGGAAAACTGCTTTAAGATTCTTAGCATTACCTTCACATATCTATCTCTGGTCAAAAGATTCATTTCAATAACACCTATTAAAATAATTCTTAGTGACATACCATCATCAGAAGGACCTTTTACTTAGATTATTTCATTGTTAACTTTAAAGAATTATATAAAACATCTTACTTCCACTGCTGCTCTTACAACTCATTGTGCATGTAATTTTAATTTTGTGAACAAATTCCCATCAAGAAATGAAAAGCAAAACTGAATTGTACAAGCAATTAATTAAGCACACAGTTAAACTTTGTAAATATAAATCAATACAGTATTCAGCAACAAGCGCAAAACTAATCTTGATGCTTAGTACAATACTTAAATTTACATAGCATAACCTCCAATATACACAACTGTTTTCTTTAGACTCTTTCTAACACAATTATTTTCAAATTTTTAAGCATAACTGCAAAAACTCCCCATTATACTGAATATCTGAGTTAAATAAACCACTATTTTATCATCATTATTGTAACATTTTAAAGTATGAGTAAAAAATGGAAATTAAAATGCAATATCCAATATATGAAAGAATAGAAGATACAGTGGCATTCACTGTTGATGGATGTTTCCGAGATATTGTTTCATGAGTACATAAAACCATCACAATTAGATCTTAAGAAACATTTGTTTTGAAAAAATTGTAGCTATTAATAATGAAGCAATAGAAATATAATAAATAAACTACAATCTGTGCAACATGTCCTCACACAGAAATACCGGGAAAAAGTTTAAAAACATCCGGAATATCAACGTATGTCGATCAGCAATCGTCACACACGCTAAATTCAATAGTGAAATAAGTTGCATAAACGAAAAATCGAGCACGCAAATCTTTGAAAACGTAGTAAACCTATCTAAGCAAAATTTCTCCACAAAAGAATTGGATCTTTTAAATAATGGATTAAAAACATGCGTCAGTTTCTCAAACAAAATTGAAGACTACATTGCAGATATCAACATTTCGACACAAATTCTACCAGTATCCATACAAAATTCAGTAAAAAGCCATTGTGAAAATATTTTAGAGGAAATAGAGAACAGATCCTTTCAGAAGAGAAAACATAATACTATCCATTCTTTGAAACAGAAAAACGTTATTTACACAAAGGCAGACAAAGGCAACAAGATTGTCATAATGGAAAAATCAGATTATATTGAAAAAATGGAAAAAATGCTAACTGACAATGAATATGAAACCATTAACAAAAATCCTCTAAAAACTTGCATACAGTCATTTGAAAAAACAATAGCAAAATCAAGCATAATACCAAACAAATATGCAGTTAAACCGGATAACCCAACCTTACCTAGACTTTATGGCTTACCCAAAATACACAAACCATCCATAACAATGAGACCTATAGTTAGCAGTATAAATTCACCAACATACAAACTTGCAAAGTGGCTAACAAACAAATTCAATTCATTTCCAAAATTCGACAGCCTAAGCATCAAAAACACCTATGAACTTATAGAACACATTAAGGATACTGAACTAAAAGAAGAGGACACACTAGTCTCATTTGATGTTAAATCACCGTTTCCCAGCATACCAGTTAATCAACTCCCACCGTTGATAGAAAAATGGCTCAAATCACTTGGAATGGCATCGTCTGAAATTTCAGACTACATTGAACTAACCAAATTATGCATAGAACAAAATTTCTTCCAGTTTCAAACAAAATATTATCACCAAACTTCAGGGTTAGCAATGGGCAACCCACTATCACCCTTCCTGGCCGATCTGTACATGAGTGCATTAGAAATAAGGATCAACAAAGGTTTCCCTTGGATGTTCAAACTCTGGCAACGATATGTAGATGACATCTTTGCAATAGTACCAAAAAAACACATCAGTGATGCACTAAAACTTTTAAATATCCAAAGAAAAAAGCATCAAATTCACTGTAGAAATAGAAAAAGATGAGCATTTACCATTTTTGGATCTAAAAATAATGAGGAATAAAAACAGACTAAACTTTGGCATTTACAGAAAACCAACACAGACAGACAACTACATAAAAGCTAATGGCTACAACCCAAGATCCCACAAACAGGCAATCTTCAATAGTTTAGCACACAGACTGGTAAACATCCCTCTCACAGCCGAAGAATACAAAACAGAATACAACAAAATAATTGAAATAGCACAAAAAAATAACTTTCCCAAATCATTAGTGGACAAAAAAGTGAGCTTAGCAAAAAAGAAGAAGCTACTAAAGGAACCACAACTCTCTCATCTACAGAAACTAATATGATTTTCAAAAAATTCACTTACCATCCATGGGCCTATGATAAATTCAAAAAAGTCTTCAAAAAACAAAATATTCAACTAGCACCAGTCAACCATTTCTCCTTAAAAAACCTAATTTGCTCAAACATCAAAGATGCCATTCCATCTAACAAAAAATATGGTATATATCAAATTGAATGCAATGACTGTAGTCAAATTTATATTGGAAAAACAAAAAGAAATTTAGAAACAAGAGCAAAGGAACACTTTAGAAACATAAAATATAAACAATTAGAAAAATCAGCAGTTGCCACACATTTTTGGGAAAAAAACCACAACATGAACCAAAACTACTGAAACATACATCAGGAAAACAAGAACTATCCACATGGGAACAAATCTTCATTTCAAAAAATAGGAACAAAGTATTCAATTTCGACATCCCCCAGAAAGATTTGTTCAGCAAGTTCCTTGAGCCGCCACCAGAGGAGACCTGTGACAAGATATCGTCAGCTACACCAAACGAGAACCAGTCGAGAGCCGGCCGATGATACAGGCAAAGCCTCAGAAACATGTTCCGGAAAAATTTAAAAGTAAGTGTTGTCTAGTGTCTTTAATCGACTCTCTTTAAAGTTAATTTATCATAACAACACTGTTTTCAACACTTCCAAGAAAGGAATTAAACTACAACAGTTTGCACAAACTTCACTCATCTGTTTGTAATTGACGAATGTTCAAGGACTAAGCGTAATTGAGGGAATCCTTTTATGGAAGTGTTGAAAACAGTGTTGTTGTATAAATTAAGTTAATTAGGAGTCGATTAATAACACAAAACAACACTCACTTTTAAATTTTCCCGGAACCGGTTTCTGAGGTCTTCCCTCTATCTTCAGCCGGACATCGACTAGTTCTCATTGGTGTAGCTGGCAATATTTTGTCTTCGGTCTCCTCTGGTGGCGGTTCGAGGAACTTGCTGAACAAATCTTTCTGGGGGATGTCGAAATTGAATACTTTGTTCCTATTTTTTTGAAATAAAGATTTGTTCCCATGTGGACAGTTCTTCTTTTCCTGTTGTATGTTTTAGTAATTTTGGTTCTGGATTTATGTTGTGGTTTTTTTCCCAAAAATGCGTGGCAACTGCTGATTTTTCTAATTGTTTGTATTTTATGTTCCTAAAGTGTTCCTTTGCTCTTGTTTCTAAATTTCTTTTCGTTTTTCCAATATAAATTTGACTACAGTCACAGCATTCAATTTGATATATACCAGATTTTTTGTTAGATGGAATGGCATCTTTGATGTTTGAGCAAATTAGGTTTTTTAAGGAGTAATGGTTCACTGGAGCTAGTTGAATGTTTTGTTTTTTGAAGACTTTTTTGAATTTATCAAAGGCCCATGGATGGTAAGTGAATTTTTTGAAGATCATTTTAGTTTCTGTAGCTGAGAGGGTTGTGGTTTCCTTTAGTAGTTTCTTCTTTTTTGCTAAGTTCACTTTTTTGTCTACTAGTGATTTGGGAAAGTCATTTTTCTGTGCTATTTCAATAATTTTGTTGTATTCTATTTTGTATTCTTCTGCTGTGAGAGGGATGTTGACCAGTCTGTGTGCTAAACTATTAAAGATTGCCTGTTTGTGGGATCTTGGATTGTAGCCATTAGCTTTTATGTAGTTGTCTGTCTGTGTTGGTTTTCTGTAAATGCCAAAGTTTATTCTATTTTTATTTCTGATTATTTTTAGATCTAAAAATGGTAAATACTCGTCTTTTTCAACTTCTACAGTGAACTTGATGCTTTCTTCTTGAATATTTAAAAGTTTTAGTGCAT
The DNA here is from genome assembly GCA_030765055.1 of Mantis religiosa. Classification (NCBI taxonomy): domain Eukaryota; kingdom Metazoa; phylum Arthropoda; class Insecta; order Mantodea; family Mantidae; genus Mantis; species Mantis religiosa. The sequence continues at coordinate 21,735,138 of CM060953.1, read as the reverse complement.
CACTGATGTGTTTTTTTGGCACTATGGCAAATATGTCATCTACATATCTTTGCCAGAGTTTGAACATCCATGGGAAACCTTTAGTGATCCTTATTTCTAGTGCACTCATGTACAGATCGGCCAGGAAGGGTGATAAGGGGTTTCCCATTGCTAAACCAGAAGTTTGATGGAAATATTTTGTTTGAAACTGGAAGAAATTCTGTACTATGCATAATTTGGTAAGTTCGATGTAATCTGAAATTTCAAGTGATGACATTCCAAGTGATTTGAGCCATTTTTCTATCAATGTTGGGAGTTGTTTAACTGGTATGCTGGGAAACAGTGATTTAACGTCAAATGAGACTAGTGTGTCTTCTTCATTTAGTTCAGTATCCTTAATGTGTTCTATAAGTTCATAGGTGTTTTTGATGCTTAGGCTATCGAATTTTGGAAATGAGTTGAATTTGTTTGTTAGCCATTTTGCAAGTTTGTATGTTGGTGAATTTATACTGCTAACTATAGGTCTCATTGTTATGGATGGTTTGTGTATTTTGGGTAAGCCATAAAGTCTAGGTAAGGTTGGGTTATCTGGTTTAACTGCATATTTGTTTGATATTATACTTGATTTTGCTATTGTTTTTTCAAATGATTTTATGCAAGCTGTTAATGGATTTTTGTTAATGGTTTCATATTCACTGTTAGTTAGCATTTCTTCCATTTTTTCAAGGTAATCTGATTTTTCCATTATGACTATTTTGTTACCTTTGTCTGCCTTGGTGTATATGACGTTTTTTTGTTTCAATGAACGGATAATATTTTGTTTGCTCTTGTGAACGGATCTGGTTTTTATTTCTTCCAAAATATTTTCACATTGGCTTTTAAGTGGGTTTTGTTTTGATACTGGTAGACACTGTGCCGAAATGTTTATATCTGCAATGTAGTCCTCAATTTCGTTTGAAAAACTTACGCAAGTTTTTAATCCTTTGTTTAGAAGACCTAATTCTTTTGTGGAGAAATTTTGATTTGAAAGATTTACAACGTTTTCAAAGTTTTGCGTGTTTGTTTTTTCGTTTACGCTACTTGTTGCTGTTTTGCATTTAGCGTGTGGACTAATTGCTGCAGGACTCAAGTTTCTATTTCCGATGTGTCTCTTATTCTTGAACTTATTTTCGGTATGGTTTCGATGTGAAGAAATGTTCATCAAATTGGTCAAATTGACCAATTTGATGAACATTTCTTCACATCGAAACCATACCGAAAATAAGTTCAAGAATAAGAGACACATCGGAAATAGAAACTTGAGTCCTGCAGCAATTAGTCCACACGCTAAATGCAAAACAGCAACAAGTAGCGTAAACGAAAAAACAAACACGCAAAACTTTGAAAACGTTGTAAATCTTTCAAATCAAAATTTCTCCACAAAAGAATTAGGTCTTCTAAACAAAGGATTAAAAACTTGCGTAAGTTTTTCAAACGAAATTGAGGACTACATTGCAGATATAAACATTTCGGCACAGTGTCTACCAGTATCAAAACAAAACCCACTTAAAAGCCAATGTGAAAATATTTTGGAAGAAATAAAAACCAGATCCGTTCACAAGAGCAAACAAAATATTATCCGTTCATTGAAACAAAAAAACGTCATATACACCAAGGCAGACAAAGGTAACAAAATAGTCATAATGGAAAAATCTGATTACCTTGAAAAAATGGAAGAAATGCTAACTAACAGTGAATATGAAACCATTAACAAAAATCCATTAACAGCTTGCATAAAATCATTTGAAAAAACAATAGCAAAATCAAGTATAATATCAAACAAATATGCAGTTAAACCAGATAACCCAACCTTACCTAGACTTTATGGCTTACCCAAAATACACAAACCATCCATAACAATGAGACCTATAGTTAGCAGTATAAATTCACCAACATACAAACTTGCAAAATGGCTAACAAACAAATTCAACTCATTTCCAAAATTCGATAGCCTAAGCATCAAAAACACCTATGAACTTATAGAACACATTAAGGATACTGAACTAAATGAAGAAGACACACTAGTCTCATTTGACGTTAAATCACTGTTTCCCAGCATACCAGTTAAACAACTCCCAACATTGATAGAAAAATGGCTCAAATCACTTGGAATGTCATCACTTGAAATTTCAGATTACATCGAACTTACCAAATTATGCATAGAACAGAATTTCTTCCAGTTTCAAACAAAATATTTCCATCAAACTTCTGGTTTAGCAATGGGAAACCCCTTATCACCCTTCCTGGCCGATCTGTACATGAGTGCACTAGAAATAAGGATCACTAAAGGTTTCCCATGGATGTTCAAACTCTGGCAAAGATATGTAGATGACATATTTGCCATAGTGCCAAAAAAACACATCAGTGATGCACTAAAACTTTTAAATATTCAAGAAGAAAGCATCAAGTTCACTGTAGAAGTTGAAAAAGACGAGTATTTACCATTTTTAGATCTAAAAATAATCAGAAATAAAAATAGAATAAACTTTGGCATTTACAGAAAACCAACACAGACAGACAACTACATAAAAGCTAATGGCTACAATCCAAGATCCCACAAACAGGCAATCTTTAATAGTTTAGCACACAGACTGGTCAACATCCCTCTCACAGCAGAAGAATACAAAATAGAATACAACAAAATTATTGAAATAGCACAGAAAAATGACTTTCCCAAATCACTAGTAGACAAAAAAGTGAACTTAGCAAAAAAGAAGAAACTACTAAAGGAAACCACAACCCTCTCAGCTACAGAAACTAAAATGATCTTCAAAAAATTCACTTACCATCCATGGGCCTTTGATAAATTCAAAAAAGTCTTCAAAAAACAAAACATTCAACTAGCTCCAGTGAACCATTACTCCTTAAAAAACCTAATTTGCTCAAACATCAAAGATGCCATTCCATCTAACAAAAAATCTGGTATATATCAAATTGAATGCTGTGACTGTAGTCAAATTTATATTGGAAAAACGAAAAGAAATTTAGAAACAAGAGCAAAGGAACACTTTAGGAACATAAAATACAAACAATTAGAAAAATCAGCAGTTGCCACGCATTTTTGGGAAAAAAACCACAACATAAATCCAGAACCAAAATTACTAAAACATACAACAGGAAAAGAAGAACTGTCCACATGGGAACAAATCTTTATTTCAAAAAATAGGAACAAAGTATTCAATTTCGACATCCCCCAGAAAGATTTGTTCAGCAAGTTCCTCGAACCGCCACCAGAGGAGACCGAAGACAAAATATTGCCAGCTACACCAATGAGAACTAGTCGATGTCCGGCTGAAGATAGAGGGAAGACCTCAGAAACCGGTTCCGGGAAAATTTAAAAGTGAGTGTTGTTTTGTGTTATTAATCGACTCCTAATTAACTTAAGTAATTGAGGGAATTTAGCAGTGACATCAAAATTAATTGAAAAAAGTATTAGTACTCGGTTTTCTAGAAACCTCAAGGAGTGATTGTTGTAATTCATTTAGAACATTTATGTTTACAAAATGAACAATTGATGATACTGAGATAAGAATTTATAGACTGCTTTGTCTTTGGTTTAAAAATATTTCACTAGAAACATTTTGTTGGGAGCAATAACATATTTGTACTGTGATAAGTTAAGACAAAAGGCATATTGGCCCATAAACATATAGGTAACCTAGGCATAATGCAGTTTAATAATCATCTTCTCAAAATGAGTAGAGAAAAATTTGGTGTTCATGGCAATAATGCTCATAGTAGTAGCTTCTAATGGTATGGAACCATTTAAACTCAAATAAGATTCCACAACTGTGAAAGATAAGCTTAGGACTTTCCTGCTTTTTGCTAAGTGTAAGAAAGAAATAGTTTAACAGTTTCAACGGTTTTTACATACACACGAGGGCTGTTCAGTAAAGAATGATCATAAATTATTTTACGGTCCTAATTTTTCGCACTAAAATTCAATCTTATTATATTCTGTTAGCTTAATGTGAAAAACACCGTAGTAGTTTCATTGTTGGTACTCCTAATTCCCGCCTGTGAGAACCAGGCAAGTTCAGACATGTTCAGTATCGCCTACTGCTGCAATAGAGATAACAGCGAGGAACAATATGCAGCTTTGAAATTCTGCTTTTGTCTCAACAAATCTTCAGTTGAGGCCTATACAATGTTACAGGAGGCCTATGGAGAGTCTGTTCTTCCCTGCAGTACAGCTCAAAGGTGGTTTAAAATGTTTAAAGAGGGGAGACAATCTATTTCAAAGGAAGGTGGACCCGGTGCTCCAGTTACTGCTCTTACGGAAGAAAACATCAACACTGCTGCTGCTATTGTGAGAGAGAATCGACAAATTACATTAAGATCACTTTCTGAAATACTGAACATTTCATTGGATGCCACCCACACGTTGGTGACAGAAACATTAATGTGAAACATGACAGTTCTGATGTTCTGGTGACAAACATGAGACGTGTTTGTGCGCGATGGGTTCCAAGGGTTCCAAGACTGTTGTTCCCAAACAAAAGGACATTCGTATGCAGGTCTGCATGCAGTTAAAGTTGATGTTAGAGGAAGATCCGGAGTTTCTTTCAAACGTAATCACTGCTGATGAAACTTGGCTATATCATTTTGATCCTGAGAGTAAACAGCTAAGCTCAATGTGAAAATCTCCTTCACCAACCCACCAAAAAGCAAAAGTGGTTGTTTCTGCTGGGAAAGTTATGGTCATCTCATTCTTTGATATTCATGGAATGGTTTATCAGCATGTTGTACCTGCACACACATCAGTAACTGTACAATACTACAGAGATGTCCTGAAAACATCGTAAGTCCATATCATGCGCAAAAGACCACATTTCCTGAAGCAGGCTGCATGCTGAATCACGATAATGCGCAGCCACATATTGCCAATGTTGTTGCTGAATATCTTGCAAAAATCAACGTGAAAAGCATCCCTCACCCTCCCTATAATCCGGATTTAGCCCCATGTGACTTTTTTCTATTACCTGACTTGGAGAAACGCCTTCGTGGGAGGCATTATCCATCATCAGAAGCAGTGGTGAAGGCTCTGTAAGCGATTTTAAAGGATTTCTCAAAAAATGGTTTCCAGCATGTCTTTGAAGACTGGCAGAAACGCTGGGACAAGTACATCGCATTCAGGGGAGACTATTTTGAGAAGGACCATCAAAATTATGAGGATGAGTAAAGGTACCTTGTCAAAAAAATAATTATGATCATTCTTTATTGAACAGCCCTTGTATGTGCTACAAATATATGAACTGAAGTGGTATATTAACCTCAAGGTAAGCTGATTATAGCAATTAAGATGAAAACAAGGTGCAGTTTTCACGGCACAAATTATATTTGCACAGATTGTTGCTGCTAGTTCAGAATATCTCCATTACACATCCATTTATACCTGAACATGAGCTTCAGCCAAGAAATAAATACATGAATTGTTACAAACTAGCAGTGATGAAAATTAAGATTATGAGAATTAAATAAATTAAAGGATCCATGAACTTCCTGGTTACCTGTGGTGTGAGATGAACGTGGTCTTTTGATTGTTCTGGTTCTTCTTTTTTCACTGGGTCTGAACTCTGATTTGCCCCTCCACCCTCGTCAAGGTGAGATCGACCTAGAAGGCAGTGCACATAGCGTTCCAGAACATACCAAAGCATCTCTGTGAAAAATGGATATCGAAACTTTTGTGGCACCTGAAACACACAAACATAGTCTTAAAAAGATCTTGACCTCATCAAAAAGCTCTAACTTCTAATTGGTTGAACAGATTTCCATTTGCTTTCCATATACAAAAATTGGAATCCAATGGACATATTTTATATTTAATAATTTAAACCTTTGTTTCTCAGTTTAGAAAGCCTAGCACATCATATAACACTTAAGGTGGGGCATTTATATACCTACTGCACAGAAACTCAACTATTTCAAGTATATTTTTAAATTGTTTTTGATAGAACTTAATACACTTGCATAAAAAATAAGTATCATATTTGAAAATAATTATTTACATAATATATCGAAATTTAACTGTCTTGGAACACCACAGAGAAGCGAAATGATTATTAAATTATACATGAGTCATATTTATTACACATCAGCTTCGCTTACATACCTATATTGAGGACAGGTTTCGCGAGCTATCATTCGCATCATCGGCTCTAATGCGGCTAAAGCTTGATCCAGTGGTGTGGGTAGTTTTGGAGTTGGTGCTCCCATCTGTTGATTTTGTGATGAATTTATGTGAGTTATCTTCTGGCGGGATTTCGAAGTTCATTAGTTGGTTTTTATGTTTTTCTATTCTCTTTTGTTTTTCTATATTCTCTCCCATATGACGAGTTCACTATGTTTTTGTACGTATTTTAGTAATTTGGGGCCAGAAGACAAACCACATTTAAATTCATCACAATATCAACAGATGGGAGCACCAACTCCAGAACTACCCACACCAATGGATCAAGCTTTAGCCGCATTAGAGCCGATGATGTGAACGATAGCTCGCGAAACATGTCCTCAATATAGGTACATAAGTGAAGCTGATGTGTAATAAATACGACTCATCTATAATTTAATAATTCAGAATTTGTTACTAATTTGCATTTTATTACTTAAAATGCCATAGCATTTTACTGTAAGAAATTTGTATAGAATACACAGCACACTTTTCATAAGTAATTAACAAACACTGTGTGGTGATTGGGGTTAAAGAAAAAAATATTATAATTCCTTTCATGGAAGTGTTGAAATCAGTGTTGCTGTAATAAATTAAATTTAAAGGGAGTCGATTAATGACACTAAACAACACTTACTTTTAAATTTTCCCGGAGCATGTTTCAGTAAAATTTAAAAGTGTTGTTTAGTGTTATTAATCGACTCCCTTTAAATTTAATTGAAAAAATTATTGTTAAAGAAACCTCTGATAAACCTCGGATTGGAAGGAATAATGGTAACCAACTCAAAGAGATGCCTTAAGCATATTGGGAGTCCGAATATGGAGACAGAAGGCAGAAGATAGAGATGAATTGAGGCAAAAACAGAGAGGCTGAGGCCCAAAAAGTGTGTGAAAGTCATATAGTAGTAGAAATTATTAACAAAACAGTCCATGCAGCTGCAACTTTACTATGTATATGCAAAAATCAATTTTTGCAGAACTGTACGAAACACCATAATCCCTTCCTGTTGCATATTGTTTTAAGTGCCCTCTTGCAACATCACATTGAAAATATTTGTAGCTTTTGCTCTTTAGATCTTTTCTCTTGGATATGAAATGCAGAGATTGGCAGGCCACAACAACAGACAACGGGGAAGGGCTACATGAATAACCAATGTAATGGCATGTGTGGGAAATTATACAGTTACATTTGACTTGTTGCATGGAATGGGTTTCAATATTTATTTAGAGGGAAAAGTGAAAAAAAATCCTTTACAAGAGTACAGAAGTTGCAACATATTGCAAAATTTTAAAACACAAACTGCTAATGTATCAGGTATCCTTAACAGCTGTTGAATGTAGCCAGTCAATGTTACTCATGACGTCATGGGAGATCAGCGATAAAGCTATGTCAGAACTAAAATGTTCCAAGATTTCAGCCATACTTAGCTCAAGGAGTCCCTTTGGGGAACTGGCGAGTGGAAATTGCCATACGGCTAAGCAGAACCAAAAGTTTGGACACCTAAATCCATTATTTATCAAAGTCATTTATTTATCATCACAGTGAAGGCCTCCAAACTTGTCACCCTTTTACTTTTTAAGACCACCATATAAACAGTTCTGTATACATACATGTGTTGTATCTTCAACCTGGGCAGTTTTCAGTTGCTTCTCTATTCCAAAAGAATGTAAAAAATTCCCTCCAAACACCAAAGAGTCCATTGGAGTATACACTGCATGTATCCATCCAGTTGGAATGAAAAATGTATTTCCTGCTGTTAACGTAACACGTCCACATTTATCCACTGTGTCACCAAAGAAAACATCCGACTGTTTCCCTGACAACACCCAGTTTTCATATAGCTGAATGTTGCGTTCCGTAGGAGGGATGAGCCAGAATATCTGAAAACAAAAAAAGCCAAAGATAAAGGTAAAGACAATTCATTTACATAAATTCTAAGGCTATACATTTTGCCAAAACATGACAATTTTAAGGGAGCGCCGTTTGTAATCATTAGCCAACAAAAGGAGACTTTCAAACAGGGCAGGAGGCAATGGAGCAGATCTTCTGATTTCTTTATTTCCTGCAGATACACACGTTACAAACCCAAACCTCGAACTACGGCCATCCTTAACATAGAAGTGGAGCACAGTTGTCATGTTTTGGAAGAAACTATACTTCAGTATGTGATATGCATGGATATGTTTTTTCGAATAGTCATCTATAAAAATCTCTATTCCATCCCCTACAATAAATGTTCCAGAAACTATAATGCACGAGATTTAACTTGGCACTTTTTGCACTATCCTTGTCTAGCACAGGTGCTGGTTTTTTTTCCTTGAAATGGTCGGTCCCTTTTAAAGTGCTATTGTATTCCCTAATGACCCGCTGTGGTATGAGGGTAAGCACAAGCAGGCATCAATGGTGTGGCAAGTGAAGTATCGGTTAACGTGTTGGAAATGTCAAAAATGTTTTTAGAATTTGAGAATTTTGTGATTATTTTAAACATAATATTAGGAATAGTGCTAGTGTCTGTGTTAGTTCTAGGAGGCATGGGAAGAAAGGGAAAAGCTATAAGATCAGATGGCAGGGAAATTGTGATTAATGTCCATAAATTTTTTATAGACGTATGTGAGGCCCTAAAATGCAGAAAGCCAACTATATCTGTGTCAAGCAAAATGAAATTTGCAGAGGAACACTACTGACAGAACGGCCATGCTGTAATATGACTACCTCCGTATCATTATTCCTTAATGTTATAAAACTTATATGGGCACAGATAAAAATGATGTCCCAAAACATATCATTTAAGCATAGTGACATAAAAGTACTGCTTGATAGTGCAGTAGGTAAAGTGTCCAAACAAATCTGGTCAGAAGCTAGTGAACATGTTGAAAAGATTGAACAGTTTTATTGGGAGAAAGATGGATTAATAGATGAAGTAAGTGGTAGGTTCATAATTTAGAAGATGATTCAAATTGTGAACATGAGGAACATTTGAAATTTCTGAGAATGAAGAGGAACAGGAACCAAATTTGGAGGACATCCGCCACTGATGTGTCTGCACTGCCTGGCAGGCCATAAAAGAGGGGCAAGTTAGAAAGAGATTGTGAGTACAGTTTGCACATGATCAGAAGAGTGATTGGGTCCCAAGTCCTCATTTGGTAAGTTTCGTTTAACTCCATTCAACACAGATGACAACTTTGAAATTTGAAATGCACTATACACTGACATCTACTGGCTAATATGCTAAGCTTTATCATGTCTGCCATATTTCATTTTTATCAATTTCAAGGTTAATTAAGTAACCAGTTTACAATAATCGTTAGAATTAGAATTTTAGTTTGTCCTTGGCAACATATAAATGTTATGAGACACGTCAAAATGTATAAGGTTCTTTGTGAAAATTCTAAATTTATTTTGAAAAAAAAAATCTTTCCTAAAATGTAGAAATTGTGTAAAAAATCTAAGGCCACTTGTAATTTTTTTTTTTCTGTTACCTCGGCATCTTGAAAATTCTTAACTTTAATTAGTAAATCAAAATAATTGATAGTTAATATTTTCAAAATAATTGTTTTATAATTTTTGGAGAAACTTTCTTTTGTGCGATGTGAGAATATTTTCTAAGTCAAAGGTGCACGTATACACATGAACAAGTAGATGAACAGCCGGTTCTGGCATTGCAGCCAACATGAGAAAGGTATATAAAACTTGTAGCCAATCTCTGCAAAAATGCCCCAGACATAGGTGACGTCCGTGTGCAAAGTAACTTGGTTTGAGCAAGCTAAGTTAGTTCCTGGTCAAATTTTGTTACTCATGCACTACTTTGCACATAAACAATCCTACGACACCACGATAATGGAGTGCTAAGTAGGAAATACATGTATGAGCTCACGGACTGGTTTGGCTACTGCCGCGAAGTGTGCATGATCTCAAATGACACCAAGTATACTGCAAGGGGGAAAATTGGCGGTCCCGGTCACATCGTTCAAATCGACGAATGCAAAATAGGACGACGCAAGTTTCATCGTGGGCGCATCATAGAGGGCAACTGGATCTTGGGAATGATTGACGTGGAAACGAATGAGGTGCAGATGACAATATGCTACAACAACAGGAGGGAAGCAAATACGCTCTACAGTTTAATTCCAGCGCCCACGATGAAACTTGCATTGTCCGATTTTGCATTCGTCGATTTGAACGTGACTTCCTTGCAGTATACTTGGTGTCATTTGACATCATGCAGCAGTAGCCGAACCAGTCTGATACATCCCACGCACTCATACATTTAGTCTGCTAGATAGTGTAATTTTGGGACAAGTAAGACTGTTGGCAGCATTGCTTTCAGTGGAGAAACAAGCATTGTTTGGCTGCACTGAATTCTTCAGTATGGCTACATTATGCAGTAAGTAAAGAAACAAACAATTAATAACGTTAAAAGAATGCCCTCCAACACGAAATTGCACTAAAAGTAAAGAAATTATATTAAAAATAATGGTTGTATATAAAAACATCAAAAAGTTGGAAGGAATTAGAAGCAAATTGCCACATCGCATATTAAAAAGAAGAGCCTAATTTTTAATTTAATTAATTTAATTAATTTTTATTTGTGTTTTATAAGAAAATATCCATCATTTCTTATAAGTTAAGTGAAGTTTTTAAGTTACAAATTATTATATTTGTATACGTAAATTACTTATCAGACCTTGATCTGATATCGCTTACAGTTCTTAGTATGCAAAATACATTAAACGCTGGCCTTCTGTACTTAAGAGACAGGTCAATCTTGGTCCTGGAAAGCAACAATTCAATTGTTGCCCTGAAGGACAACCTTTCAGCACATTTACATCCCTGATGTTCCCTGGTAAACACTATAATGGTTAAAAAGAACCTTTGATACTACACATAAGGTAAACTACAAGACTATAGAGCAGACAAAATAACCACTATGGTTAGGCAACAAATTGTTACAGTTATCCAATATTTATAGTTAAATGCATGCATGCATAAATATTGAAAGCATTTCAATGTATTCAAGTGTATGTGTGATTGAAGTAAAAATGGGTAATCTGAAAATTAACTCAAGTTTTTTGCAACTCTTTTATAAATGAAAAACTCTAGCTGACTTAGATTGTACTGAACAAGTGCTATTTTAAACAAATAATTTAATTAATTTCAATTACCAACTTCTACAATCACTAGGAAATTATTAGACAATTTCCTAGATTGTGTAGACTTACCCCATATAATTTTAATTTTATTAAGTGCTCATAATATGCCCTAATATCAGACAAAATTTGCTCACAGAAACAAGTGAGATGTCACAGAAATGGGTGGAAAGGACTGGCTATTTTTCTGTCTTAATGTACACCTTATAGTCTTCCAAATTCCGGAAATCTTATATAGCCTGTAATAAACTGTAGTAGTGGAAAAAAGATTAAAATTGTTGAATACCTTTTAAATAATCACAGTAGATGATATATTAAATCCACAAAAATGTTCATTGAAACTTCAAAAAATAATGTCCAGGTCTTGTGAATCAATTTTAGTCTTAGAAGCTGAAACACAGTGGCCTTGGTCACTGAAAATGTGCTTTTAAATATGAAAGAATAAGACAAATTTTATGTGTTACATTTATATTATACACTAACCATTATAATTTACTTTTATATAATTTCTACTAATTTTTCTTAAAAAAATGCTTATTTTACTATATACTTTACTGTTGAAGAAAACTAAATAGTCTCATTGCACATTTTGTTGCAGGTGCAAGGATATAAGAAACAAAAGTGATCATTAAATGTTAAACCAAAGATATCTGCAGAATGGTCTTGAAATTTGTATAAGTGCACAATGGTTTTAGAATACTGACCTTCACCCATAAAACAGACAGTGAGAACAAGTCTAACCTTCTTTCTCTTCTGACACCTTCTAACTACTATATCACTCCTGAGTTACTTGATATAATATGCAATGTGCAATTTTGGGAGAATATAATACACAATTGGGAGATTACATTACAATATTTACAGCTCAGAGAAAATGTTGGAAGTGTCCTGCACCAGCATCTATACATGTTTGCACTCATCTCACCATATTCTCTGAAGTTTTACGGAGAGTATCCTCGCCGATGTTACATATTTCGGTTCGAATGGATTCCTTGATAACAATACCTAATTGTCCGTGGCCTATTCTTGTACACTCTATTTTTTAGATACCCCCACAAGAAAAAATCCGGTCAGGTTAGGTCAGGGGATCTGGGGGGCCACCGACCTTTTGAGATTATTCAATTATCAAAGAAACTGGTTACAAATAGTCAACATAAAAAATTCAATGCCATGGGCGGCAATTAATGTCAATTTAATGTCAGGACGGCACGTTGGCCAAGGTAGCTCAATGGGTTAGAACGACTAGACGGAAACCAGGAGATCCGTGGTTCAAATTCCGGCCATGGCATTTAATTTTTCATGTTGACTCTATCTATCAGCAACCTTAGCCTATGTACGGCTAGTGTGAAGAAATGATTAATTTCCATCAATTAACTAAAACTGGTTACAAGTTCCATGGTGTCATTAGATGTATGGCATGTTGCTCCATCTTGATGGAAATAACGTTTTTTCAAGCTCCTGAAAGGTCTTGAAGATACCCATATAAACTTCAGTTTCTACAGTCATTTCAAAGAAAATGGGACCAACAATCCATAGATGCTGGCAGAGGACACTTCCAGCATTTTCTCTGAGATGTAAATAGTGTAATGTAATCTCCCAATTGTGTATTATATTTTCCCAAATTTGCACATGTGTCCTATTATTGGTTCAAAAGTTATTGCCTATTCAAATGGTTCAGGTTTATACGGATCACGCTATATTAAGTGTTCATAAAGAAATGGATATTGAAAATTATGTTGAATGGTTATGTAAAATGTTATTTCCAAATTTATCCCTTAACTCGGTGCTAGCAATAGATAATGCCTTTTTTATATTTTCTTTAAGAAAATATATGCTTTCTTGGTTATAAAACCACAATATCCCGTTTGATGAAATTATACCAAAACAAAACTGCATGATTTAATTCTAGCCAATAAGCCGACTCAGAAGAACTTTTCGATTGACCAAATATTATGAGAATATAACACTGCAACCTTAAGGCTTCCTAATTACATCCGGATATGAATCCTATGGAATTAATATGGATAGATGGCAATCAATGTGTTTCTTGCAGATACGTAATCTTTAAAATGAAAGATGAAATGTGCTGTCAATAATTTGAGCATATTGGACAAATGGAATGGGAAAATGTATGCCATCAAGTGGATGAAATAAAACAGAAATATTAGGCAAAACATACATTAACAGAAGAAAAAATTGAAAGAGTTATAATTGAAGACAATTGGATGGAAACAGTGACAAGGATAACAGTGATAATGACTCAGACACAATATGTTGGGCGTAGACGAATTAAAATATGATTAAAGGCAAAATTGTTTAACTCAGTGTTAAATTGTTGTATTTGGAACTTAAGTATTTAATTTGCTAGAGACTTCCCTGAATAGCAACACAATCCAGTGATTCTCGAGAGGTTGAAGTCATCTCAATGAGATATCATTGCCATTGAAGTCCACGAAAAACAGTTAAGAGACTCGCATCAATGCTTTCATTTAAATATTTAGTGTTCAAAACCCATTGCACTGCCTATACTCTTTCCACAACATCACAAAAAACTATTGGATGATGACTACTTCTAAAACTGACAAAACATTAAAAATTCTAAAAGATTCAAACCAATAAAACCAGATCTCAAAATGGCCAGTGTCACAAACAGTATTTGAGATCAACTGTGCATTTTAAAGAGATTTATATCTTCTAAGTATAGATGCTTATCTTTCTCTTTTGATTTATCACTTAAACAAAATTCTACCTTGATAAAGAGAACCTTGAACGCTATATACATTTTACTTATCACATGCATATTCCACAAGCTGCTTCATATTTACTAACAATTACTTATTCTGAGTTGTATCTTAACTGCATTATTACCTTACTCCCTTTGAGTATATGATACCAGACAGAAGTGCCTCCAAAGTCCACATGGAAATCTGTGTAACATCCCTTCACAGACATAAGGCAGTATTTCTGAACTTTGGGATACATCATTTCATCCAGAACATTGGTGGATTCTGTCTGTGCTTCTTTAAGATGTCTTGGCCAAACCACATCAACCCAATCTATCTGCCTTACCTAAAAAGTATATTGATTTTAGAACATAACACAAAAAGATCACCATATAAAATGTATACTTATGTGACTGTATCTCTAGCTCTGACATTTAGCATATCACAATAAATCAATTTAGAAATCTTCCTTTACTGCAAAAATTCTAAGTGCTAGTATGCTAAAGGCAGCCCTTCTGATATATGCCTTCTACCATCACAGAACGTCAGGGCCAAAGATAAAGGGGCAGCACTATAGTCTACATTTGACAAAGAACAGTATATAGGTGGAAAGTAAAGCTTGTAGGACAAGTTGAGTATATAGGGTAGAAACTTCCTGACAAAACAAATCACTGACTGGAGACATGTGTTCTAATCTGAAAACTTTTATGTACAGGATGAACCAGATCACCCGTAATGTTGTTGAATTTGGTAAATGTTGCATTAACATTTTCAAAACAAAAATATTCAAATTAAGTATATGTGAACTTTCATTTCAACTTAATATCAGTAATTTTAGAATTCAGATTTCAGGGCCACTGGAATATCTCTTTAAAATTTTGAATGTGTAGAAATTTAATTTGTAGAAAACTGAAGCTACTGACAGTGAAGCAATACAAATGTTATAAATAAATTACAGCAATTTGTGACAATTTTCACTTATCTGTTTTTAACTGACAAATCCTCCAAGACTATTAAATTTTAGATGAGTCGCATATTTTACACATCTGCTTCACTTTCGTACCTATTTTGAGGACATGTTTCGCAAATCTTCGTTTGCATCTACGGTTCTTGTGCGACTGACGCTAGATCCAGCGGTGTGGGTAATTCTGGGGTTGTTGCTGCCATCTGTTGATTTAGTGATGAACTGAAATGTGGGATTCCACACAAACATGCAACCATCAACAGTCTGACACACAGATTAGTAAATCTACCTCTCAGCCAGCAAGAATATCAAAACGAATACCATCAAATCTTAAAAACTGCAATTAAAAATGGATATGGAAAAAACCTTGTAGATAAAAAACTAAAATTATTCAAACTTCAAAAGAAATTAAAACAGATCACAGCTCTCACACCAATAAAACAAGAAACTAGATTTGCTAAATTTACTTACCACCCCTGGGCCACAAAAAAGTTCCAAAAAATATTCAAGAAATACAATATAACATTGGCACCAAAAAACAATTACAACATTAAAAACCTACTTCACAGTAATAATACTGATAAGATAAAACCAGAGGAAAAGTCAGGCATTTACAAAATTAAGTGTAAAGACTGTGAAAAAATGTACATAGGAAGGACAAAAAGGAACATAGGCACTAGAAAGAAAGAACACTTCAGGCACTTAAGATACAAAAATATTGATAAGTCCGCAATAGCAGCTCATTTCTGGTCTGAAAATCATGAAATTGAAGATAGCACAGAATTACTAAAATACGTACAAAAACATAGTGAACTCGTCATATGGGAGAGGATATACATAGAAAAACATAAAAACCAACTAATGAACTTTGAAATCCCGCTAGAAGAGAATCCCACATTTCAGTTCATCACTAAATCAACAGATGGCAGCAACAACCCCAGAATTACCCACACCGCTGGATCTAGCGTCAGTCGCACAAGAGCCGTAGATGCAAACGAAGATTTGCGAAACATGTCCTCAAAATAGGTACGAAAGTGAAGCAGATGTGTAAAAAATGCGACTCATCTAAAATTTAATAATTTTTCGCTTCACTGTGGTGTTCCAATACAGTTGAATCTCGATACCTCCAAGACTAGTTTTGTGATGCCTCCATCACAGCTCACGCTGGCAAATTGAGTGTACTTTGGTAGGTGATTGGTAATTTGCTATCATCCTGCCAACTACAAAGTAATTTTGAAGTGAGGTTTGTTACAAATTGTTGTAATTTATAATAAGAGTAGAGGTGTCGTAAAGTACCATTAGGAAAAGCTCTTCACAACTGAGTTGGAGGTTGAAAATGGAAGCAATGGTCTTTGAAACTAGTCCCTCAATAATATAAAAGAAGTAAGTGACGAGTGTCAATAAACCGACTACAAATAGTTTTTACAATTAATTTTGACGTCACTGTTACTAAATTCCTCCAAACACACATAACCAATAAACATTTTTTTTTTCTCTGCCAAAAGACATAAGCATTCCATAGAAGAGTTCAAGAACTGTTAAATAAGAGTGTAATATATATCTCACTTACAATTTTTAAACTACACAAAATTATACTTACCACTGTTGGGGTTTGTACATAGTTCTCTAATTTAGTGTGTGAGAATTCCAAAGAAATGACATTGAGAAGTTTGTCCTTGTTTGGATCATCATAATACCTCTGCCATTCTTTCATAGTCATTTCTACATTTTTCTGTGTGTTTACATCCATGACATCCAAAACACGTCTTGAACCTAAAATGTAATTAATACATAATCTCAAATAATTTGAAAAATGTTTAGAATTGGATCATATTCTTAATATATGCACCTATACATTACTAGCTAGAAATATGATAAAAATTGTGATTGGAGAAGTCCTCTGAGACATAAATGAAGTTGCAGGATTCTATACCAACACCATATAAATACAATCTGTAAGTCTTTATTCACAGCCATGTTTTAGCAGATTTTAATCCTGAGTTTGTTGATAGTACCCTCAAACCAAAAGCAATTTGGTGTAAGATTAGAGCTTAAATAGGTTTTATATTTGAAATTCCTGTATCACATTGTAAGTACTTGAGTCCCAGGCTTCATCATTTAACTCTTAATATTTTGATAGTAGGTGTATCAACAGTGATACAAACAGTGTATCTCGGATGCGAGAGCCCCTAGTGGTCTACCGGGAAAATACACGAGTCAATTGGAGAATTTAATGTCAGGACAGCATGTTGGCCATGGTAGCTCAATGGGTTAGAGTGACTGGATGGAAACCAGGAGATCTGTGGTTCAAATCCCGGCCATGGCATTGAATTTTTCATGTTGACTCTATCAATACAAAACCTTAGCCTATATATGGCTAGTGTAAAGAAATAATTTCTATCAATTAACCAAAATGATGTGTCTTATTTAGGTTTATATCTAAAATATTTGGTCAGAAGGATCATAAATAGCTTCATTATTCATATGAAACATCTATCACTGACCATTATCAAACTACAACCTAACATTAGTCAAAGTTTAGCACAAAATAATGTCTTATTCAATCAAAAAGTTAAAACTTGCTGAGAACTTTATGCTTATATTGCTCAAATATGTCATTCTACAAAATTAAAAAGCTTAAGCTATTGACAGTGAAGCAAATATAATTAATAAATTATAATAAATAATAGTGAATTAAACATAGAGTCAACATGAAAAATTCAATGTCATGGCTAGGATTTGAACTACGGATCTCCTGGTTTCCGTCTAGTCACTCTAATCCATTGAGCTACCATGGTAAAGTGCCATCCTGACATTAAATTCTGCATTTTACTCGTATATTTCACCGGCAAACCACTAGGGGCTCTCACATTCGAGAGACACCATTTGTGGCGAATTATTATTGTAAGTATTTGAGTCCCAGGCTTCATCATTAAACTCATTATTTTAGTTAATTGATGGAAATTAATCATTTCTTCACACTAGCCGTTAGTAAGCCGCCACAAATGGTGTATCGGATGTGAGAGCCCCTAGTGGTTTGCTGGGGAAATATACGAGTCGAATGGAGAATTTAATGTCAGGATGGCACGTCGGCCATGGTAGTTCAATGGGTTAGAGCGACTGGACGGAAACCAGGAGATCCGTGGTTCAAATCCCGGCCATGGCATTGAATTTTTCATGTTGACTCTATCCATCAAAAACCTTAGCGTATATACGGCTAGTGTGAAGAAATGACTAATTTTCATCAATTAACTAAAGTGAATTAAACCTTTGTTTATCTTTGATACCTTAAAAAATCCTGTGTCTATGGGTGATATCAATTTCATAGGAGCCTGTCTTCATATGTGAAAAACTATAAAGAAGAATGAACTTTCTTCTACCCCATCTTGTAAACAACTGAAATAGCACATTTATATTTGACTGAACCTTTTGTTTGTATTACAGTGTCATATATATGACTTAATAACTTGTTTACTGCATGAGTAGTCCAGCCCCTAAGCTATCCAAAGCTCAAATTTTAGAGCAGCCACATTACTAATTTTTAGATCTGCACATCAAAACTAATGCTATTTTCCAAGAAGCAAAAGCTTGTAGGGAACCTTAACTGCTCTATTATTTGTGCTAAAATTGAGTACAAAATATAATTAAGACAAATTAAATATAATTGTATTTTATAATATTTGAATACTCTTTTAATAAAAAAAAAGGCTGCAATATATTTCTACTTACCTACACACATGCGAACATCATTGACTGAGAAATTGGTGCTGGGGACACGTAACCCAAGACCTGCTTTGTCACGGAACAGCAATGGTGTATTGAAACCATGCTTCTGAAGATAAGCCAGATTGAAATCTATTAAAAGGAAAAAAAAAAAAAAAAAATACTTATTAAAACCAAGATTTAACTACCTGATACATAATTACACCACTTTATCTTCTTCCCAAAATACTTACACAAGCTTTATAATAAATTTCAAAAACATATGTATATGAGGTACAATAATCAGAGCCATGAAATGCATAAGACATGAACAGTTGGACATACACTTTGTAGACTGGAGGGTGCCCTTCAGTGCTAGCCAGCACATGATCGGTTGGAACAAGAGGGGAGCTCCCTATTAAGGAAATCAAGGGAAATCTAATCAAGAAGAAATGGGAAACTCTGAGACCAACCTATGGCCGAGTGTGAAACTTCTCAAAGCTCATGCAAGTGTCGAGAGGGGCACATTTGCCCAAAACTTAGTTGTGAAGTTGAGTACTTGCCTGCTTACTCAGTGAGTTTCACAAGAAGAGCCTAGTGTTAAGACATTCCAATGAGCAACTGGTAGAGAAAGTACGAATCATGGGTTTGCCACTCCAGTGAGAGATATAAGAGAATGCCTTTTGGATAATTACAATGCTACAGGCAAGTAGAAAGTGAAGAACCGGTAAAGAACTGCATGAAGTCCACTGATAAACACTGCAGTTGGGCGCCCTTATATACACATCTGCAAAAAGTCAGTATGTAAAGGCATATTGTTGCACAGTTATGTGCCGAGGTTCTACCCAATCAGTCCTGGGTCCGCAGGTTGGAAGACCCCGGCCTCCTTCAACCCGGGAGCGATGGATACTCCGGGACTCTTTCCATAGAGCAATACCTGATTTCTTAAAAAGCCCCCCCCCCCCCCCCCACTGATAAAAACGTCATGAGAGGATGGAAGTGGATAAGCCACTTACGCGCATCAACCCCGCAGGGAAGACTACCGAAAACCTCGGTGGAGCCGCCTGGTTATCTACCACATCTTCTACTAGCTCTGTAGGCTAGTACTCGGGACTCATTAGCCAACCCTCTACCCCCTCCGGGCAGCCGTAGCCTGGCCGGGGGTACCCAATTCCCCGTGGGTGTCGGGAGCACACTGCCCCCTCGAGTCCAACCCAATCCGAACAGCTCCCCGACGGGAGGGTTCGGCAGTTCGGCCTGACGTTCCTCTAGTAACTTCAGAGGTACAACGAGTGCTAAGGGTCCGCAGTGCTCGCACTAAAGCAGCTGAAGGGGACAGATCCCCTCCCCTATGGAACATATTCTTGCACAGAAACTCCAATGTAAGATTTATATTGGAGAAACACTGCTTTATGCCCAAGATTGCAATCATGGACTGAAACAGTTCATTTAGAAAGCTACTTGTCCACTAACCAACCATATTAGTCATCAATCAAGAAACACCCTATTAAATTCTACTGAAAAGTGGCACAATTCTCAAGGTATCATCTTCATCTCTGGAACTACTATGTAATGCAATCAAACATTCCAATGCTTAAAAAGTATAAAGGAGTTAAGCATAACAATGTTAAGGTTATAATGCCAAAACATTTTTAAAGCCTTTAAATCAATATATGTATATAACAACAAGAGCACAACAGAAATAAAAAGAGTAGAGTATCCTCCCCAATTTTACTTATTTCGGTTCGAATGGATTCCTTGAGAACATCAATTGTCTGTGGCCTATTCTTGTACACTATTTTTAGATCCTCCCACAAGAAACAAATCTGGTGAGGTTATGTCAGGGGATCTGGGGGGCCACAGACCTTTTGAGATTATTCAATTATCAAAGAAACTGGTTACAAGTTCCATGGTGTCATTAGATGTATGGTACGTTGCTCCATCTTACTGGAAATAATCTTCTCTCAATTCGATATCAGCTCTGTAAAACTTCAGAGAAAATAGTGAGATGCGTGCAAACATGTATAGAAGTTAGTGGAGGTCACTTGCAACATTTTCTCTGAGATATAAATAGTGTAATGTAATCTCCCAATTGTGTGTTATATTCTCCCAAAGTCACACATATGTCCTACTATTGGTTCAAAAGTTATGGAATATTGAAATGGTTCAGCTTTATATGGATCGCACTATACCTGACCCATGGGTTCTTTTCGGGGATTTTCCTGGGTCACCAGGCGAATGCTGGGAAGGTTAATTACATCCCCTGAATTTCCTGTCCCTCCATTTCATCTCATTTAGTGGTCTCTTTCAGGGTAGAAGTATCGGTGGGTGTCTTGGCATTGCATGGCAGGATAAGCTCCTGGTAAACCCTTCCTGCTCCAGTAGGACATCTCTGGTCTTCAGGGCGATCTGGTGGGACCATTTCCGGAACAGTAGGGTGGGATGCCGGTTGTTCAGGCCTGCCGGAGAGTTTCCAACTGGTAAAGTGTAGGGATCCTGCCCTCTGCACTATTGTGGCTCCGTGGGATGGCCATCCTATGTCTCCTCTCACCTAATCCTTCCTCCCAGTGGCGCCCCACTTGGGGCATAGGTACAATAGACCAAGTTTGTCTAATCCCCTCTGTAGTGTAGTCCAGTCAGTCACTCACTCAGTCACTTTACATCACAACCTTTCTTATGG
The DNA here is from genome assembly GCA_030765055.1 of Mantis religiosa. Taxonomy (NCBI): domain Eukaryota; kingdom Metazoa; phylum Arthropoda; class Insecta; order Mantodea; family Mantidae; genus Mantis; species Mantis religiosa. The sequence goes on along the minus strand of CM060953.1, from coordinate 21,713,734 downwards.
AACAGCAGTTTATGTCAAATTGAGAAAAACATCTTGCTTGCTTATATATAACTACAAGTGTTTCCTAATGGGTTGGAGTGAAAAGTACAGGGAAATAATCTCTGGACAGCATTTATGGAATTTATCTGTGGAGGTGGTGGTGGGGTAGCTCCTCTCTTTCCCTCTTTATCTCAACTGGCCAATCGACTAGCGCTGGAAAGAACAGCCGTGCATATGGTTAACTTGGTCCTCAGCAGCTATCATAATATGCAATAATATGCATTTTGTCATACAAGTATCTTCAATTAAATAAAAAGTTAGGCATTTTTGAGGAGGAAACCAACGACAAATTTTCCATGTAAAAGAATAGTGGAGGAAAGGACTCCCTGGAAGTCTGTTTCACTCTTAAAGAGCTGCTCAACTTAAATACCAGGTTACCAACTTTTTAGTCTCCCTCCCCCTCTCCCTCTCCCTCTCCCTCCCTCCCCCCTCTCTCCCTCTCCCTCCCTCCCCCCCTCTCTCCCTCTCCCTCCCTCTCTCCCTCTCCCCCTCTCCCCCTCTCCCCCTCTCCCCCTCTCCCCTCTCCCCTCTCTCTCTCTCTCTCTCTCTCTCTCTCTCTCTCTCTCTCTCTCTCTCTCTCTCTCTCTCTCTCTCTCTCTCTCTCTCTCTCTCTCTCTGAAAATGCTTTCTTTACATTCATAACATAACCCACGGCGCGACAGCCCATAGAGGACCCAACGCCTGCCAACCCGACTGCCGACCTCACGCCCCATACGCAAGGCGATCATCCAACCGAAACGGGGAGAAGATTGGTCAACATCTTGACATCCCCAGCCGGAATGTTGGTTTCCGTGACCAGGACCGCTTACCTATCGTAAGCTCCTCACTTTCCTCACGATTCTGAGTGGGCACCGGTCCTATACCCTGGACCTAAAATCCGCACCACATGGGTAGGATCGATTTCGTGCCGCTTTCCGTGGACAGAGAACCAAGGCATTACGCCTTAGCCCACTACGCCACGGCGCAGGACTTTCTTTACATTCAGAGCACTCCAAAACCTGCATTTTTCTGAAATGTAGGTGTCATATTTTTTAAAGAATACATTCTCCTTAATTTCCGTGTGTATCTAGGGATAACGTATCAGCTCTGGTGCAGAGTGATAACTTTTCAGGTACAAAGATCCTTAAAGGGTTGTAAAGTAAAGCCCATGGTCCCATGCCATAGATTCACGGCGCGTAAAAGAACCTCATGTCTGCTAAGGAGGCCTCTGAGCAAAATCAAGCGGTTCTTCATTCCCAAAAAATAATGGGGCTCTAGTTCAAAACACAAAAACATCGACATAAAAATTCAAATTATTCCTATTTAAAATAGATAAGAGTAATCGCAAAATATTTTAAGCAGTCATTTAATTACATAATTTACAGATTGAACAAAAGGTTTCGAATTTAATCTGTAAAAATTAATAAATCTTTCCTCGATTGCTTACAATTTCACTTAAAATTCAATTTTTCTATTTGTTTCTCTACTAAAATTTCGGAGCGTGAGTCTTCAAACTCAATGAGTATTAGAATGTGAACAAAACACGCCAGAATAGCGTTTACATGACCATTCTCAGCACCTGTGGCTCGCCCACCCCTTGTTATGACGCCTTCCTTTACAGCAACACTCAATAAGGCGTGAGGGGCTATGAGTGCCAACTTAATTGAGAGATTGCTGACAATCGTGGATCATTGGGGTTTAACACGGTTTGTCCTTGTCCGCAGTTGTGACCTACGTCATAGGCCCTGAATCCCTCGCAACGGCTTAGGGTTCTTAACCCGGGACTTCGCTTTGGTGGTATTTTTAAGTCACGTATCGGCAACTCTGCAGCTCTGAGTTCTACAAACCCAAGATGGGCTAAGAAAATCAAAAAGAGAAACTCCTGAAATATTAATCGCATTCAATTTCTTTCAGTTTGAAGACGATCCATACACATGGCTGCCTGTTATACTCCTATCACACAAAAATGCCTATTTGAATTGCATTAACTTAAACTAGATAATACTTTAAATTCAAGACAAAGTGATTACATACCTGAACCAACCATCTCCTTCACAAAGCACTGAGAGAATCTATCACTTTCAATCTTATCTTCCAAGCGAAAGTTACGTCTTCCCTCAATCTCTTCATCTCCAAGGGCCCAATCATCTGTGTAATGTTTCCGCTCCTTTCGGTCCCTCTGAAAGGAATGTGATTTTCAAGTTAATGTCAATGAAACTTACAATTTGCATCTGTACATGAACCATCACTTATTTCTTTGGGGGCGAGCTCTGACTGCATTATTAAAATACTACAGGGCAGAGCGTTGGCCTTCAGTGACAGCACGCTGTAAACTTGCGTACAGTACATGACGAAACACAAATAGAGCACTTAGGAGCTGTGTGTCTGATATAAAATGTTAGTCAATTAATTACTATATACACAAATGCAAATTACCATTGAGCCACCCTTGACACAAGGAGATTTTAATTACCCCATCTTTCACCTTGTCAGAATATTCAATCACGTTATTATATGATTTCTCGCCCCTGACGATGCATGACACGTTGCTGTCCAGAAAACATGATTGCATCAGAACAGAGCGTACATACACTGGACTCGCCGTGCTCACGTAAACAACTCTGTTCGCATTATTTTACGGTACGCTTACTGATTGCCCAGGACAAGAAGGCAAGCTAGAGGAATGTGGAACGTAATCACTTTTGTTGTCCGAACGTAATCATTTTGTTGCCCGTACGGTGTATATGCTCCCCTTCCGAGTATGACAAGAATGGAAGGTTCGTTTAAAATACACAAGTGTTGTCACATAGTTCACCCATACATAATTAGTACAGCTGCATTTACTGCAACATTACAGATCTGGCAGCATGGATGACTTAGTATATGCACTCTCATACACTCATTTCCTACATAACAGATCCGTTACCGGAGCAGATATACAGTTCAAGCTCTTCTGCCCTTCATACCAATCTAGCCTTCTTGTCGTGGGCATACAGTACACACTTTGACATGTACTGCTCACCCAATACAAAAAGGCAAGACAGAGGAATGTGTAACGTAATAACTTTTGCTGTCCACATGTTTGTGCTCACCGTTTGGCTAAGATAAAGATGCTAGGTTCACGTAAAATACAGTGTTGTCACATCACTCATCCATACATAATACCTATCACTACAGTTACGGCAACAAGCACAATTCTAGCAGCATGGGTGACTCATATGTATAGTCGCGCTGCTGGAACGTTTACCATGGATATCTTTATTAACAGAAACCTCTCAGATAACGCGCTGATTACACTGGGCAACAACAACAAAAGATTTTTAATGTTTCGAGCACTTCATGAGGCAATTCCTACTAATTTTGGGTTGAGAAAAACAAATATAACAATGAAAAAATTAGCTCTAGTTTCTACGATATACACAAGGTGGAAGTATTACATATTAACGGATTGAGAGAAAAGGATACATTTTAATTACATACATGCTAACAACAATGAAACTGCATTTGATATTTTTAACTGGTAATTAATTACATGCTAAGAGTTCTAAATTGCTGGAAAAATACTTCGCAGATAGTCATGTCTGAAGAGAATCCTATTGACTTCGTCGTCTTCTAGCTTGCCTCTTGTGATGGAGTTCCGCAGAATCCCTATACAAAGACCAACAGTAATCCGCAAGCATTACTTCATTCCAACGGTCCTGATATCTTTGTTCCATAACAGAAATGTCCTGATGGAATCTCTCCCCATGTTCATCACTAACAGCTCCACAACTAGGAGGGAAAAGTCTAGGTGGGAGTGGAGAAAGTGGATCTTAAGGGACATGTTGCATCCAAAGTTTCGGTATTTTTGCAGGAGCACTGTCACCAAATGCTTAAAGTTGTCATCTACGGTATTTTGACAGGGAAGCGCACTCCCCCCCCCCCAGAAAAAAATCCCCCAAATTTAAAATCTTCACTCTAAAATCTGAAATTACACTTCATATTCAAAACAAGAGCTGATCTATCATTTTTATGGTGCTTTTTAAATTCAGCAGATGGAAATACATGTAAATTCACTATTTTTAAGCCCGAAACATTTTCATTGTCGCCCAGTGTTATTCTTTTAAGACAGAGGGGTACTGACGCGCCCCTCGTTCGTGTGCACGAATGAACGCATCACTTCAACCAATGGAATTCGCACGAATCATAAATGACATGTTCACTCCACGTGGAGTAATCAGTGCGTTATCCGAGCTGTATCTATTACCAAAGATAAATCCATGGTAAGCGATCGAGCAGCGCGACTATACCCTTATACACTCATTTCGTAGTAAACAGATCCACTATCGGATCAGATAACAGTTGAAACCCCTCTTCCTCTTCATGCCCCGCTTGTCTTCTAGTGGCGTGCAGACAGTACACTGAACTCGCTAAGTGTGTGCCATTGGCTCACGTAAACATCTGTTGTTGGCATATTTTCCCAGTACGCCTCCTAGCTTTGCCATGTAGTACCTAAAGTCTATGTATGCACACTAGCAGATTTAAGGTACTGTACTAATAGTTTAAATCAGAGCTGCCATCGAGTGTAGCTGAGGGTGACTCCCCTCCTTTTCCTCTTCAGTTTTTCGCTTAGTGGCGCGGGTGTGCAGGGATCAGCTGACTGGCATTGGCTGTTGCGGTACGTCTACACCCGTTGTGTTTTAAAACAAATGCAAGTAAGCGGCGGACAGTCAACATGTGCCGTTACAGAGCCCGACATCGACAAATAGCTAATAAAAATAACTGCACCTAAATTATGAACTAATTATTAATATGTAGCTATAAAAGTATAATTCACAATGGAATTCAATACACCTTACATACATAAAAAATATGAGTAAATATTTTAAAAATTCGCATGTTCTTCCTCACTCCAGTATCTATTACGTCACCTGCGAAGGTTAACTAGGAAGGGGAAAAGGTAGCCACCCTGTTTCCTCTCAATGACACCAGGCTCATGCGGTTTCGTCTATGTGCCACATTCGGGAGGTCCGGATTCGATCCCCGTGACCGGCCTCCCGAACCAATGGGTTTTATCGGGGTTTTCCTGGGTCGCTAGGCTGGTGGTCTCTTTCAGGGTAGAAGTGTCGGCGGGAGTCTCGGCGCTGCATGACAGGATGATATGTTTCTGATAAACACATCTCCGACAGGACGGTCTCCGGTCTCCGAACCCGGTGTGGTGGGGCCGTTTCAGGACCACCACGTGGGATACCGACTGTACTGACCTGCCGGGGAGTTCCAAACTGATCAATAGTAACGACCCTGCCCTCCGCATTATCGTGACTCCTTGAGATCGGCCACCCTCTGTCTCCCCTCGCCTCATCTTTCTTCCGGCGATGTCCCACTTGGAACATAGGTATAGTAGATCAAGTCTGTACGTAGAAAAGGAGTAGAGGAGGCCGAAAGCGAAGTCAATACACTTTCCATGATATCGCGAGATTACAGAAATATTTCTAACCATTTTTAATATTATTTTAAAGATTTCTACAGCTTTTGTTTGCCACTTAGGGTTAATTAGCCATAAACTGTAGAAGTTCACCTCTGCAATGTGGGGAAATGAAATGTGCAGTGTCTAGTGCCCGTTTTTAATGCACGAGGCACCGCAGGCGGTAACACTGATATGAGATGAAGATTGAGCACTGGTGGAATGAGATGGCGGGGGAAGCCGGACATCCCGAGAAAACCGACCCCAGTGCCATGTTGTCCACCACAAATCTCACTTTCCGGTCGCCTGGGATCGAACTCGGGCCGCCTAGGTAAGAGTTGAGCGGTCTAACCACTCAGCCACGGCACGGCCTGTAATTTGGGAGTAGCGTCATCACATTCAAGAGATCCCTAGTTCGAAACATGTTTTCCCAGATTTTCCCTTATGCTGAAAAGACGAATGTCGAGTAACCCTTATGCTCCAAGGACACCGGCATCGTTTTACTCATTTCATTGTCCGATATGACAGTCCAGGTTAAGGACATCCCCCCGTGTTACTTTCACATGCACTTATACCCTCTCATTAATAAGTGGTATACACATTTAAAAAGTTAGAGTAAAACATTCAATGCTATAGCCGGGATTTGAACCACGGATCTCCACAGGTCTCCATCCTGTTTCTCTTAACTGAGCTACCATGGCCAACATGCCATCATGACATTAAATTCTCCAACTGACTCGTGTAGAAATTAATCTTTCTTCCACACTAGCCGTGTGTAGGCGATGATTTGGGTAGGTAGAGTCAGACTGAACAATTCAATGCCATAGCCGGGATTTGAACCACAGATCTCCTGGTCTCTGTCCAGTTGTGGGAAAAACACGAGTCAGTTGGAGAATTTAGTATCATACTTGGACGTTTTCATTGTAGCTTAATGGTTAAGAGCAACCGGACGGACACCGGGAGATCCGTGGTTCAAAACTCGGCTATGACAAATCTTTGCCTACACACAGCTAGTATGCAACATCGATTTATTTCCATTTAAATTTAAATAGCTACATTTAGTTATACTTTTCGCTGTTGACAAGATAGGGTCGTTGGACAGTTCTTGAAACTTATAGGTTCTCTATAATTTTGTTTACCGAATGTTAAAACGCGCACCCCAAACTACGAGTAGACAAATAATGCAGTTTTATCCAAGGGTATCAAAATACAACTAGAGGTAGGACTTACTTTCCAGCAACGCAAAAAAAGGTCCCTGAAAGGAATGTGCTCCCTTACACAGTGGGGTAAGGACAGCGAATGTGACGGGGAACGTATGCTACACAAGGAGCAGAATCGTTTAAAAACATGCGCCCTATTCACTCTGTACACTAAAACCGAGAAGATTCATTCACAAAGTAGAAGCCGTCACAATGTGTTTGAATGGTCTGTAATTGTACTGACATGGGGTGACAAATCTATCCAGGGAGCGTGTGGGAACCTTCTGCAATCCCCCTGCGCCTCAGGCCCCGGAGACTTTCTCTCTTGTGGTATACTGTAGAATTTCCCCAATTACTCATTTGTTGCCGTATCCAACAGCTAGTGTCCAAAAACTTTTATCCAGGCAGGTAAAACAATTCAAGCTTATGTTGAAGACCCGTTTAAGGCATCTACCTGCATAGGTAGAAGTAAATTTAATGTCGAGATTTCAATGGAAATATCTACATGTTTGAATGCCCTTCAGTGCCCTCTGCACTGTCGGCCGCCTTCTTTCTCCTCTCACCTCATCCTTTCTTCCGCATATGTCCCACTTGAGGTCTAGGTACAAAAGATCAGTCTGGTTGACGTGCTGAATCCCCTCCAAAGAATTTTATCATGACTTGTTTATTACTTCGATAATAGTTCCGGAGATTCGCTATAGAAACACACCAATACTCTCTCCCCCATAACTCCATAACCTCACGCGCCGAACTGTCTGGCTTTTAATTCTTCGTGGCGCAGGGGATGGTGTGTTCGAGTCCGTCTCGGACATGGATGTTAGTAAATTTTTCTCTCTCGCTGTACGTGTATACATTCCTTATTTTTGGTCAAAATATTCAAACATACTTTTCTCAAATGGGAAGTCGTTGTTCGTTCCCCACCCCCTCATACTCATACAATGAGCTAGAATTTCAAAACCCTCACTCTTTAAAAATAGAAAAAAAAAATATTTTCTTTGTAAAAATGCTGTCAATTACCACGATCATATCAGTGTCGCTGGTGTACCCAATTTCGTGTTGCAGTTCTTTACCATGCCAGTTTATCTACTGTCCTTAAAAAAACTCGGTTTGAACCCGCGACCTTCAGATCGCTGAGCAGACCTCTACTAATCTAACTCACACACCCACTGTATTGTAAAATCTGTCTAGTAAATGGATGTGCAGTTCGAACTCAAAGGAACCTGACCCTCCCGCCCACTAATGACCGTCAGAAATCTGTCTCCACGCTTCAGAAATGGAACACTGTCGTTGAGGACCAATAGCAACCCTGATGTTCTTGAAATGACAGTCGTATGTTTACTCTACGTGGAGTGTCAGTTGCCAAAGTTCCAACTTCTAGTTGATCTGTTTCATTACGTGCAGAAATTCGTTGTGTATCACGATGTGGAGACCGTGGGAGGGAAATGCAGTGCTAAATGCAAATTAAGTAGAAGATAACTTTCAGTCAAGTGAAAATAATCAAAGTGAAGACAATAGTGTGAATAACTGGACCGGTTTATGTTACTGGAGAAGCCTATTTAAAAAAAAAAAAAAAAATAGAATCTGGGTCAGGAGGCCGTGACAAGCAAACGTTTTTAATTTGTCAGCGTTCTCCAATGTTTATCAATATTCTGAAGTGAAAAGACGTTCTCAATATATAAAAGATAAGTAGATTGTGTCTACTAAATGTACTTTCTCGTATGCTAAAAATTAGGTGGGTATAATAAGTGGATTAATAAGACATTATTAAAAATCCTTTGCTAACCTCAAACTCGCCATTTTGTAAATAGTACACCATCTGCATTGGTCATACAAAGTTAACCCACTCATATCTCCTTAGCAGAGTCGTGTACCGACAGTCGCGGCAGACAGACGTGTTTTGTGCGCGCTGCTTCCGTGAGTGTTTACAGTGTAACTGTGTTTAACTGTGGAATACGATATCTTCTAGTGAATTGTATCTTCACAATCAGTGCAAACAGTGTTCTTTTACTGACGTGTACTAGTGCCCTTTGGGTACAAGTGTGTTTCTTTCTCTTTCTCTATTTTTTTTTTCTTTTCTTTTCTTTCCTCACCTATTATGTCTCTCACGCCGGAAACTACCGGCCATCTAGTACGCTCAGCTATCGATATGGTTTATAATACCACTAGTGAATTCCCACAGTTACCAGTGCCTCTACAGCAAGCTCAAGCAGTGTCTACGCAGCCAACCCAGGTTTCTCGCACCAATACTTTTAATCCTAATTCACCAGTGCGTCAATCACCCTTACGCCCGTCACAATTACATCTTACCACGTCAACTGCTGCTATAGTTACCGCTAAAACTACGAGTGACGTTATCATGCATGAGACTGCCCCATCTAACAGTTCACCTGCAACCAGCTCTAGTCGCGCTGCTACACACGCTGCTGCTGCCACAGCTGGCCCGAGTAAGCGTCGCTGTACAGCTCCCCCATCAGAACAAACAAGTGCCTCGCGCTATGCTTACTCTGTTTCCACGCACAACCGCTTCGCACTACTAGAAAACAACACAGCCATGGACGAGACAAGCAACTCCGAGACACCTAAGGAAAAAGTTCCACCAATTTGCTTGCGCAACATTGGTAACTATCAACTTCTATTACAAGATCTAAAAAATAATGTTACCTCTGAATTTCACACAGAGCTTCGTGGGTCTATCCTTAAGGTTCATCCCTCTACTTCTGACGATTTCCGTAAACTTACTACATACTTCAGCTCCATACAACAGGAATACTACACTTACAGAAATCCGACAGATAAGCTTTTCTCGGTAATTATCCGAGACATCCCTCCTTCGCTCACTGATAAGGAAATCTATGACGAACTGTGCTTACAGAACTACCCAGTGCGGAAGGTCACTCGACTTATGAATCGGTCGAAACAACCCATTCCTCTCTGTGCGGTGGAATTGTTAAATAGCGATGATGGTAAAGCTATACTCAACCTAACTCGCCTGTTCTACAGTGTTGTTAAGGTGGAACATCGCCGTCGTAACACTGACATACCGCAATGCACCCGCTGTCAGAATTACGGTCACACAAAGAACTATTGTCAGCTGACCCCGAGGTGTGTTCGCTGTCTAGAGAATCATCACTTCTCACAGTGCACTAAACCGAGAGACACTCCAGCTCAGTGTGTTCATTGTCATGAAAACCATCCAGCTAACTACCGAGGTTGTCGGCATTATTTAGAACTGAAATTCAGAACACAAAATAGCAACACAAGGCAACAGCCTGGGAATTCTCATCGCTCTCGTCCCCTACAACAATCAGACAATCCTGCACAGCAACCATTACAACCCCCAGCTGCATCACCAGTACCTCCAACTTCTTCACCAGCAACTTATGCCAGTGTAACTTCTGCTTCCTCGACGAGGCGTACTACTGCACAACAAGATCCCTCTGACTCTTCATCTCTCTCGGCTCTGCTAATTAGCCTGTTCACTCAACTTCTAAGTTCTTTATCCACGTTCCTCACTCCTCTCTTACCGCAATTTACACAATGTTTCCAAAACGCTCTTCTAACTATTTTCTGAAATGGTGGCGTGTAATAGGCCATTTCTTTCATCACTCACTCTCCTGAACTGGAACGCTAATGGCATACGCACTAAACGTGCCTCCTTCGCTGCCTTTCTCAGCTTGCACAGTATAGATGCTGCCTGTATCACCGAGACTCATCTTCTCCCGAATGAACGTTTCTCTGTTCCAGGCTACAAGATTTATAGATTTGATCGGAATGCACCTACCGCCTCTGGGGGAGTAGCTGTGCTAGTTAAACGTTCTCTGACTCATCATGAAATATTCCTACCTGTGATTCCCGGTTTTGAGGTAGTGGGCATTAAACTCTCTCTTCGCGATAGCAACGATCTCGTTCTAATGAGTGCTTACAAGCCCCCAAATAGTAAGCTTAATACTCACTATTTCTCTCTCCTTTTCCCAGCAGAGAGCAGCACTCTCTTGCTAGGGGATTTGAACTCGAAGCACACTTCTTGGGGCTGTAGAGTCACAAACCCGAATGGACGGCGTCTGTTTGACACTATTAATGCCACTGGTCTTCACATACTGGCTCCCACAGAACCGACTTACTATTCTGGCAACCCACAGGTAGCTCCTGACATTTTGGACATTGGGGTACATCGCAATATACGATTACCTGCATCGATTTCTGCACTGCCAGCGCTCGATTCCGATCACTGTCCAGTGTTGGTCACATTTAACCTCACTCCTAATATTTTGCCACAAATCCCGCGACTCATCGATGGTTTTGTCAACTGGGACATCTTTCGCACACACCTGGATGCTGCACTCCACACATCTTATCAACTGGGTACTGCGGATGCCATAGACACTGCCGTTCACCATTTTACCTCTGCGCTCTCTTCCAGTGTACGATCCTCTACTATCCGCAGTCCTCAACCTCGCCATTTCCCCTCCTTGCCTATCCATATTACTCAACTCATCCAAGAGAAACATCGCATCCGTCGATTGTGGCAACGTCAGCGTCTACCCTGGCTGCGCCAAAGATTAAATAGTCTCATTCGACAAGTACGGACCGCACTAGAGCAACACCGATTTCAGGAGTACCAGCGACAATTAGCCACTATCCGTCCCGGAGATCATACCTTATGGAACATCACTAAGAGGATTCTCCGAGAGCCGACAGTGATTCCACCTCTTCAGGTTGATGGGACCCTTTTGAGTGACTCTGCTGCCAAGTGTGACGCTCTAGCTACTCACTACGAGCGTACATTTACGCCTAACACCTGTCTTGACTCTAATATTCCCTCTTCCGTGGACAGGGAACTCCTTGAGTACCAACTTCGTCCTACAGTGCACAACAGAATTTCGTTCACTACTCCACGTGAATTGTCCCGCTTTATCCATCGTCTTCCCGTTAAAAAGTCTCCCGGTCATGACCTTATCCCTAACGTTGTGCTGAAGAATTTGACAAACAAAGCCCTAGCTTATTTATCATCAATCTTCAATGCTGCTCTGCGCATTGGTCATTTTCCATCTACATGGAAACATGCGGAAATTATAGTCTTCCACAAACCCAACAAGCCAAAAAATCTTCCCTCAAGTTACAGACCAATCAGCTTATTACCTACACTTTCTAAGCTTTTTGAAAAGATTATTCATCAACGTATTTCTCATTTTTTGAACCATAATCAGATAATTCCGTCTTTTCAGTTTGGCTTTCGCCCGAAGCATGCTACCACTCACCAATTGCTCAGAATCACGCAGTCTATTATTCAAGGTTTCGAAAACAGGCAATACACCGTAGCAGCATTCCTAGATATCGCCCAGGCATTCGACAAGGTGTGGCACAGTGGACTACTACTTAAAACATATCGCATTGGTCTCCCTTATTATCTGATACAAATCATAGCAAGTTTTCTCACCAAAAGAACCTTTGTGGTGCGCATTGCTGGTTTCACATCCACCCGACGGCCTATTTTAGCAGGTGTACCTCAAGGTTCAGTACTTGCACCACTCCTCTTTAATATATTCACTTATGATCTTCCTGATATAGCTCCAGTTTGTACGGCGTTATACGCAGATGATACTGCTCTCTATTATTCTCACGTCAATATTCTTCATGCCATTCAGAAACTGCAAATTGCCCTAGATCAATTAGCTCATTGGTTCTCTCACTGGCGCATTTCCCTCAATACTAACAAGACAGAGGTTAAGATCTTCTCTTTACGACCTTATAGGGATCCTCCATCACTACGGCTGCTGGGGGAACCGCTCTCATGGTTACCAAGCAATGTGCCAGTGAAATACCTTGGGGTGTTACTGGACACTCGACTTACTTGGAACGCCCACATCTGTCGGTCTGTTACGCTTGCATTTGCCCGGATATCAAAACTGTACCCTCTACTCAACAGGCGCACTTCACTTGGTTATGAATCCTCCCTGCTTCTTTACACATCTCTAGTCCGTCCCATTTTTACCTATGCAGCTCCAGTCTGGGGTGGCACCAGTAAGACTAATCTCCGCCGACTGCAGGTACTACAAAACAGGGTGCTTCGCACAGTTACAAACGCTCCATGGTTCATCCGAAACCAGCAGCTTCACCATGAGTTTGGTCTTCTACCCGTTCACCAATACATCCGACGCCTGGCACGTCCATTCTTTTACAATCTCCAGGAGGTCCCTGGAGCTGTTACCTACCGTCTCGGCTGTCGCACTCGCCAGCCAACTCGCCTGAAGCGCAGACTGCCCCAAGATCTTCTTCTAAGTGACGTCTCCAGCACAGACGACTCAGACACGTGATTACTACCATCAGACTTTAAGTTCTCAATTTGTTTTACAGTTATCCTCCACATTTAGTTAGAGGAGTCGTTCATGGCTACCTCCATTGTTATGTATCCTGTTCCTATGTATCTTATAACAAACATCTGTAAAGCATAATTGCTGATCGATGGATAAAATAAAATAAAAAAAAAAAAGGGTACAACGGGAACTCTTTCTAAGCAAATTCAAGCGCTTGTTTTGAACAATAAACTTGGTAAGGGGTCATGCAATAAACCTGATGATAAATTCTGGGTATTCACAGAAATACAGTAAGAAAAACTGTGACGAAATGAATACCAAAGACGCTGATCAAGTGTGAAAACAAAAGGGAACGTTTCTCTAAAGTAGATAATTTCACATGCGTTTTAATTCGTGGAGAAATTTATATATTCTATGCAAAAGGGAGAGCACCCACCTTAGATGAATTGGTTGCACATTTGAAGGAAATTTGTGATTTTCCTTATGGGCACTGCACTTTGCGCGGTCTCCTAAAGGAGCTGGGTTTCAAATACCGCACTTTGAAAAAGATAAGGGTTATTATGGGATCCAGTAGAATTGTAGCTTGGCGATATATACATTTGTCAAAACTAAGAAAATTTCGCTGTGTGTGTGTGTGTGTGTGTGTGTGTGTGTGTGTGTGTGTGTGTGTGTGTGTGTGTGTGTCAAAACTAAGGAAGTTTCGCAGTAATGGACATAAGATAATTTATTTAGACGAAACCTCGTACGATACCCATGACGTATACAGAAAGGTGGCAACCTTGCAGAAAGGAGCGGGAGGAGGAGGGCCGGGGTTGTAAAACGATTATAAGGGTTCGTCAAAGGAGTTGGCCGACGAGCACACGAGTTAACTAAACAGACTTTACAATGTACAGCGAAGTGTAAATATGAACTTTACGTTAATTTACATTAACAAAAAGTAGCTGGATAAACTTTTGTAAGGACAGTTTGTAAAACTGGATAACGCAACGCATCAGATTTTCTTTCGCGGTTATCCCAAAGTCCAAAGCCAACAACATCTGACAGTCGCTTTGGTTTACTGCATTCTTTTCCCTACAACAACCAATACGCAAATGAGCAATGATTAAGAAGAATTTACATACTAAGCTTTTGTATAAAAAATGTAGAACGAACAGGGAAAGTCATGCGACACACACACACACACACACACACACACACACACACACACACACACACACACACACACACACCGCTCAGGAACCATCATATACCAAATTTGAGCTGAGTAACTGCCTCAAGAAATATCGAACAAGTGCTACTAAAAACGAGCAGTGAGTGTTATTGTTTGATGATAACTCAATACCGATCGTCCACCAGCTTTTACTTCAAGAAGGTTGAGAAACAGAGCAACTGCTAGGAATGACTGAGATAGCTAACACTCGCTGTGTCCATGTTTTGGAGCAGTAAACATTAGTTGTGTGTCATGGAAAGTTAACCACTGCAGTTGCTACTTCTGGATAAAAGAAGCACATCAAGTTTATTTCGAACGGAGAAGAGAGAAGAATAAACTTCGGCAAGACGAAGAGGGACGAGAGGGTGAGATTCTTTGTCCAGAACAGCGCAGCAAACAAACTTCGTCCGCCTTGAATCTTACACCAGAAATTCAGGTAAAAAGGGAACAGCTGTTAGGATCGACGTCTACTATTGTCACATTCGAACCATTCATTGTGCACTTGCATAGAGTGACAACAGTTATATTTCCTTTGGACATATATTGGAGATATTTATATTATTAATTTAATTTTAATTTGTAATCTGTAATTTATTTCTCCTCTTTCCTTATACATCATCAAATGGAAATATGAAATCAAGATTACAATTATAAAATCTATACTGGAAAATGCCATATATTCCTAAATCCTGAAAATCCTACCAAGTTGCCCGCCATTGAATAATAATTTGGTCCCCATACACCTAATCCTAGGTCTTTGTGTATTGGACGCCCTCTACTCCTTTTACACATTTTGCCATTTCACCTATTCTACTCTGCATTTTTCTCTTAATTGTTCTTAGCCACCTCTCTTTAACTTTCCCTAAATATTTCCCTATATTTCTCCTGTTCTTTTCCCCTTTTACTGACAATATTTTTCTAATTACGACTTCACCCCCAAATTGTCCCATTTACGTAGCCAGGCTTGCTCTCTCCATATCTTTGTTTGACTACAATTTAATATACAATGAAAATCGGCATTCTCTTCTCCACACAAGGGATATTTACCTAGCTCGCTCTCCCTTCTCGCCCTAACTTACTACATATCTATATATCCTTCCCTCCCCCAGATTGTTTTTACTTCTCTATATAATCTCAGTGAGCTTTTGTCACTTGTATTGGCGAAAATGTCTTGCCTGTCAATATCTTCTAATCTTAGCTTAACTTCTTTCCAGAAGCCTCTATACCCATACTCTGTATTTATCCAAGAATGTCATACCTATCTGCTTCAACAAGTCATTCATTTTATGCGCCCGAGACCCTCCCGAGTTACTTATCTTTTGAATATGAAAACATTCTTTAATTATATTGTCATCTTCCAAGTTAGTGATTCTGTATAAATATTTCATTGCCCTTGACAAGATTTTAATTTTAGTAGAATGCCTGCCTAGTTCCAGTTGTGCTGCCCCGTTAGGTGATGCTATCGGTAATCCCAATATATATTCACAAAAGGATCTATGTACTCTATCAGTGTCTCTCCAAGCCTCATCTACTCTCCATACCTCTGATCCATGTAACATTCTATTTTCTGCTACTGCCGTATAAATCCTCTCGAAACATTATATTAGTAAATGACATTACGTACATCAATATTTGCACCATTTACGGGATTAAAATTTTACTTATTAACAGTAGTGTGTTCCGGGGCTGGTTAATACCTCCAAGTAGGCTTCAAGAAAATCCAACAGGTTGCACTGGTCGTTAATCACTGATCGTATGCGATGGCATTGCTATAGTTTATCCACGTACTCTCAGGTCTAGGCAGATTTGGGATAATGATAATATTGTAAAATTACTGAATTTGTGAACAGTACCTTCATTTCAATTTAAATGGCATTTTTATACACCCCTATAACAAGATTATTTCCGTATGGAAAGAGAGAGTCAGACTGAAAAATTCAATGTCATAGCCGGGATTTGAACCACGGATCTTCTGGTTGCCGTCCAGCCGCTCTAACCATTGAGCTACTATGGCCAACGTGCCGATATGACATTAAATTCTCCAACTGACTTGTTTTTCCTGGTAAACCACTTAGGAGTTCTTATAAACACATGAGACAACTACCTTAATGGCGACATACTATGTTGTAAGTACTTTAAGGCCCGGGCTTTATAGTTAACCACTATTTCCATTAATTGACCTAATAGTGGTTAACTATAAAGCCCGGGCCTTAAAGTACAGTATAGTAAGTCGCCATTAAGGTAGTTGTCTCATGTGTTTATAAGAACTCCTAAGTGGTAAAAAACAAGTCAGTTGGAGAATTTAATGTCATATCGGCAAGTTGGCCATAGTAGCTCAATGGCAAGAGCGGCTGGACGGCAACCAGAAGATCCGTGGTTCAAATCCCGGCTATGGCAGTGAATTTTTCAGTCCGACTATCTTTCCATACTTTAGCCTACACACGGCCAGTGTGAAAGAACAATTAATTTCCAAGATTGTTTCCGCTGGAAAATTAAAGGTAATGAATGGCTTACTTTTGTTTGTATATGATGAATTAAATCATTGACCTAACGCACAACCACAAACGATACGAGGAACTGCTCTCGAACTTCAATCGAACGTGCTGTACAGTATGCGTCAAGCATCATCGAGCATGAGAAGTGCCCAACAAATGACAGCTGCATAACTGGCAGGGCGTTAGAGGCGTACTGACCTTCACTGACGAGAGCTGCATTGCCTTTTTATTATCTTCTTTTCTAGAAGAGCGATTGCGTACTATCGTGCGTTCAATAGGTTAACCTGGCTTTATCTTTGTTAATACAAACATATCAGGTAACGCACTGATTATTCTCTGAAGAGTGAGATGGTACTGGCGCGCTTCTCGGACGTATGCTAAGCACGAATGAACGCATATCATATAATTATACACAAGTTCATATCATATAATTCATTGCTTCATTTATTCGACTTTAAAAGTATCACACAGAAGAAATTGCCAGTTATTGCTTTTCCTTTACAAATTAGGTACTTCATAATATGATTGATGACCCTAACCTAAGACAATTACTGTTTTTACGTTCCAAATGTTGTACCTTGTAAATTTCGTAATATTTTTCTTCCTGAGTAGGTTAATACTGATTCATATGATTCATTTACCTATGCATAGAATGCAGTCTTTATACAATAAATTACATCCCTTAAACACTGATATATTTAGTATGAAAATCAGAAACTTGGCTTTATCCTGTGATCATTTATTACCAAAAGTAGAATGATTAGCTGACTGTACATGTGAACCAATGTTACCAACTTGTTTGTGCTTGTTTTTGTTTTATCATTTATTCTGCAATTAATTTTCTGTTGTTTTTTATACATTTTGTACATATTGTAACTTTATAGTGAACATTGTAATTGGGGAAACCTGTAATGTTCACATTAAATAAATAAATAACTTCAGCCAATGGAATGCGCAGAAACCACAAATGAGATAGATGTTCTATCCACGTTGAGTGATCAGTGCGTTATCTGAGAGGTTTCTGTTAAAGATACAGCCATGGTAACCATTCGAGCAGCACAATAATACATGTTCATTATTTCCTACTGAAGTAATGGAGGTGACACGCAAGGAACTATATAGGGCTTTGAAATTCTGCTTTCATCTCAACAAATCTTCAGCTGACGCCTAAACAATGTTACAGGCATATGGAGAGTCTGTTCTTCTCTACAGCACAGTTTGAAGTTGGTTAAAGAATGGATACAATGGATTTCAAAGGAAGGTGGAACCGACGCTGTAGTTACTTCTCTTATGGAAGAAAAAATCAACACCGCTGAAGTATCTGTGAGAGAAGGTCAGCGAATCTCACCTTAAAAACAGTTTCTCAAATATTGAAAGACTTGGAAAACAATATCCGGCGTGTAATCACATTTCAGTGATGACACGCTGGCTGCTGTACCACGGTAATGCATGGCCGCATGTTGCTGAGATCTTGCAAAGATCAACACGACATGTGCCCCTTGCCGTCCCTAAAGTCCGAATTTAGCCAAGTGTGATTCTTTTCTTATCTTTAATGTGAAGAAACAACTTTGTGTCAGGCATCATCCATCTTCAGAAGCAGCAATGAAGGCTGCGGAGGCCTCACAGAAAGATGTTTCCAGCATATCTTTGCAGACTGGCAGTAATGTGGAACAAGTGTATCGCTTCTAAGGGAGACTATTTTGAGATGGACCATCTAAATTATGAAGATGAGGAAAGGTAAGTCGAAAAAAAATCTTTGTGGAACAGCCCTCGTAATAATTTTTTTATATTTTATTGGCATTAATCTGCGATTTGTTTACGCGCATCCTGAAAACCTTGTACAACTGTCTTATAGTCAGTAAACAAAGCCTTGTACTTCGAAATATTTATTTCTGTTTCAATTGATACAATAGGTTTGCATTTAAAACGTCACTTGAATCTAATTCTAAATTTTCAATAGAAACTTATTCATCGAAAACAAATCGGCGAAATGGAAACTATGCATGATACTCTTCTTTCAACACTTCACACTGTAGTTTTACTGGAACACTGACACTTCCAACTTTAATAATATTCAATGGACAATGACACACTTGTCTGCAGTCCAGGGTCAACATTAAAAAGTACAAGCTTAAACATTTACCTGCCTGTATTATTAACAATGGGCTACGCAAACCCACTGACCTATTAATTCAAACGAAGGCAGAGAGGAGGGTAGGCTTTACCACTTTCTGGGAAACAAAAATGTCATGTCTAATTTTGAGAAAGTTAACCCAGAAGAAATTATATACGAAAATATTTCTTCTTGAAATAGCGAAAAAAAATTTTAAAAAGCGGTCCCTACAGAATGACTGCACAATTTCTTAAAATAATAAATAGTGATTTACCACTTGAAGAAACTACAATAATTTCAAAATGTAAACCAATAGTAGAAAACACCCTATAAGTTTAATGCCAAAAGAAGTATATTGTGTGCTTTAAAGACATCTCCGTTTCGAAAGGTAAGGTTTTGTCTCTCCCTCTTATGTGCCATCAGTTCTACAAACGTTTTTCGGAATGAAAAGACCTCACAAGTAGGAAGCGTATTCAGAACATATTTTATTTATCACGTAAATATCTTAAAATGTACGAATGTTAATCTTCTTCGTATACTCTTGGTATAGGTCACAATCCTGTTCATTTCTCTACCCTTATGCCATTTGGATGTTAAACAAAATCGTTAAAGCAATTTTTAGGGGAGGTTGTTTAACAATTAACATTCCGAGCTGGAAATCAATACTTTTTCCATTTACAATGGATGATTTAGCATGTCAGTAAATAGGCTCACTTTTTGGGCCCAATAAGAAAATCACGACTCGACACACTGCAATCAAATCGTGAGGTAGGTCCTATCTGCAAGACCCGAGTTCTGACTATGCTGTATCATAATTTGCAGCCCGACTTTTAGAACTTATTTTCATTTAATTTACTCTTTTCTATATCTTAAAATCGTTGAATTATCAATCTAACATTTTGTTGCCCACCTCTATAGCGTATGTGGTAGCGTGTCTGTTTAATCTTCAAGAGGTCCAGAGTTCCAATCTCAGTTATCTGAGTGTGAGTTTTTCTGGTGTGTTCCCTTATCCTGAAAGATGAATGTCTGGTGACTCTAAGCTGTATGTACCCTGTACTCACTTGAACGTTAACGTTGTAGGTTTTCCCTTATACTGAAACTTAACGGTTAACTTTCTCTTAACTTTAAGCTCTATGTACCCTGTACTCATTTGAGCATCATTTCATTCATCGTCCGATATGACTTAACGTTGGAGGTTTTCTCTTATCCTGAAAGATGAATGTCTGGTAACTCTGAGCTCTATGTACCCTGTACTCATTTGAACATTATTTCATTCGTCGTTCGTTATGACTTAACTTTGGAGGTTTTCTCTTATCCTGAAAGATGAATGTCTGGTAACCCTAAGCTCTATGTACCCTGTACTCATTTGAACATTATTTCATTCGTCGTTCGATATGACTTAACATTGGAGGTTTTCTCTTATCCTGAAAGATGAATGTCTGGTAACTCTAAGCTCTATGTACCCTGTACTCATTTGAACATCATTTCATTCATCGTTCGATATGACTTAACGTTGGAGGTTTTCTCTTATCCTGAAAGATGAATGTCTGGTAACTCTATGCTCTATGTACCCTGTACTCATTTGAATATCATTTCATTCATCGTCCGATATGACAACGTGTCATATCGGACACGTTCAGGATAAGGAAAAAATGAATGTCTATTATCTCTAAGTTATCCTGAAAAATTATCCTGAAATCCTTATCCTGAAAAATGAATGTCTAGTAACTCTAAGCTCTATGTACCCTGTACTCATTTGAACATTTCATTCATCGTCCGATATGACTTAACGTTGGAGGTTTTCTCTTATCCTGAAAGATGAATGTCTGGTAACTCTAAGCTCTATGTACCCTGTACTTATTTGAACATGGACTTAAATTAAAAAAAAAAAACGTTGCTTTGGTTTACAGTTTTTTATTTAGGCTTTTGTACATTTAAAATAGAACATCTTTGAAATACCTAAATACCACCAATAAGTTTGATGTTTTATTAATTTTAGTAGCGTTAACCTTATTGCACAAAGTGAACCATACCACGAAACATCATATGGCATACAAAATGCATTTTATGTTTTTGTTAACGGCAAATTCTAGTATCATGTAATACTGACACTGCAATTCCCCCCCCCCCCCCCCCCCCCAATCCACGAATGAGTAAAGCTGGGTGAAAATATGTTTGTTGCGATTCTTCTTAATCCTGCAGTGTCTAAGATGGACAAAATGTCGTGGCATCCTGTAAAGTGCTTCTTTCCACAACAGTACACGAAATGTACCCAAATAATTCAGCAAATGCTACCTTCTCCTGTCAATGTAACTGCTTATGCAGATCCAGATAGAGAGAAGTGCTGATTGCTAGCGCCACCTGTTCCTTCCGAAGTATCTTTGACGGAAAATTGGCTCTTGGAATTTGCTTCTACTGCACATTCTTCTACGGCTGTTCTTCATGAATCACTTCATAGATGTAACATTTGACATTACTTTAACTTTAAACTATTACTGAGCAAAGTCAGTCCTCCACCAACTTTACATTCCATCATCACAGAAAATTATGATATTACTACTTAAGTAAGATCTGCTTTGTCACCAAGTACAAGACATTCCGCCCCACCAATTTGGTTTTCGTCCTGGGCACTCCACATCCCAGCAGTTGCTGCTGCTCTCTCAGAAAGTCTGATAACACCTAGTTATAGCGAGGGGGGGAAAGTTTGGATCAACATCAAAGTGTAATATTAGTTTGACTTCCTGAGTTCGTGTTTATTCCATAATGAATCACTCCCAATGCACTTTTTCTTACAAGAGAGCTCATAGCATGCCTTATAATGAGGACTACTTGCACTAACAATGTTGGAGAATTTTACATTTATATTACATACAGTATTTAACTAATGTAAATAAGCTTCCTTTTAAAGGACACTACCTGACTCAACACTAGTCAATGTGTTGTCAGATTAGTTTGTTATCGGATGTTTAACAAAACAATTAAGAGGTGATGATAAACTTCGTATAGCTAACACTCTCGAGAGAAAATCGATTTTACACATACATAGCTGGTCCACTCGCTGTGACTCACGCAGCATCCCGAACCCCCATCCCCCGGGTCTTTCTAGCCACAACAATCGTGCATTTAAAATGCAATATATGCATGCGCTGAAACACGGCAAAACCTGTGCGACAGTATGCAATACTAATAAACTCAAAACACTCCATCGAACCGGATTCTGCTGGCTTAATTAAACATTCCACTAAATGAATTTAATTATTTCTTTAAACAATGTTTGTTCATGACAATAGTTCGGTTATGGTGTAGCACTAATACCAATATGGCTGCCTCGCTTCAGCTCATGATAGCTAAGCCAACGTAACGACCAATCAAAAATTGATCATGAAATATGTGCAATAATAATAATAATAATAATAATAATAATAATAATAATAATAATAATAATAATAATAATAATAATAATAATACGCATTTCTACTAATGCTACGTTACTTGAATGTGTTCTCTGTGAATCAACATGTCCCATAACGAGGTAAAATTACGAGGGCTGTTCAGTAAAAATGATAATTTTTTTACGGTCATAATTTTTCGCACTAAAATTTAATCTTATTATATTCTGTTAGCTAAATGTGAAACAAACACGCCGTAGTAGTTTCATTGTTGGTACTCTCGGTTCCCGCCTGTAACAACCAGGCAAGTACCGACATATTCAGGGTCGCCTTCGGCTGTAATGGAGGTAACATGCAGTTAACGTTGATGTTAGAGGAAGATCCGGAGTTTCTTTCTAACGTAATCACTGCTGATGAAACTTGGCTACATCATTTTGATCCTGATAGCAAACAGCAAAGCTCAGTGTGGAAATCTCCTTCATCACTAACCCCCCAAAAAGCAAAAGTGATTGCTTCTGCTGGGAAAGTTATGGTCATCTCATTCTTCGATATTCATGGAATGGTTTATCAGCATGTTTTACCTGCACACACATCAGTAACTGGACAATACTACAGGGATGTCTTGAAAACATGGCAAGTCCATATCAGGCGCAAAAGACCACATTGCTGGATGCTGCACCACGGTGAGGGGCCGCATATTGCTAATGTTGCTGAATATCTTGCAAAAGTCAAAGTGAAGTGCATCCCTCGCCCTCCCTATAGTCCGGATTTAGCCCCATGTGACTTTTTTCTATTCCCTAACTTGAAGAAACGCCTTCGTGGGAGGCATTATCCATCATCGGAAGAGTGGTGAAGGCTGCGTTGGCCATTTTGAAGGATCTCTCAAAAAACAGTTTCCAGCATGTCTTTGAAGACTGGCAGAAACGCTGGGACAAGTACATCGCATTCAGGGGAGACTATTTTGAGAAGGACCATCAAAATTATGAGGATGAGCAAAGGTACGTCAAAAAATGTGATCATTCTTTATTGAACAGCCCATGTACGTTTTATGTTTCTCTTACTTTCAATGTGCTTTCAATTTTTAATATTAACGGTTACTAACAAATAATGTGCTCATCTTCTATAGGTCGGCATATCTAGTAGTAGCAGTTAAACATTCCAATAAATAATGTATTGTTAATTTTTAATTTATCCGTAATATTTTATTCTGGATAACTTAACTTTAAAAAAAAATACAAATGATATTAGAAGTGAAACTACTCTTATATTATCTATCATATTGGAGATGATACTATTGTGCATGAGAGAGAAAGCGCACTGCTATTATACTAGGCATAAGAGAAAGTGTGATTAACCTGATGTAATCATAGATGTGTGTTTGCTATAATCATGTTCAGAAAATAAATGCGTACAACTCTGTCCTAAGGGATATGTGATTACAGTTATGACTATCATATTAGCAAGAGAACGTTGTGTGTCACTACTGTTATGCAGCCATATTTGGTACAGTAAGGTGTGAATGACTAATCTTATGCAGTGAAAGTTGTGATGAGAGTTTACTCTAGGTTGATGAGAAAGGGAGAGGGAGGTGGGTGATTACCCTTATGCTGTTGAGGGGGGGAAATGAGGTGTGCGGCCCTTATTGAGAGGTGGTCACAGCTTGTGTAAAACGTCGTGCAACTCCATGTACCCAATAGAGCAATGGGAAGTGTTGGTGCAGCGCAAGGGACTAGAAGTGTTAAAATACAACTTGGTGGCAGTTTTGTACTTATACTCACAGCAAGTGAGTACGCCTGTCTGCCTCAGCAATGGCGAACTGTAACAACTAGGCTTGCAATGTTCATACAGCGAACGGATAGATTCACTGAGCCCTTACTATAGTACGAGGGCGTCAGGAGTGGGTTACGTTATGTAAACAAGAGTGCGTGCAAGGATATTCAGGTGGAGATGAAAAGTTGAACACAATTATAATTTTACTATACAAGTTTGGTACCTATTACAAATTTTGGTGATCTCGTTGGAAGCATTTCGCTATCGCCTGTTTCTTTACGAAAATTGAAAATACAATCTAGGCACAACAGAATTTACCATCTACTGATCAAAGCACCAACTGCACATTATGACGTCATGCTCATCCTCTGATCACTGTACATGATATGGGATACGTCAATAGAAAGAATAGAAGGATATAATAATTAAGGAATACAATAAGTCAGTAATACAATATGTTAATAATGTGTAACTAAACGATACAATAGAATTATAAAAATACAATCCCTGCAATGTTCATACTTAACTTTATAAGGAATCATTTTTCTGTAAAAGTAACTAGATAAATACAAAAAAATTAGAACTGTTCCGAGACAGACTAGATTTGTTTTTGTTTAAATTAAATTAAAATGAAATAGCTAATTATAATGGAAAGATCTGAAATGAACAGATATGCACATCTCCATTCATTCATGCAACCCGAGCCTAGTCACAACATTTTGCACAAGCTGTATACAGGAAGTTCCGTGACCTTTTATGCCATACACACGCACACCCTCCTCAATTATGACATGACATAAGATTAATCCTTTTATTGACGACTCTGTCAAATACCTAGTTCACATCAGCTTCCCTGGAGTGCCGGAAGTTCGTCCCGCAGTTCTTTAACATAGCAGTAGATTTACTAACATGAGGATGTCGCTTTTAAGCACACTTAAAAACCATCAGTCTGGGCGAGAGTGAATCCACGACCTTAAAATGAATGTCAGCACCTAACCAGCCCAGCGCTGCCTCACGTTCAAGAGGTCCCGAGTCCGAATCTCGGTCAGGGTGAGTTACCTGGATAAGGTTTTTCCGGGGTTTTGCCTTATCCTAAAAGACGAATGTCGGGTAACTCTAAGCTCCATGGACCCTGGGCCCATTTGAGCATCATTTCACCCGTTCCATTCATCGTCCGATATGACTTAAAAAGTTAAAGGACGTAAATTACAAAAAAAAAAAAAAAAAAAAAAAAAAAAAAAAATGTTGATATAATCTGCCATCAGTGGATTATTTGTCCAAGCAGTTGGCAACAGCAAGTGATTTGAAGGGACTTTATTTTTTACTCCAGCTACTTGTTTATTCAGATAAGCTAATGGGTATTTCTAGCAAACGATGCTCTTGAATAGCATTTCAATACAAAAAAAAAATGATACATGTTTCAATTACTAATCGCTTTACAGGTTTACTTGAAAGCCAACACAGTGACCCAAGATACAGAGCTACAGGGTCAAAATATGTTTACGGTGCAAATTCTGCATATAAACTTCATATAAAAGTTACTACATGGCAAAGCGAGAAAGCGGATGTTTACCTCAGCTTATCGCACATACACGGCGAGTCCAGTATATGTATAATCTGTTCAGATATAATCATGTCTTCTGGACAGCAATGTCTCATACATCGTCAGGCGCGAGAAAACATATCGTGTAGACACACGCAGCTTCCAATCGCTCTATTTGTGTTTCGTAACTTACTGTACAGCAACTTACTAATATTTCACTCTTCTAATTCACCAGATAAGACCCGATAAGGAATGATCACAGCGCTGGTCACGTGAAGGTCAATTCTCCTCAACGCTCTGTCGATTAATATATCTAGGGCCACACCCCAAATATCAATGTGCATAAAATACAAAGACGTAAAGAAGAAATGGAGTTCATGCAGTGCGAAACCACAATTTATACGCGTTTTCAATAAGTCTTTACAGCAAAAGGAAATGAAAGGTTACTCAATTCGTAATCTGAAAATTACTGCTTCACCACTCAGTGGTGCCCTCCTCTATAGTGTGGTGGTAGCGCGTCTGCCTCACGTTCAAGAGGTTCCAAGTTCTAATCTCGGTCAGGGTGAGTTATCTGGATAAGGTTTCTTTCCGAGGTTATCTCTTATCCTGAAAGATGAATGCCGGATAGCTCTAAGCTCTATGGAACCTGGATTCATTTGAGTCAATAGCCCTAACAAACCACTAACAGTAAAATAAATGGGCCTCTGCATCAGATGTGTGTGCAAATAGCAACAAAGGGATGACGTTTAGTATCTTTATTGTAATAAAAGAGCATTCATTGTGAACTGTCGCTAATTTGAACATCTTGTGTAGGTGTTTATTCTTTATCCCCTCTCTACTGACATTTCGGTACAGCAAAGTTCGTTAGAGTTTTACTTTACTGAAAATAAATCAAGCCAAAAGCAACGATTTCCTTGGAAAAAGTTAATGCCACAAACGATGTCATTTTGTATAATTCGTTTCTGCTTTTTGTTATGTATATGACATTTGAACACTGAATTATGTTGTGCAGAAACTCACTCGCACACTGACCACTTTGCCAAACTGATTGTTTTTGTTCAGGGCCTCAAAACATGCATTGTGAAATGTATGTCTGGTATATAGGTCTGGTAGTAAAGTTGAAGTCCTGCTTTACATTAACAAAAGCACTTGATTGTTGGAAAAGTCCTAACTAATATTTACGCACTAAAATCTGGAGAAGTTGCCTGCAAAGTTTGTTTTATATTTCATGGCCGTTTAGCGGGATTCTAATAGCATGTGTTGGCAACTCTCCTCGGAGTTCTTGAATACTTTGCAGGAGTGGATTATTATTAAACTTGTTTCCAACGGCAGAAATAGTTGACATGGAGTCTGAGAAGATCACAATTTGTGACGTTGGGTGCTAATTTCAATTGCTTTGATGACCACGAAGACATTATTACTTACGCATTCCAACAGAGTATAACACTTTCGTGCGAATGCAGACAACTTGAGTTCCAGCATGAAAAAGCACGCATGGAAGATGGAAATTGTGAATACATTATACCTAAAATAAGGTTAGGTTAGTGGATGGATAGGGTATTGGGACTATAAACAATGAAATCCTACAAGTTTTATGTTTAAATAATATATTTGTAATTTACATGTTACACATTGTAAAGCTGACTGATGACCGGTGTTGAAATAATACTGAAATAAATATAATAATTAATAATTATTAATAATAATTATAATTATTAATAATTAATAATAATTAATATTAATAATTAATAATAATAATTCTCCAACTGACTCGTATTTTCCCGGTAAACCACTTAGGAGTTCTCATAAACACATGAGACAGCTACCTTAATGGCGACTTACTATGCTGTAAGTACTTTAAGGCCCGGGCTTTATAGTTAACCACTATTAGGTTAATTAATGGAAATTAATTATTCTTTCACACTAGCCGTGCGTAGGCTAAATTGTGGAAACGTAGTCAGGCTGAAAAATTCAATGCAATAGCCGGGATTTGAACCACGGATCTTCTGTTTATTTAATGTCATATCGGCACGTTGGCCATAGTAGCACAATGGTAGTGCGGCTGGACGGAAACCAGAAGATCTGTGGTTCAAATCCCGGCTATGGCATTGAATTTTTCAGTCTGACTCTACGTTTCCACAATTTAGCCTACACACGGCTAGTGTGAAAGAATAATTAATTTCCTGATAGAGATTGTTCGTGCTTCCAAGAAATACTGGGGAAACAATGTATCGTACTTAATTTTGTGATAAGAGATAGTTTTGTGGAACAATTAATATAATGATATTGATATTTGATATTTATTTGTACAGTTTCCATTACATTTTCACTACAGTGACATATCTAACAATCACTATTATATATCCTGTATAAATACATGACCTGACCCTAAGATTTACTCGCTGACTCAGGTCTCCTGGCCATAAGCCTTTGGTTTTCCTGAGCAGATTGGTGTCATTTCTTCTTGACCTTCACTTCTTTTATCCTAACCCACTTTTCTCTTATCCTATATAAGAATTCTCCTATACATTTAATTTTCTTTTCACCCATCCCCGTTAACATGCGTAATGCCACTACGTCTCTACTCACGCTGTCCCACTTCTTACCCCATAGTTTTCTCCTGTAATTTGTTAGCACCTTACATTTTATCAGGTAATGAAGTGCTCCCTTCATCTCCACAAAATTCACATATCCCTACCTCATTACTTCTAAACCATTTTAGATATACTATCCCTACTCTCATCCATGCTATGCCTTCTCTTCCAATTTTGTCACATTGATCTACACACAATTAATATAATGCAAACGTAGAGTCCAACTGAAAAGTTCAATGTCATGGGATTTCAACCAATGACCCTCCGGTAGATCCCTGGTTCACATTCCGGCTATGGTATTGAATTCAATCATTCAGTCAGACTCTACCTTTTAGTCACTACACTTGGCTAGTGTGAAGGAACAATTAATTTCAATTAATATAATGCTTCAGTGAGTTTAAGTACAAGTTTGTTCCAAATGACAATTTAGTCTTCTCCGTTCATCCCATTGGTTGGACTAACTACGCGAGAACTATACAGAACGTTTGAGTGCTGCTTGTGAGCACATTTATGAAGCAAAATAAATACAAGGGGTGTCCAGAAAGTAAGTTCTGTTTCAATTTATCTCCGCTGCAGCGCTGCGATCGCAGTTCCGCACATGCGCGGTAGACGCTCTGTATCAAGAAGAAACGAGCGCCATTGTGAGATCGCTGTCAGCCATGTACGCTTTGTTGTGTTTGTTTACAATGTTGGTGTTGATTGAAAATCCCGCAGCTTGTGAAATCAGATCTGTGATTCGTTTTCTGAATGCTAGGAAAGTGAAAACAATTGAAATTTATCGGCAAATTTGGGATGTCAAACGGTGTTGCGTTTCTTCACGACAACGCACGACCACACACTGGAAATGCGACGAAAAACATTCTACAGGGATTTGGCTGGGATGTGCTTGACCATCCCCCGTACAGCGATGACCTCGCTCCTAGCGACTTTCATCTGATTTTGCATCTCAAATCTTTCCTTGGCGGTCAACACTTCAACAATTACGAAGAAAATGAAATGTGTAGTGTTTAACGCCCGCTGTCACTACATACGGCACCGCAAGCGATGACACTGATGATACATGAGATGAAGATGGAGCACCGGTGGAATGAGATGGCGGGGGAAACCGGAGATCCCGGAGAAAACCCGCCCCAACGCCGTGTTGTCCACCACAAATCTCACTTTGCGGTCGCCTGGGATCGAACCCGGGCCGCCTTGGTGAGAGTCAAGCGGTCTAACCACTGAGCCACGGCGCGGCCACAATGACGAAGAGCTGAAAGAAAATGTTTCCAACTGGTTGAAGACACAGGCGGCAAACTTCTATGAAGAAGGTATGCCTCGCTATGACAAATGCCTGCAAAATTTCGGCAGTTATGTGGAAAAGTAGTTTAAAAGTTGTACAATTTTGTGCAATTAATTTTTCTGTATCTATACACAATTTAATTGTATTATCAAACAGAACTTACTTTCTGGACGTACCTCATATTACATCGGCATTAAAACTCGTTTCATGTTTTAATGAGCGCACGCCTGAAGTGAGCAAGAGCGGCGACTGACTAAGGGGATTTTAGGAGTTATTTCACCCTATAGCTGTTTCAGGGGTGTTCCCTCTGCAGCCCTGACGTAATTTTTATTTTGGGATTGGGTGAACCGGTATGATCGCCTTTTATCTTCTTACAATGATCCTCTTTACAATGATCTTCTTACTTCCCCCCCCCCCTTTAATTTTCTTAATTCTTTTTAAATGCTTACAGTCGTCATTTATTTATATGTTTATACATTTTAGTATAATTCGCATGTTCTACGTCCTCATAAAAAGTAGCCAAACAGAGAGCAAGTTTCACTTCTGATACCACGCACACCTAACTCGCGGACTTCGCCGCTGGAATGGCAGAGATAACTATTAAAATCAATGTATCGATTTGCAGGAGGAGCCACTAGTACTGCTTTCTTTTAACGTCCTTAACGTTGTTCATGTTGAACTTCGCTGAACTCTTTCGGGTGCCATCATGTCTACTCCAGCCTCTCTTGCGTTTGTCTTACATCATATTACGTCGCACTCTGTTCATTTTAAATTTTGTAATCGATTGTACACTAACTTCCCGATGAACAAGAGACTTGAATGTTTAAACATTGCTCATAACCGGATGACGATATTAACTCCCCTTCAGCTTATCCCTCACCCCAAACTGCCGTTTACATGGAAAAATGTTTAAACTAACTTCCCGCTGAGGTGGAGACGAGCTCAGAATTTAATGAAAATGCAATAATAACTTGCTTTCTGGAAAAACCCTCCAACCCAAGCGACTCTTTGCAGGGTTTTATTCCCGGAAATGGCTCTTGACGATTTCCATTAAAATTTATGTTAAAGATATTTTCATGACAAATGAAATGTTAAATTGAATTTTCTCGGAATAACCCTTGAAAGTTTAAATATAGGTACGAACTGGACGAAAAACAGACAAGCTGTTTTCGTCTTAAATCGAATTAAAAAAAAAAAAATTACACTACGAACTAAAGGTATCAAATCATTTCTGTTAGCTAGAACAACTTGCCATTACAATAAACTGAAATTTGGAGCGGATATAGTCCAATTATGTGTACAAGACTATATTATATTCTCTTAGCATCTGTGCCAGTAAGCTATTAAACACACCTCAAACTTCTGATGCACTTTCCTTTTAAGACTCGTGATGTTACCCGCACTGTGTCTTTCCTTAAATAATATAAGGTATTATTTGAGATCGAGAAGGAAATAAAAATCCGATATTGTTTGTAGTGTGTACAAAAATGATTCAAATGTGTACTAAAAGCATTATACTTCAAAGCATTTTAATTGTTTGTACCCATATAATTAATTCATAAAAACATTAGTTCGTGGGCTGCATTACTAAATATGCAGCTAAATTTTCATATAGTTCGTGTATGTACCTGAAATTTGAAGAAAAAATCATGTTTAAAACTAAACTAATATTTTTCCCTTAGTACAGTTTAAATACATCTTTTTTTTCTTCAAAAATGCAGTTTCGATTTTCACTGACCCTTAATCCAATTTTTGCCATAACGTAAGACCAATGGTACTTGGCTTCGACATCGACATTTGTATTGGAGTATAAACCGAGTCTGAGGCATGGTAAGAGTATCAAACTAAGGATCGCAGGATCGAACCCTGGTAAAACGTATTGTGTATTCAAGGGTAACTGTAGTGAAGGATAGGGATGGCCCAACTGAAGCAGTCGGTAAGATGGAACTATTGGATGCTGACGTGTTTTAATTTAATACAGTTTTAATTTAAATTATGCTCAAATTTTCTGTCATTATATTACCTTCCATTGTGAGTGGCCCTTTTGTTTCGATAGACATAAGTCAGATGACTTCGACCAAAACACCAACTTTGCATAACTTTCTAAAACTGCAACTATTTGATTGGCCATCGAAAAAAATGAATACAAAATATCTGATGCCACTCATATGACTTTTATCAGGTTATAAAGTTATATTTGAAAATGCAAACCAATAACAAGGTATGGTAAAGGGAGGAATATTCCTGATACACATTTTTGTTCTATTGTAGTTATAAAGCACTTGCTTACAATTTTATAATGTTATTAAAAACCACTACAAGCAACAGATGTGGAATTATTAATTCATTTTGGCAGTACATTTTAATAGTAAAATGTCTTATTTGTAAGGTATCATTATGCAGGCAATTTCGTGATATGGGTATTTAATTTCGTCATACTGGTGAGGCATGTTCGTGAATGATGAAAACCATTATATTTCCAAATAGTTGGATTTTTCTAGATATTTAATCAGAATCAATTCAGTCATTCGATCTCAGCTGTACAATTATCATACCTAAATATTACATCATCTTCTGAGCACTGACACAACACACTTGCCACAAAGCAGCAGCATTGGACCCATTTAGGTATGACTATTCTACATAATACTAATAACAAATTTGTTTATGTACACCATATAAAAACATGACAATTTGAAATTATAAGCACAAATTACTTGCCATGCAAGGAAGCCATTTTGACAATGGCAAAAATGCTAAGAAAACAGTACCAGAAAGTAAGGGATTATGGTTCCCCAGTATCACTATGACACTAACACGAATAAGTAGAGTGGAGCTATAGCTACAAACTGATTACCAATAACATATTACTTACCGATAAATCTTATTTCTATAACGGCACAAAAACACACGACAAAACCTCGTAAGAAAATGGCTGAAAACTTTCTTCTCCTAATATAACTTTATAGTTTCCGTCTTCATCCGTCAGAGAAACGCGTCTGCCGATTGCTCCTGAGCTATACGGATTAATAAGTCAACTATCAACAGTGAAAGGAGAGTTAACATCAACTGGTTTCTCAGTGACATCCCTTCGAAAAAGTATCTGTCACGAAAATACCTCCCCTTACCCTATCTCGAAAGTGCTCACCTACACAAAACAATGTATTTGATATAAATTGTATTTCAACGAAATTACATTTTTAAAGCAAGATGTTGCCTCTTAGGTTTACCAGTTATGTAAAAGCAATCTAGAATTATGAATTCAAGACACACTTAATGCAATTTGAATCAATATTGTCGGAGATTTTTCCATACAAAAGTGTGGGGAGGGAGGTGTCGCATCCTTGTAAGAAGATGAACTTGATATTTTAAGTTTTGCATTTCGTTTTCAAGTTATACTGAACAGACACAAACATTTTTGTAAAAATGTTATTTGTAGGACCTCAAAACGTTTATTTCCGGTGACTATGGAACACATAGCTTCTCTACCTGTGTACTGGTACAGGAAATCAAAAACAAAAGATGCATTCAGTTCAGTTGTTAAAAATGAGCGGAGAAGAAGCGAAAGCAAAGCATATTCGTCTTTTGTTTCTGGGTGACATTTTGTTCAGGCTGCGCACTGCTGTGGATAATGGAGAAAAGCGATTTTCCAATAATGATGTTAACCTCGGCCTCTCAAATAAGCTGCGGTTCCTAGACTTACTACTTTACGTGGAAGAATTACGACGCATATATATTCTAGGGTGAGGATGCCAAACCGCCATTGCTCGGGACAGAACGTTGTTGCCTTGCATCAGCGGACATGTCACCCACATGATATAATTTGCATATGTATGCACTTACTGGGCTATGCCGTGCTTGTGATCGGTATGGATAAAATCTTATCGAACATTCACAGAGCTTTCTCCACTTATTCTTGTACATTCTTACAAATTCTTATTCCTGTATTTCACGTTAATCAGATAAACATTATCTTATTGTAGGTATAAGGGATACAGTAGACTTTAAGTCATAGTCAAATGTTTTAAAGATGAACCTATGGCAAAAGTTGACATTGTGATCTCTTTGCATGGCCAAAACATGAAATTTCTAGAAAATTCAAGATCTACATTTACGTAAAATATCTTAACTCTATGTGGTTTAATTAAAATCGTTGTCATTTTTGAGATCAACATTTTTGAAAATGTTTCAGGAAACCGTAGCCTGAAGTGCGATTTTTTTAAATCTTTTTCTAAGAGTGTTTTTTATTCAGTAGTTCTGAGAGCATGCATTTTCAATAAAATGTCGGTATCGAATTTGTAGGTGGAATGCAATACTCCCCTACTTATTGGAAGTACGTGGTACGTATTTCACAAAGTTCATATTTGTCTTGTAAGAATCAGAACCCACTCACTACTCATCTCTAGGACTCGGGACTGACATCACAGAGAGTGCAGAATGCAATGTAAATTCGTTGCTCTTTAAAAATGAACCAATAGTGATTATTTTTAGGAAAATGTGTACTTTTTGTTGCATTATCTTCACCTTTTGTCTTTTAAACGCACCTCTTTACGTTATTCACATGTAGTCATTGTTGAGGCTACTTATTGAACTTTACTGCGTGTAGTACTGAGCCATGGGTACTGTTTACGCAATTGTTATCGATAACGATGGTGCTTCCCCGCGTTAAGCAAAACAGCACTTACTCTCGCGTAAAAACGTGCGCGCCCCGCGTTAAGCAAAACAGCACTTTGCTCTCACGTAGAAACGTGCGCGGTAGATGCGTTTTCTGGAGGAGTCAGAGGGGGAACTATTATATCAGCTCGCGATGATGTCAAATATTATCTACATTGAAAACAATCTCTGCTCCTTCGCTGGCATGTTGTAGTCAGCACCTAGCCGGTGCAAGGGCAAGTGTTTTAAGAGGCCAGTGAACCTTGTTGATATGTTCAAAGTAGAGCCTTAATCTTACTCAGATAACGCTAGAGTTGTTATATCAGTACATTCCTCCCCCAGACGTATTCTCGTCAGAGCAACACTTGTTACAACTGCATCCGCTATCCAATCAACATTATATTTTTCACAAGTGAAACCTTAAAAATGCCAAAAGTGGAAAAAATTGGTCAAGAAGTTCATGAGAAAATGAAAAAATATATTAGAAAAGAACATTGGCTATCAGTCGCTGTGTAAAACTCAGAAAGTTGTGCAAGGTGAACATTTTGACTTAAGTTGTTTTGAAGAAGGTTTTTCACCAGAGGACCTTGGTCACTTTAAGTAAGCATTTATGACGTCAGTTGAAGAGGAAAGGATTTTGTCAAAGCATAGGAGTGTTCAAGACAACCGGCGATTCATCAAACCCGGGAACCTACGAATGGCAATCGTTCTTATTTGCAATGTTGAATAAGATGTATGCCTAGGGTAAAAATTTGTCCTAATATATAAATATGTATTGGATACATTACATAATATTAATTATAATTAATAAAAATCATATCTACTTCTCAAATTATGTACGTTACAATTACAAAAAAAAACTGTATTTTCTTTTAAATTTTAATGTCACTTTCTCCAAAAATTACGGGCACTTTATTGGTCATTTTTACCGAGCGATGGCTCAGGCTGTTTCTTCTGTGGTCTACATTCGGGAGGCCCGGGTTCGATTCCCGTGGCCGACTTACCTGAACCATGGGGTTTTCCCGGTTCGCCAGGCAAATGCTGGGTAGGTTAATTACTTTCTCCGAATTTTGTGTCCCTCCAATTCATTTCCATTATCATTTCACATCATCTCTCATCTGGTGGTCTCTTTCAAGGGTAGAAGTGTCGGCGGGTGTCTCGGCGGTGCATGGCAGGATGATATGCTCTGAGGAAAACTACTTCCTCCTCCGGTAGGTCGGTTGCCAGTCTCCGCTCCTCTACTGGGACCATTTCGAGACCGCCAGCCAAGGACCTTTGGGGCTCGTTGTCGTGCAGTAGGAGAGCGAGTTCGTTGCCCTGGCCTGTCGGGGGAAGTCTCTATCAAGTAAACTGTAGGGACCCTGCCCTCTGTACTGTCGTGGCTCGTTGGGTCGGCCGCCGTGTCTCCTTCGCCTCATCCTTCCTCCCGAGGGTGCCCCACTTGGAGGCATAGGAACAATGGACTCAGCATGGTGGCCTACGTACCGAATCCCCTCCGTAATGAAATCCTAATCCTATTGGACATTTTTCTCTGATTTTTGGGTCACAAACTTTCGAACCCATCATCAGTTGAATGTAATGTGCCCATGTTGTCTAGTTTGACCACTCGTGTTTTAGTGTCGCGAAAGACGTGGTCCTATCAAATCAGTATAATGAGCTGATTGTTGGCCACATATGAAAACCTACAATTACTACATAATGTGCATTTTATTGAAGCAGCGTGCACAAAGACATTGGCACAGTAATACAAATTAAGGTGATAAACAAACAAACCGGCTGACAACTCATGAGGTGCTGGATGTGTATATGTGTAGTGTTTAACGCCCGCTTTTACTATATACGGCACCGCAGGCGTGACACTGATGATACATGAGATGAAGATGGAGCACCGGTGGAATGAGATGGCGGGGGAAACCGGAGGTCCCGGAGAAAACCCGCCCCAGCGCCATGTTGTCCATCACAAATCTCACTTTGCGGTCGCCTGGGCTCGAAACCTGGCCGCCTTGGTGAGAGCCAAGCGCTGCCGAGGTGCTGGATGCGGATTCAATTCCAACTATTCCTAAAACCTTGGCACGGTAATAAATTTGACTTTCATTCACGTTTTCTAGGTTGTCTTCCTGAAGTGATACCGTTTTGAATGCTCATAGCAAAATAATAAATAAAATTGTAGTATGCAAACAGATCACACAAATAAATCAGGAAAAAGCAATATAGGCAAAACTTATGACTGTGGATGAAGATTCAAATTGCAATTGCTTGTAGAATCTCAAGGAAGTGCTGGCCCACCATAAAACCATGCCATGAACGAGGTGTTCCCCCTCACATCACATCCCCAATGGGGTTAATGAAGTTTCTGTGTCATGTTTTAGTAAAGCAATAGAAAAATTTGAAAACCAGTGGCTAATTTTGAGTACTGTATGGAGATTTACTTTCAAATGAAAAGAAATCAACATACATTACAAAATCAGTAGGTATGCACCCTCATCACCAAATACGAGTATATATGACAACCTATACTTTTGTAAGATTTCAACAGGCCCTGGGTTCGAATCAGTCAGGATGAGTTACCCATGGTCTTTCCTTATTTTGAAAGATGAATGTCTGGTAACTAAGCTCTATGGACCCTGGACTCGTTTGAGCATCATTTCACACATTTCATTCGTTGACCTACATGTTGGGAGGACGTTAACTTACAAAAATTGTACAACGGTTACCTACTTTACTGTTTCCTTTACTTGACTATCTTTTTAAACTTAAGTAGGTAATATTACATTCTTTACAAACTGAATATTTACTTGAAAAAAAAAACTACTCATTTTTACCTCCTCTAAAACTTCAAGCAGAGGAGGTATTGTATTCCACCCTGAAGTTGGATATCCAGATCTTACCGGATGTTTTTATGAGCCTTGAATCTAAAAAATAATATTTTTTAAAAAGTTCGTGAGTATGCATTTATGTATTAGAGACAACACAACTCAAAAAGAAAGTCGGATATATACCAGAAGACTTGGCACCTAAATTCAGCATCTTTCAAGATCGCCACGAAGAAAATGGTCCATCCCAAACTACATGGGAATTTTCTAGGAATGTTCTTTTGCACGTTCCCGTCATCAGATGACTTGCATAACTGGTAAACCGTAAGAATATGTAAGTGAACCATTTCGGATATATTCCTAGGTATTTGTTTGAATTTTCCAATACGTTTACTTTTTTCAAATAGGAATTATTCATTATTTTTTTATCTCTTGTGCATAAAAAGAAAATTGAATTTCAAAATCGTCATATAGAAACTAGCATCAAAACATTTTACATTTTAGTCTCCTGTATTCCCATATTCTCTTGTAACTATAATAAGATAATGTTATCTTGAAGTAGATAGAGCAATAAGTGTTTGTACAAGAGTAGAGAAAGTCATGTATACATCACGTAACGACGTTTGACTATCACTTAAAGTCTACTGTATTCTCTTGTACCTACAATACGATAATGTTATCTTGAAGTAGATAGAGCAATAACTGTTTGTACAAGAGTAGAGAAAGTCATGTATACATCACATAACGACATTTGACTATCACTTAAGTCTACTGTATTTCCTTGTAACTACAATAAGATAATGTTTATCTTGAAGTAGATAGAGCAATAACTGTTTGTATAAGAGTAGAGAAAGTCATGTATACATCACATAACGACGTTTGACTATCACTTAAGTCTACTGTATTTCCTTGTAACTACAATAAGATAATGTTTATCTTGAAGTAGATAGAGCAATAAGTGTTCGTATAAGGGTAGAGAAAGTCATGTATACATCACATAACGACGTTTGACTATCACTTAAGTCTACTGTATTTCCTTGTAACTACAATAAGATAATGTTTATCTTGAAGTAGATAGAGCAATAAGTGTATGTATAAGAGTAGAGAAAGTCATGTATACATCACATAACGACATTTGACTATCACTTAAAGTCTACTGTATTCTCTTGTACCTACAATACGATAATGTTTATCTTGAAGTAGATAGAGCAATAAGTGTTTGTATAAGAGTAGAGAAAGTCATGTATACATCACATAACGACATTTGACTATCACTTAAAGTCTACTGTATTCTCTTGTACCTACAATACGATAATGTTTATCTTGAAGTAGATAGAGCAATAAGTGTTTGTATAAGAGTAGAGAAAGTCATGCATACATCACATAACGACGTTTGACTATCACTTAAAGTCTACTGTATTCTCTTGTACCTACAATACGATAATGTTTATCTTGAAGTAGATAGAGCAATAAGTGTTTGTATAAGAGTAGAGAAAGTCATGTATACATCACATAACGACGTTTGACTATCACTTAAAGTCTACTGTATTCTCTTGTACCTACAATACGATAATGTTTATCTTGAAGTAGATAGAGCAACAAGTGTTTGTACAAGAGTAGAGAAAGTCATGCATACATCACATAACGACCAGATGTTTAAAACATTTGACTATCACTTAGTCTACTGTATTCTCTTGTACCTACAATACGATAATGTTTATCTTGAAGTAGATAGAGCAATAAGTGTTTGTATAAGAGTAGAGAAAGTCATGTATACATCACATAACGACATTTGACTATCACTTAAAGTCTACTGTATTCTCTTGTACCTACAATACGATAATGTTTATCTTGAAGTAGATAGAGCAATAAGTGTTTGTATAAGAGTAGAGAAAGTCATGCATACATCACATAACGACGTTTGACTATCACTTAAAGTCTACTGTATTCTCTTGTACCTACAATACGATAATGTTTATCTTGAAGTAGATAGAGCAATAAGTGTTTGTATAAGAGTAGAGAAAGTCATGTATACATCACATAACGACGTTTGACTATCACTTAAAGTCTACTGTATTCTCTTGTAACTACAATAAGTTAATGTTTATCTTGAAGTAGATAGAACAATAAGTGTTTGTACAAGAGTAGAGAAAGTCATGTATACATCACATAACGACCAGATGTTTAAAACATATGACTATCACTAAAGTCTACTGTATTCCCTTGTACCTACAATACGATAATGTTTATCTTGAAATAGAGCAATAAGTGTTTGTACAAGAGCAGAGAAAGTCATGCGAGTGGAACACATTAGATTTCCATTAGGCCTAATTTTTTTTTTTACAATAATCATGTACTTCCACACCGTGGCTATAGTAAACTCATCTGTATCACCTTTTGGAATATTCAATTACTAGGAGGGATATAATTTAATTTAGGTTAGTGGCACTCGTATTTATTTAGGAAAGGGTGATAAAAGTGACCAAAGACTCAGATTTGCCCAAATAACCTTAAACCGTTCCCCGAACACACAAGTTGGTTAGAGATGCCCTTTAAACCCAAATATTCCCCTGGGACCGCATCGCTGGTTTAACTCTTGCTAGAAAATGCAAATAATGCATGCACTTTTATTATTTCCATATACACATTACAATACAAAATAAAAACAAACTCCTATGCAAACAACTAACAAGTTTACAATTTCTAATTTGCCAGTTTCGATATAACTGTTTACCTCCGTCACTTTTAATATATTCGACAAGAACCTGTGTATTTTAATGTACTTTTCACGCATATTCAGTTAGTTGTCTACGTCACAGAAAACAATATATTCATAGAATATACAAAACTGTTGATCTTGTTTTGAGAGTAACTACTGCAGTTAAATGATTTTCTAAAACAACTTCTAGAGGGTTATTGCTCAAAGTAATTGAATATATACATATTTTCCTGGAGTTTGATTTTCCATTTTGAAATAATTTGTTTAAAAAACTAGTAATGCTTCTATTAGGCAACCTTGTTTAGTATTTACTGTTTCCTGTGAGAATATTGGAAAAAGTAATCATCAGCCATAGCGTTACGCTGTCGAGCCCTTCACGCAGGCTGTTTGTTGCTAGCGTCGCTCTGCGGCCAATGCTGCAACCAAGATCACCACTGCAAGTCCCTTCCTGCTCAGCTCCGCGGTCTTGAATCCACTTAACAATTGCTATTTGACGAGCACAGTACAGATTTATAACGACTGGAGCAAGACGAGGTGCGCTTTCTCCTAGATAAAAATATCGTTGCCTTATTCTGTAGCTGCACTATGCTGTAGCACATCATTTTAAACTGTGCGAGCTATATCCCTGCGTATATATTTACTGTACTTTCCTTTCAAACGCAGTGTATAAAATATCTTTCAATGAAGGTTTTCAGAGTGCATTAGCCAATCACTGTAGCAAAAACTGTTCATTTGGTCAGGTTATATTGTCGATAAACATAACGGAAAGTGAAGTTAGATTTATTTCAACATTCGATACTTCAGTAGTCAGTTGAGTAGATTGTAACGCACATCTGCTAGTTCTTTGCCACAGAAAAAAATTATCTACTATTTACATTATATTTACTTACCTTCCTTTATTCAATTTCTCATTACTTCACAGGTACTAAAAAGGTATTCGTCTAATCATAGCACATATAACAGGCACAATCAGAAAAATATGGATAAGAAACGAACAATAACAATTTCCTTACATCGGTGGATATCTAGATTGAAATACTGCTTAATCAATGAACAGCTCTACGTTATTTAAAATCATGTCCCATTTGATGTCAAACAACTATTCGTCTAGTAAACACATCCTCGCTGACACACATCCCTTCCCTTTTCTTAATTCAGTTGTGTTTCGTCCACTGTCGTTCATAGTTCCATCTGTTTTCAAAGCCGTTGACTTCTATTTAAATAATATGGGTCGAAAACATCGTGGAACTACAAAAGAAGAGAGACATTTTCATCGGGCTATTTAAAAAACGAAAATCTTTTCAAGAAATTGCAGAAACCATTGGAAAACCTACCAGTGCAGTGAAGGGTGCACAAGGGTCGGTCCTGGTACCATTATTGTTTACACTATATGTAAATGACATACCAAACTCCGAAAACACAAATATAATATCGTATGCAGATGATACTACGGCTATATGTAAGGGTGGGAATACAGGCATATTAAAGGATAACTTATTGAAAACTATTGATTTGGTTATAAATTACTTTAAAGAAAACCATCTTTCTTGTAATATGACAAAAACAACCTTAATTCTTTTCTCACAGAGTAACAAAAATACCACAAATCTGTCATTACCTGTAAATGACTGCAACATCGAAGATGTGAGTGAACATAAATTCTTAGGAATATTTCTTGACAGAAAACTAACATCGGCAGGACACATAAATCATATTTGTGATAAAGTAAATAAAGCTGTATATTTGTTACGTTACTTCAAAAATGTCTTTGATGAAAAAGGGCTTAAAATTATTTACTATGGAGTCATATATCCACATTTATTATACGGAATTTAAATTTGGGGCTGTGCTGCTGCAACGCTTATGGGAAAGTTATTTCGATTGCAAAAAAGGGCCATCAGAATTATTTACAATTTGAGTTCCCGAGAATCATGTAGGGAAATATTTAAGGATAAAGGAATATTAAAAGTATATTCTCTGTATGTTTATAAAGTAGCAACTTATGCAGTACAAAAGGAAAATCTTAAAAATAGTAATATTCATAGTCATAACACTAGGCACAAGGACGATTTTTTTAGGCAAAGTTTTAATAAGAATATTTCCGACAGGGATCCAAATGTGATGGGCTTATTGCTTCACAAAAAATTGCCAGCACATCTAAGGTCTTGTAAAGGCAAGCAATTCGAGGGTGCCCTGAAGAAGTACTTGTTAACAAAAAGTTTGTATTGAATTAATGAATTATAATCATTGTACCACATGAATTTATTCCTTAATTTGTAATTAAAAACAATTGTATTTATATATGTATAATGTCAGAAACTGCAAAGTCTATTGACAATAAATTATTATTATTATTATTATTATTATTATTATTATTATTATTATTATTATTATTATTATTATTATTATTATTATTATTATTATTATTATTATTATTATTATTATTATTATTATTATAATTATAATTATTATTATTATTATTATTATTATTATTATTATTATTATTATTATTATTATTATTATTATTATTATTATTATTATTATTATTATTATTATTATTATTATTATATTATTATACGTTTGATCAGAACAAAACTTACGAAAATCAATCAAGAAGTGGTCATCCTGCAGTACTATCCGAGATGGAGGAACGACAGTTACTCAGAAAAGTCAAGAAAAATCCTAAACTATGTGCTCCAAAACTTGCTATTGCAGTTCAAACACAAACAGGAAAATTAGTTTCAGCACAAACTATAAGAAACGTGCTATATGAAGCTGAGTATCGAGGCCGAACAGCCCGTAGAAAACCATACATCAGTAAAATCAACAGAAAGAAGCAAGTTGTTTTTGCAAAAGAACATATATACGATGGGTTTGATTTCTGGAAGAAGGTTGTATTTATTGACGAGTCAATGGAAATTAATTGTTCTTTCACACTAGCCGTGTGTAGGCTAAGGTATGGAAAGGTAGAGTGAGACTGAAAATTCAATGTCATAACTGGGATTTGAACCACGGATCTTCTCGTCTCCGTCCAGCCGCTCTAACCAATTGAGCTACTATGGCCAACGTGCCGACATGACATTAAATTCTCCGTGGTTCAAATCCCGGCTATGGCATTGAATTTTTCAGTCTGGCTCTACCTTTCCATACTCTAGCCTACACACGGCCAGTGTAAAAGAGCAATTTCCATTAATTGACTAATAGTGGTTAACTATAAAGCCCGGGCCTTAAAGTACTTACAGCATAGTAAGTCGCCAATAAGGTAGTTGTCTCGTGTGTTTATGGGAACTCCTAGTGGTTTACCGGGAAAAAAACACGAGTCAGTTGGAGAATTTAATGTCATGTCGGCATGTTGGTCATAGTAGCTCAATTGGTTAGAGCGGCTGGACGGAGACGAGAAGATCCGTGGTTCAAATTCCAGTTATGACATTGAATTTTCAGTCTGACTCTACCTTTCCATGACGAGTCAATTTGAGCTCTTTAAGTCAAAAGAGCGAGAAACAGTGTGGAGAAAAAAAGAATTGTGAGCTTGAGGAGAAAAATACAACTTCAGTTAAACATGGAGGCGGTTCAGTACTTGTCTGAGGCTGCAGAGTGTGGAGGATTTATGTTTTATTGATAGAATTATGAACCAGAAGTGTGAATAATATGGGTCTCTCTGAGGATTATATTTTCACACAAGATAATGATCCAAAACACACAGCTCTAGATGTAAGGCTTTGGTTGTTGTATAATACTCCACGATGGATGCCGACATCACCGCAATCCGCAGACATGAATCCAATAGAGTATTTGTGGAGTATACTGGGCAAAAATATTAGGAATCATCAGATATCTAATATAAAGGATCTAAAGAATGCTCTGCTAGAGGAATGGCGTAAAATCACAGTGGAAACAACACAAGCTTTGGTGAAATCCTTGCCAAGGAGAATGCAAGAGATTATAAAGAGGAATGGAGGGCCTACTAAGTACTAACCGTAACATTCTACACCATTTTCAGTATGCAGACGAATACTTATTTTGCATCCTAATATTGCATATCTTTACTTTTATAAATAAAAAATATTTTTCACTAATCAATAAATAAGACCATGTCCTTACTGTACGTACTTTATTCTGGTGATTTTCCACTATCCATACTTCCTTAAACATAAACTCATGCATTAGACGAATACTTTTTGGAGTAACTGTATATACGATGGGTTTGATTTCTGGAAGAAGGTTGTAATTACTGACGAGAGTCAAAAGAGCGAGTAATAGTGTGGAGAAAAAAGAATTGTGAGCCTGAGGAGAAAAATATAAAACTTCAGTTCAGTACTTGTCTGGGGCTGCATGAGTTCAAATGTTGTAGGGGATTTGCGGTTTATTGATGGAATTATGAACCATAAGGTTTATAGAAACATCCTAAAAACACCACTGCATCTACCGGATCATTTAATTGTTTTAATTATTTAAGATATTTATTTTAAAAAACAAACCTCGCGTAATGAATTTTGAAATAACGGCAGTCGATTCTGTTTTTAAATGTTTTATTTTCAGATTTTGGTAGTACTAACAATTACATGTCAACATCTAGCGTTCGTAACGATAACGACAGCTTTGTTTCCGGCTGAAAATGTGTATAAGTATACATGAAATCACGATCCCGGAGAAT
Organism: Mantis religiosa; assembly: GCA_030765055.1. NCBI lineage: Eukaryota > Metazoa > Arthropoda > Insecta > Mantodea > Mantidae > Mantis > Mantis religiosa. The sequence continues at coordinate 21,669,525 of CM060953.1, read as the reverse complement.
TTATAAGAATTATCATTTCTTATAAGTGAAGTTTTAAATTACAAATTGTTATATTTGCATATATTCTACACCATTTTCAGTATGCAGACTGAATACTTATTTTGCATCCGATATTGCGTCTTTCCTTTTGAATGTTTATGTGAATAGATACTATGTGTTTATTGTATTCTCTTTTTCACTAATCAATAAACAAGCCAGTGTCCCTGCTGTACCTTATTCTGATGATTTTCCACTATGCATACATTCCTTAAACGTAAACTCTTGCATTAGAGAATACTTTTGGGGGTAACTGTCATTTCTATACTACCATAATCTATAATTAGTAAGCCAGATCCATTAAATTTTCTCCCATTAAAGCAATGAATTCTGTATTCAAGATGTGCATGTTAATTTCATTCCATACGAGACCTTTCAATGTTACTACTCATTCCATAGTCCATATCAATGAAAAAGAAACGCTGCGAAATAAGCAGTTTGTTACGAGAGGTCAACACGCGTATAAAATCACATTACCATGGTGCCCACATAACCGTATAATCGTTCATCGCCGAGAGTAATGAAGTCATGTGCGCCCCACAATACCAAAAATACCGATGGTTCTGCTATATTGCCAGAGCGTGTGAAGGGAAGGTAACCCCCATCAAAAAAACGCGGTAAACAGTGGGAGCATCATCACCCGCTGTTCTTAGGGGAAGAACATGCTGGAAAGAAGCTTTAATGATAAAATCATTCATATGTTATCTTAAAATGATTTAGCAATATATAGCTTAAGTTAAATTCTAAGCCTGGTGATGAGAATCGAGCAACTTTACAAATAAATTTAAGGAAATTTAATACAGTGCAGTAAATGAGACAAAACTGCTAGACCACCCAACCTTTTACGCTGTATCTATTCCAGAAAGTCGATCGCTTTTCCTACCCTAACAGATGTTCTCTCATTTTTCTATTTCCCATTCTAGCTTTAACTCTGCAAATATTCGGTGACACTTCGTTTTTAAAAGACACCTGGTATCCTGAATTATAGGTTACGCCAGGGATTTTGGCATGTGAAAATTTTAATGGAGAGATACGATGCGAATCACTTTATCGATGTGACATACGGGCCTGCAGCTCGACCAGTGTCAATTCTTGTTTTACTTACAATGCCTTACTTCCCGTAATAATCCCCTAATGGAAGCATAATAACAGCATTCAATTGTACACGCATAGATATTAAAGCCCGCCTCTGTAGCGTGATGGTATCGGGTGTACTTCATGTTCAAGAGGTCCCGAGTTCAATTTTTGGTAATGTTGAGATATCTGGATAAGCTTTTATGATATTTTCCTTTATCCTGAAAGATGCCAGGTAACTAAGCTCTATGTACCTTGTACTCATTAGAACATCATTTCATTCATCGTCCGATATGACTTAACGTTGGAGGTTTTCCCTTATCCTGAAAGATGAATCTCGAGTCCTATGCACCCTGGACTCAGTTGAACATCATTTCATTTATTGCCCGATATGACTTAACGTTGGACTTAACTTAAACTTAACGTTTAATTTGCTTAACGAAAATTAAAAAGGAAAAAAGCTATTAAAACCCCTATTTTGTGAGCATGACTAACTCAAAAGAGCTATCCTTATTAGCGATGAACTGGTACCTCTACTGAATGTCCTGGAAGTGTCATTGACGAAAGGGGGGGGGGGGCTACGTTTTCGTTTGATGGCGGACTATGAATATTCTCACTTCCCCCTACAAACCACTAACCCAACACCAGAGTTATTGACTCATTCCAAGAATAAGGTCGTGATCGAAAGGTATTTCGACAAATGAAAACTTTTCTAATCAATAACTGTGTTGATTGTTGCTCGAAATATTCTTACACATAATTTAGGAAATAATTTAAATGTTTTTGTTGCAGGGAAGAAATGGAGTCTACTAAAACGCAGTGAAACATTACACAAGTTTAGGTATATTAAAAATAACATAGAATTTGTAAATCTGCTAATAAACCGAAATTCCTTTTCTAAATAGATAAAAGAAAACAAAAAGATACGTATAAATTGTATGCTCATTGCTATAAATATTTTTGTTAGTCTTACTTTATTTAATTTTCCTCTTATTGCTTTTAGGATTTGAGGGAGTTAGGATCATTTGATATATTGTCCAATGTAAGGTTGTACAACAATAATGAAATTGATAATACACATGATGCTACATGCCAGCTTTAAAGATTCATGCAAACCATTATTTAAAAAATTAAATATTTTAACAATGCCTTCTGAATGTATTTTAGAGTTACTTGTGTATATAAAAATTATGACAATTTATGCAAAAACAAAATTGTCATCATTACAGCACTCGTAAAGAACCCAGCATAAAATACCATACGCATAGACTAACACTATACGAAAAGAACACCCTATTATATGGGTATAAAAATATATAATAAATTGCCTCAATGATTCAAAGAAAGCCTTCAAAATTGTTCAATAAAAGTATAAAAGAAATGCTATTAGATAAGACATATTACTCCATACAAGAATTCATGGTTGACAATATAGTTACTGACAATTAATAATGCATAAATAATACCTTGTAAACAATCTACACATTAAAATTTGTTTTCTCTTTTATGTTAATTCTTGATATATATATATATATATATATATATATATAACCTGACGAGTCACCAGTTTACCAGTCTAGGCTCACATACCCACAACTATGTCCTTTTTTTTAAGTTACGTCCTCCAACGTTGAGTCATATCGGAAGATGAATGGTATTCGTGAAATGATGCACAAATGAGCCCAGGGTCCATGGAGCTTAGAGCTACCCGACATTCGTTATCCAGGTAACTCACCCTGACCGAGATTCGAACTCGCGACCTCCTGAACGTGAGGCAGACCCACTACGATCTACGCTATCGAGGCGGGCAAACTATGTTTCAGCATAAAACATATTAAAAAATGTTCAATTTAAGCGTAGTCTGGACTTGGATAGGAGTGGGGGATTTTCTTGCGTACCTTCCTATCACATCCTGTTAAGACGAACTTAAATACCAAGTAGGACTTGCGTTGTTCAGACACATTGGTCTTTTTCTAAAAATGCATTTTTTTACTTTATAGATTCAGGGCGGTCCCAAAACATACATTTCCAGTGAAATCTTAATATCAAATTTTTTTATGGAATGCAATACTTAGATATAATGCAGGAAGTAAAACAGCTATGTTTTTTACTTTCTCTCTAACACTTGCTTATGAGGTACTTTCAAAACATTGATACCTTCTCTTATAACTGAATCACACCAACTTGTGTTGAATACATTCAGATGCCTTTGAAGCAGTGAGCAAATTTATTAATTCCAATCCCATGGGGAGGGGCACAAGATAATTAAATTGCTTATCTTAAGGCTGATGTAATGACGTGATTACAATAATCTAATTTGCTCATTCAGTTTTCTCTTTTTAGTTAATTAAATTTCAAAATAATGTCAGCCAATAGGATCAATACCACTCCATAACTTGGGCGGGTATCTAAAAAGAAAATGAATTAAGCAATAAACAGGGTTAATTTGGCTTATAATAGTACACGACGAGTTTTAGAGATTAAAATTCACAGAATTCGAGTAGTGGAAGCACCAATTCACACAAATTCAATTATTTAGTTTGAAACCAAAGTCAAGTTTATGACACAAATAATGTGGCGTGTGCTGCAATACATTGGTGCTGTTCTGATAATTTTGTATGGTTGTGTATGCAAACCATATCCCAATCAATACTCCTCAAATTACTGGGACATGTGTACCAACTTCCTAATGTCAGTCACTTAAATGCTCCTAAGGTCCAACAAAAATAAATAATAAAATACTTCAACTTTGAATCGTTCTTATTGGTACCACAATGTAAATATTACAAATAATATTTAATTTTTTAAGCCACTTTGGTTAAATGGCAACAGAAAAATGCTACGACTATCGGAGTAGAAAACAATTAAGAAAACGGAATAAGTTCGGATTTTATATGCATTTATAATCTTATAAAAAAAACTCAAATCGCTATTCGCTTCAGCATTTTTCTTTTCTTATTGTAATTTTACGTCCTCCAACGTTAAGTCATATCGGACGATGAATGGAATGGGTGTAATGATGCTCAAATGAGCCCAGGGTCCATAGAGCTTAGAGTTAACCGACATTCGTCTTTCAGGATAAGGGAAAACACCGGAAAAACCCTTATCAACGTAACTCACCCTGACAGATTCGAACTCGGGACCTCTCGAACGTGAGGCAGACACTACCACCACGCTACCGAGGCGGGCTCGCTTCAGCATGTTAGTATTAGGTTGTCTAATAAGTAAAGTCCGTTTTCTGATTTTAGTGTTTTGGAAAATATATTGGGTTTCTTTGGTTTGGCAATGGCTACAGGATGCCATGGCTACTGTTGCTCAACCCTGCAGTACTCCCGTGATTTTCTGTAACGTATTTACTCGCGAGGGTGACAGGCGTCACCCATTTTATACTCTTCCTGGAATCATTTTTATATATAATTTCTGTCCTCCAATGTTAAGTCCTATCAGACGATGATTGGAATGGTGCAATGATGCTCAAGGAACCGGGTCCGTACAGCTTAGTCACCCGACATTCGTCTCTAGGATAAGAGAAAACTCTGGAAAAACCTTATCCAGGTAGCTCGCCCTGACCGAGATTCGAACTCGGTAGCTCCTGAACGTGAAGCACACGTGCTACCATCTATGCTACCAAGGCGGGCATAATCATTAATCGACATTTTAGATTGTTATATGCTTCATAATGAACCTTATTTCACTTATATATAAAAAATGTGTAGGAAGTAAAGCATTTACTCCTAATATCGTAATACATGTTTACTTTCGAACCTAAAGACATGCACATTTTCTGCTTGAAACTGAGCTTAATGTTCACATTTGCAGCGCCTTCTTTACCTATACCTGAAAGGATCTACTTCCTTTACCCTCCCAGGTATCGTCTATTGTTATTTGAATTCTACTCCTATTTATACAATACAGTCGTTTACAAGCAACTTACACACTCATTTCTCAAATGACTAGAGCAAGCCGATTTACAACACTCTGTATACCACTTCCTGATTGACTTCTCTCTCGATTTTCCACATTCATAATAACGTCCCCTGGATCCTTTTCTTTGTTCAGTGTTCCGAAGCTGGTTCTGGAATATCAAGCAGTTTGACAGAACGTCATCTAACCTTTGCTGGAATTTGTGAAATTTTGGACATACGTTCTGTATTTTCATCGGTTCCCAGAAAAGGTTAGAAAGGAAATTTGCTCTCCTTATTGTCATTCTTCTCCTTTATTTTCAAAATGCAGAAAGCTATATTTAGAAAGTTATAAAACACAACCACAGGCCAGCGTCTTGTTTCTTACTGGCATACTTGGTCCAAGTCAACCCTTATCCTTTTTTTTTTAATTTGTTCCATTTGTACCCCGCCTTCAACTGCAATGGTCATATCGGTGGCCGTTCTCCTCTGGAACATACCGAAGGTGGTAGCTCATATTCGTTGGGTTTTAATCATTAGATCATTCACACATTCACACTCATTCATACTTCCAGATTCTGGAGAAGACGGGGAATTATCTTGGTCGGAGAAAAATCCCCACCCCCACCGCCGGGAATCGAACCCAGGACCCACGGCAGGCAGGTGCTCTACTGACTGAGCTACGGGGCCAGCCAACCCCTAACTTTGTCGCATTATAAAATCCCTGGCTTTTCCCCCTCGCCTCTTTCAGGGTCTATAGTAGCATAGTGATACATTGTAGAAACCAACAGAACAAATTTATTCCTTTTGGGACAGCATGAAAGCAACGTTTTGTTCTTGTCAAAACCAAATAAAATGAATTTATACCTCTTTGTAATGAAGTTATGAACTTCAGGGACTTCCTTTTTGCATTTGCGTAGAGTACCCATATAAGTCAAGCCATTTTCTTTCAGACTTTCAACAAGAGGAATGCTGCTAAACAATTATCTACTGTAATATTCCTATTACTTCCTCTTAACTGTATCAATAAGTCTCATCACATCTTTTGCTGAATTACAATTAAATATGGGAATTATTTGCATGTGATTTTCAGTTGTATTGCATAATGAGTTTAACATTTGCAATTCTAGTCTTATATAGTAGTTTAATATGTTTCATTTTTAGTCTTAGTTTTTAAATATTTTATTCCATTAATTGCATTCTCTTTTTTTTATATTCAACTTTGATCAATTATTGTTTACTCTGTTGTATCACTTATTTGCTTGATTAGTATACAATTTGCAATGTCTTGTCTTCAATAATAGCTTAATATATAGTGTATTTTTAGTTTGTCTGTATTCCTTTTTGTATTTCTGTTTTGCATTTAGTCAAACTTGTGTAACTAAATTGCATGTAGCTACTGTAATTGGAGCTTTGCTCTGTTGTAGCACAAATGAAGAAAATAAAAAAAAATAAAAAATACTCAGTTTATAGGGCTCTTCTGGTTGAGTAACGAAGTATGTTTCCAGATTGAGGGTGTATGCCGTTTTTGCACCTATTAATGCAAACGTTTTGATCCCATACTTCGCAGGCTTACTAGGAATAAGCTGTCTGAATAGATAATTTCCTCTAATTGCAAGAAGTTGCTCTCATTGACTGTGAGATAATCGCTGACAATATTTCTGAAAGTTGTTCACAACTAATAAGGATAACGAGATGAAAAGCTTAAAATCTTTAAAACACTCACAATGTATAACAAAAGCATAGTTTACGTATACGATATAGAGAATGAAATGTATACGAAGCATTCACCAACACTTTGCAGAAAGTGTAACGTGAAAGGTCGCGTGGGCGACACTTGTCAACCAAAAGCAGGCAGGAGTACAAAACTTCAGCTACACACCCCGCAAGAGCAACTACAGAACTGAAAAAGGGGAAGTGTTGCTATTTATGCATTCCTTAGAAGCTTCTTGAGCCCGCACAAGGTTAAGTCCTTTCTGAGAGCTACAGCAATGAAAGAAAATACGCTGGGTGATACCTATCACCCACGTGAGTAACGAAGGGTTAAATTGCCAGCATGTATCATCTCCAGTCGTTAATAAACAATCACAAAATGGAGATAAAGTTTGAACTTCCAAAACACTTCTGGAAACAAGATTATAAAAGCCGATGCTGCAGCTCGAAGAATATGTGAAGTGGAGCGTGGAAAGATGATTCCAACGTTTCAACAATGGAGTCAAAAACGCTGAAGATTTACCACGTTCTGGAAGACCTAAAGTATGGGATATTGAGGATACACGCCACGTTTTGCGACAAAATCCACAATAAAGTACCCTAAACTTTTAGAAGAACTTGGTGCATCAAAAGATACCGTACATCGCCACATAACGACACTTGGAGAATCATACAAAAGCTGTAGATCTGTATCTCATGAACTGACACCTCAATATGCTGAACGTAGAGGTGATATTTGTCGTCAGCTTATTCGTAATCTCATGGATGATAGATTTGTCAAGGGAATTGTCACTTGTGATGAAAAATGGGTATATTAACATTGATGCCTCGAAGCAGTGGTCTGATCTCCCCAACCTGCCAAAGTCATCGTTAAAAAAAAAATCGGTTCGGTCCCAAAGTAATGTGTGTTCGAAGCAGTGGTCTGATCTCCCCAACCTGCCGAAGTCATCGTTAAAAAAATCGGTTCGGTCCCAAAGTAATGTGTGTTCGAAGCAGTGGTCTGATCTCCCCAACCTGCCAAAGTCATCGTTAAAAAAATCGGTTCGGTCCCAAAGTAATGTGTGTTCGAAGCAGTGGTCTGATCTCCCCAACCTGCCGAAGTCATCGTTAAAAAAATCGGTTCGGTCCCAAAGTAATGTGTGTTCGAAGCAGTGGTCTGATCTCCCCAACCTGCCAAAGTCATCGTTAAAAAAATCGGTTCGGTCCCAAAGTAATGTGTGCTCGAAGCAGTGGTCTGATCTCCCCATCGTTAAAAAAATCGGTTCGGTCCCAAAGTAATGTGTGTTCGAAGCAGTGGTCTGATCTCCCCAACCTGCCAAAGTCATCGTTAAAAAAATCGGTTCGGTCCCAAAGTAATGTGTGCTCGAAGCAGTGGTCTGATCTCCCCAACCTGCCAAAGCCATCGTTAAAAAAATCGGTTCGGTCCCAAAGTAATGTGTGCTCGAAGCAGTGGTCTGATCTCCCCAACCTGCCAAAGCCATCGTTAAAAAAATCGGTTCGGTCCCAAAGTAATGTGTGCTCGAAGCAGTGGTCTGATCTCCCCAACCTGCCAAAGTCATCGTTAAAAAAATCGGTTCGGTCCCAAAGTAATGTGTGTTCGAAGCAGTGGTCTGATCTCCCCAACCTGCCGAAGTCATCGTTAAAAAAATCGGTTCGGTCCCAAAGTAATGTGTGTTCGAAGCAGTGGTCTGATCTCCCCAACCTGCCAAAGTCATCGTTAAAAAAATCGGTTCGGTCCCAAAGTAATGTGTGCTCGAAGCAGTGGTCTGATCTCCCCATCGTTAAAAAAATCGGTTCGGTCCCAAAGTAATGTGTGTTCGAAGCAGTGGTCTGATCTCCCCAACCTGCCAAAGTCATCGTTAAAAAAATCGGTTCGGTCCCAAAGTAATGTGTGCTCGAAGCAGTGGTCTGATCTCCCCAACCTGCCAAAGCCATCGTTAAAAAAATCGGTTCGGTCCCAAAGTAATGTGTGCTCGAAGCAGTGGTCTGATCTCCCCAACCTGCCAAAGTCATCGTTAAAAAAATCGGTTCGGTCCCAAAGTAATGTGTGCTCGAAGCAGTGGTCTGATCTCCCCAACCTGCCAAAGTCATCGTTAAAAAAATCGGTTCGGTCCCAAAGTAATGTGTGTTCGAAGCAGTGGTCTGATCTCCCCAACCTGCCAAAGTCATCGTTAAAAAAATCGGTTCGGTCCCAAAGTAATGTGTTTTCGAAGCAGTGGTCTGATCTCCCCAACCTGCCAAAGTCATCGTTAAAAAAATCGGTTCGGTCCCAAAGTAATGTGTGTTCGAAGCAGTGGTCTGATCTCCCCAACCTGCCAAAGTCATCGTTAAAAAAATCGGTTCGGTCCCAAAGTAATGTGTGCTCGAAGCAGTGGTCTGATCTCCCCAACCTGCCAAAGCCATCGTTAAAAAAATCGGTTCGGTCCCAAAGTAATGTGTGTTCGAAGCAGTGGTCTGATCTCCCCAACCTGCCAAAGTCATCGTTAAAAAAATCGGTTCGGTCCCAAAGTAATGTGTGTCTGCTGGAATTTTGAATGCATGATTCACTGGGAATTTGTTCCAGATGGGCCGGCGATTGATGCGATCCCTATTCTCTAAAACCGAAATGAGTTCATATTTTGAGATGGAGATACTCAACATTATTTATCCAAAATACAGTTATATTGCAACAGGACAATGCAACACCTCGTACTCCACGAACCATGGAAAAAATCAGGAATTGGGAGGAATCGAACAGCTACCATAACCATCATACAGCCCTGATCTCGCACCATTAGATTATCATCTTTCGCGATCCATGGTCCATTTCCTACGTGGAAGAAATTCTGACAACACTGAAGTAATGCAAGTGGATGTCACCGAATTCTTGGCATTAAAACCCAGAGACTGTACCATCGTGGGATTAAAAACCTCGCTGAGCGATGGCTCAAGACCACAGAATCTAATGGTCTATGGTTTGAAAATTAGTTAATTGCTTGTCAGGGCATATTTCAAAGAATTGTTTTGCTTAAAAAGTGGCATTACTTAAGAGACAGCATCTATACAATTTTGTAGAGCATACGTTTCAACGAACACAACCTAACGCAGCAGGAGTAAACCGAGCAACTAATAACTGAGGAAACTTCATTGATTACTTGACAACTAAACGCGGCCAAAACTTCCTTTCTGCTCCGCATTAAAGCATCGTGAATGCAACCTTACTATTTACTTTATGACTATCGAAAGAAACCCGTTTTTAATACTCCGACTACACATTAACATGTTTTGATGAAGTTTTACTACACACGTTTACACTAAATTTGAAAACTATTGAATAAAAACATTAGGTTGTCAGAGAACAGCATCGTTTGCAATTGATAGGCAAGATATTTAGTTGTTCCATCACTGTAAGAAGTAAAAGGCAATGCTTCCCACCCTAACTACGAGGGCTATTCAATAAAGAATGATCACAATTTTATTTTTACAACGTACATTTACTCACCCTCATAATTTAGATGGTCCTTCTCAAAATAGTCTCCCCTGAATGCGATGTACTTGTCTCAGCGTTTCTGTTAGTCTTCAAAGACATGCTGGAAAACATTTTTGAGAGATCCTTCAAACTCGCCTCCGCAGTCTTCACCACTGCTTCTGATGATGGATAATGCCTCCCACGAAGGCGTTTCTTCAAGTTAGGGAATAGAAAAAAGTCACATGGGCTAAATCCGGACTATAGGGAGGGTGAGGGATGCACTTCACGTTGCTTTTTGCAAGATATTCAGCAACATTGGCAATATGCGGCCGCGCATTATCGTGGTGCAGCGTCCAGCCTGCTTCACGGAAATGTGGTCTTTTGCGCCTGATATGGACTTGCAATGTTTTCAGGACATCCCTGTAGTATTGTCCAGTTACTGATGTGTGTGCAGGTACAACATGCTGATAAACCATTCCATGAATATCAAAGAATGAGGTGACCATAACTTTCCCAGCAGAAGCAACCACTTTTGCTTTTGGGGGGTAGGGGCTGGCGATGAAGGAGATTTCCACACTGAGCTTCGCTGTTTACTCTCAGGATCAAAATGATGTAGCCAAGTTTTATCAGCAGTGATTACGTTTGATTGAAACTCCGGATCTTCCTCTAACATCAACTTTAACTGCATGTTACCTCCATTACAGCAGTAGGCGATGCTGAACATGTCTGAACTTGCCTGGTTCTCACGGGCGGGAACCAGGAGTACCAACAATGAAACTACTACGCCGTGTTTGTTTCACATTAAGCTAACAATATAACAAAACTGAATTTTAGTGCGACAAATTATGAGCGTAAAAAATTATGATCGTTCTGTATTGAACAGCCCTCGTAATAACTGAGGAAACTTCATTGATTACTTGACAATTAAACGCGGCCAAAACTTGGTTTCTGCTCCACATTAAAGCATCGTGAACGTAACCCTACTATCTACTTTGACTATAGAAAAAGAAGTTTTTAATACTCAAGACTATACATTAACCTGTTTACGTAAAGTTTATCACAGATGTTTACCTAAATTTGAAAACTATCGAATGAAAATGTTCGGTTGTCAGAGAATAGTATGGTTTGCAATATATGATAGTGGAAGATATTCGGTTGTTCCGTCACTGTGCTAAGTAATAGGCAATGCTTGCCACCCTAACTAGCTCTGTGCCTGGACTGATAAAATAACTTTCAGTAATTACGCTCAAGTAGTATTTAAAAAATAGATAATAGTGTTATAGGTACTTAAAATGTTGGGTTCTGAAATGTAAACAAAAGTTCTCCCAGCATAATATTTATTACGCGAGATAAGCCAACTTTTTTACCTTCACATGGTTATCAGCCACAGATGCCTATGACTGGAAATTTGAAATCCTGAACTAATAAACGCTAGCTTTTTAAGATGTATACCACAAATGTAACTTTGTGCGAATATGATACAGCCCAAATTTTGTCAATTTCACTTTGATAGTTTGGAAAATATGGTCATATTTATTTCTTTATTTATTTTTGGTTACGTTACCTAAAAAGTCCCTTGCGACAAAATAGCTTAAATTTGTGTCTAATATTTTAACAACAGGTTTCCAATACATCCATTTTATTTAATCTGCTCTAGGTATGACTCAATAACTTTAGGCTCCAGAAATTTTTAAAGCTATGAATATGGCTTTTTCGCCCAAAATTTGAAATGTTTGTGTTTTGAACTAAAGAAAGTGTGCTTAAATGCATATCACAATAAAACCCAGGACAATTTCTATTTGCTGTGTCTCTATGAACGTGTTTAGCAAGTTTCTTTAGTCTAACACTAAAACTGCGACGCAGAGAGCATCTTAAATGATGAAAACTGCTGAAATTTTCAATAGCGAGAAAACCAGGATAAAGAATTAGAGTTCATATCTAACACTAGCATTCACGTAACTTCCAAACTAGATTAAGAGCATTTAAAAATGACTTGCGGATGCTATCTAGGCATTCTTTGGCTTCGGGAAGGCTCACCATATTTTATAAATTAAAAAGAGAAAAAGATGATTTTTTGAAAATGTTCATGAAATTTCAGTCTTACATATCCTTAACATTCATTCAGCACTTAAAAGCCGGAGAAACAAACGATGCTTTCTTCACCCGCTGATCTCAAATATAAGCACAGATTACTATGAAAAATATAAACCATTTCTTCCTCACGAAACTTTACGTGAAATAAACTTACGAAAATACAAACCACGCAGTCTTAAATGGAATAACAATATTTAATTAGTTTTCAGTCTATTATCAATCTAACTAGGCATGTTTCAAATTCGAACTGAAATGCTGTTAATACGTAAATGAAATTATTTTCCCACGTGTTAATAAGTCACGATCCCCGCCTCTATAAAAAAAAACCATAAATGTTGTTGCTCCAATCAGGCGTTTAGATAAAGTATATCCGTCTCTTTCTCTCCTCCCATATGTTTACAACAGGGTCGTATTATATTGATTTGTCAACGATCTGGGACTTGACAGAGCCATTAAATAGATTTAAATGAAAACCAGCACTGCAATAAACCTCACGAATGGAAAAGAAACTATTCAAATAAACTGCAATAATGCTCTTTGGCAGTAGTCACGAGTAAGTTGGACTGAGCATCATCAAGGCTTGGTAATCCATTTGGAGATAAGTGGTCCAAATTATGACCTGGATAAAAACAAATGCGAAACTACCAACAACCTTAGTGGTCAATTGGTGTGGAGGGAACACTCTCGACATTTTAATGAATTATTTTTTTTTTAATTTACATCCTCCAACTTAGTGTCATATCGAACGATAAATGGAATGGGTGAAATGATACTCAAATGAGCCCAGGGTCCATGGAGCTTAGTTACCCGACATTCGTCTTACAGGATAAGGGAAAACTCCGGCAAATACCTTACCCAGCTAACTCACCCTGGCCGAGATTCGAACTCGGGACCTCTTGAACGCTACCGAGGCGGGCTTAATACTAATAGATAAGGGGTGCATATCAGTAACTGTTCATCCACGGCACATCTGAAACTGACCTACTGCAACGTAACAAGTTAACTTAATGTTCATGTTATCAGCTGCGTAAAATATAAAAGTTAATGCTCAAAATGATGTTTTGATTTGCGTGTAATTAGCCCCTCTCTTACCTTCATGCTTGCGACTATTTTTGTGTCTGCGATGACTCATCCGGCTGTATCCTTGTCCATGTTATTCTTTCTTCTCTTCTTCTTTCATGTTTTAGGCCAAGTGGACTGTTTCGACTTCATCCCATCTCTGCCTTGTTCGTTCTCTTGCTATATCTGATAGGATTATTTTTGGTATTCTCCTATCAACCATTCTATTCAGAAGTACTTTGCATTTATAACTATTCTCATTTTTCCCCCCATGTTCTAACTTCTTGAATTTTTATTTTATCCTAACAATGATCTGAGAATTCTAATTTCTGACCTCTGAATACGATTATAATCTTGAATGTTCAGGACTCGCTGCTATTACTTCATAGATGCAATCTTAGTGTCTATTCGAGTTGTTTCTAATGCTTCACACATTATCTGATGTATGTTCAGTTTATTTGTAATGTCTTCAACAGAATGATAAGTGATTTGCCGAAAAAATTAAAACTTTGAACTTGTTTTAGACATTTATCTTCTAATATAATTTTTGTTTCTCATGATATTTAACCTGGAATTCCATGATTTATTTTAGAAATAGAGATTTTAAAGTTGTACTCCTTTACGAAAGTAACCTGATTTTTTAAGTTTTCCCTCCGAATCTTGTATAATTACTAGGTGCTAAAATTTAAATTTAAATTCCTCCCGTAGGAACACCAGATGATGCTTCGGCTTTCCATCTATTTAAAATATCGTCCGAATAAATGTTAAAAAGAGTGGGTGATTATATGCACATGTCTTACATTTTGATTTATTAGTATATTTCCATCCAAATATTTGGGGAGCTTAGTTCAAAATAAGTGTCACTATACATTATTATTAGCGGTGGTGATTTTTCGCAAATGCGATATAAATGCGAAATCATAGATTTTCCAGGTAATTATTCTTTTTCCAATGCTTTTTCTTCTGGAAACTTTAACTGAAGAGTATATGGAAGTTTTGCATGTTTAGAAAGTTAGAAACTAAGTGACCACTCTTCTGGAATGTGGAAAGCAACCCTTCCCGCTAAATTAGCTTATTGTATCACCATTGCTCTGCAATACATTTGGGGTCCTACCAACAGCGTAGATGCTGAAAGATATTTCAGTCAATATAATTTGATTGTAACATGAAAACTCAAATGAGAAAACAATCTTGAAGTATGTTCACTGCTTTCATTCAACAGCGTTAATGAATCATATACTTATGAGTTATGGTATCGACCAGTTTTGTGCAATTTCTTTTTATTGTGCCAGTTTTATCTTTTTTGTGCCATGTAAGATGCTTTAGCCTGTATCAGCTTGATCTATATTTCTGTGTATTGCTTTAACCTATATTAATGTAAAATAAATTGACACTTTATGCACTTTTAACACAGTCATTAATAACCCTTCATAAATGTGTTTTGAATCTCATATAAATAATATTAATATTCATCATTTTAAAAAAATTAACTCATAACTTTTTTCAAAATACTATAAAATGCTAGATTGGAAATGTGTAAATGCTACAAAATGCTAAATGTAAAACTCAAAATGCTTAATATCACTACCCCTAACTATTATACATATTTGTACATTATTCACCAATAAACAGATGCACTCCCATTCTGCCTCTCGCAGGAGTTTTCTGTGAGATTTAAGAATGTCTGCAAATATATTTTAGTTTCTACGTCAAAAAAGTTCTAACTCTTTTTGTACACTACAAAGTTCGACTTACTAGCCACAACCCAAAACTTCGTGTCGTTCAGACTATGTAAAAATGGCCAAAGACAAGTTCCCGTATTGCATGTATAGTTGCCATATAGTAACGTTTAAAATCAAATGTTATTGTTTTATTTATGCCTTTATTTTTATCCACCTACATCAGAAACAGCTGTTTATTATTGACTAATATCAAACTTCGCGAAGTACTGGATCGGGGAAGTGACAGGACGGAGGGGGAGAGAGGCGTGACGTAGAAGGGGAAAGGCACTGCAGCTAACGGAATAACGCGAGCGGAGCTGCAGGTCCTGCTACTTTTGCAACAGGAGCTTGCAGAGTTTAGGAATTTTATTTTGGGTGTAGC
Organism: Mantis religiosa; assembly: GCA_030765055.1. Lineage (NCBI taxonomy): Eukaryota > Metazoa > Arthropoda > Insecta > Mantodea > Mantidae > Mantis > Mantis religiosa. The sequence goes on along the minus strand of CM060953.1, from coordinate 21,654,096 downwards.
AATTTCTCCTCAATTCATTATAGAGCTGAAACGATCCACATAACATTTGCAATAGAAGCTTACGTCTGCCACCTTAATACTAACGCGGTTCTATATCTCCCTGACAATTGACAGTAACAAAAATCTGCATTACATCGATTCCTGTCACAATAGTATGTTCGGTAGAGCACCTGCCAGAAGTGCGAAGGGTCCCGGGTTTGATTCCCGGCTGTGGTTGGGGATTTTTCTCCAACCAACATGATTCCCCATCTTCCATAGTGCCTGTAAGTATGAATGAGTGTGGATATGGACTGATCTATAGATTAAAAATCTTAAGTACCTGCTACCCAACGTTTACGAGTTAATGCCATCGCCAACAGGCGATATGTTTCAAAAGGAGAACGGCCGACGATGTCCATTGAAGTTAACAGAAAAAAAAAATGTTGCTATATCAGGATGAGAAACGTGCTTTAACGAATCGATATTAAGTCCAGATTTTGTTATTACTTCACACTTCTATACTATTACGTAGAAATAATCTCAAAAACCAATCAACCAATGCTTTCACCGTTCATTTTAACACACGGGCTATAAATTCATAAATGACTGAAGACTAAAAATGATTTACTTCAATAAGTGAATACAATATTCACACAATACTTCAATACAAATATGTGCAGCACATGAGTACTGACTGTCAACTTACGATCCATGACAATAATATTCGTAAGTAATAAAATCAGTCTCAATGTCCAGGTTTCTCATTGTCGCATGAGCGGCAAACCTTTAGAACATGTAGCTCTATTGTTAGCAGCGCTTCAACCTGTTAACGGTAAACAATTGAAGAATACGATTGCGCGGTTAAAGTGCATCCTCGGTACATGCGCGGATTTGTTATACATTTGGGGGCGGGGGGGGGGGCGCAGGAGCAGGATAACACAATGTACGAGGGCTGCTCATTAAACAAATGTAACAATGATTTTAAAAAATGTGTAACAACGGATACAATAAAAAAAATTGTAAAAATAAAATGCTTTGTATATACGACACTTTACTTATGGTTAAACCACACACGCACGCACGCACATGACTAGAAAGGTGACTATGGAATTTTTATAACGTTTTGTTTAATTGTATCTTGAATATTTTTAATTTCATATTTCCTTCTCCATTTCGCGAACATATCTGTAATTGTATTTCGGGGTCCAAAAAACAAGCTTATCACTTATATAGTTCTGGCACCGAGTTCAAGACTCGCTTACAATGATACAGCATTTAGGCGAATAAAAGGAACATTAATCCGTGGTCATATAAATGACAACTAATTTTAGAAGTCCGGTTCTATGTACTTAGGTGTGAAGTTAGCCACGAACTCGTGAAAGGACGCAACACGATTCCTGGAAACCTTGACGGTGTCATCATTGATTTTGTTAAAACAGTTTTAACTTCGCATCTAAAATTGCAACTCCACTCCGTCTAAACGTTATTTTACGCCACCAGGCTGACGTCCTGTCTACCTGTTCTAATTGTCTGTGGCTAGATGTCATCTAAAGGTGGAACTTTGGTATTAATAATGCAATATGATATTTAGCTTGGCCAACTTAGGAACTCAAGACCTGGGTCATTCCCTCAATGTGCATTTTGTTTCTTTACGGGGCATCCTGAAATTTTGTGGCGAACAGGCATTTCTGTCGCATTCTAAGTCCGCTAAGATACTTATCTCCCAACCGCTCACTGAAGATCACATCTCTACTGCCCCAAATGCTTACGCAATTTTCTTTTTCAGACATGGATTCAAGCAGCGTATTGGCATTACACAATAAAAGCGACATTGGCATAAGCAAGGCGATGATGAAATTATCGTATTCTGGGGTACAAGAAATTTCCAAGCATTAAGGATATCTATAACTGGAATTTCATTAACATTTTCAAAAAAATCACCTTTTCCTCCTTTTAGTCTATAAAATACTGTAAGAATTCCTGAATTCAAAGAATACTTAGATAGCATCTGCAAGCCATTTTAAATGCTCTAATCCAGGTTGAAAGCTTTTTTTTATTTTTCTTTTATTATTTTTTATAATTTACGTCCTCCAACGTTAAGTCATCGGACGATGAATGGAACGGATGAAATGATGCTCAAATGGGCCCAGGGTCCGTAGAGTTTAGAGTTACCCGACATTCTATTTCAGGATAAGGGAAACCCCGTAAAAACCTCATCCAGGTAACTCACCCTGACCGAGATTCGAACTCGAGACCTCTTGAACGTGAGGCAGACACGCTACCGAGGCGGGCAGGTTGAAAGTTACGTGAATGCTAGTGTTAGATATGAATTCTAATTCTCTAACCTTGTTTTCTCACTATTGAAAATTTCAGCATGTTTCATCATTTAAGATGTTCCTTGTGTCGCACTTTTAGTGTTAGACTAAAGAAACTTGCTACACACGTTCATAGAGACACAGCAAATAGAAATTGCCCTGGGTTTTATTGTGAGATACATTTAAGCACACTACTTCAAAACCCAAAATTTTCAAATTATGGGCAAAAAAAGCCATATTCATAGCTTTAACAATTTCTTCTTCTTCACTCCATGGTTTGGGCATATCGCCCGTTCCGGCTTCATAGATCTCTCCAGCGTTTCCTGGTCGTCCTGTCTCTTCTTCCTTTTGGATTATAGTTTAATACTGCATTTAGATAATAAAAATAAACAAATTTGGATTTAGATAAAAATATCTAAATATTTAAACACCCCGGGTAGATGAGAGTCGTGAGTTATGGAAAACAACTCATCTAGGAGAGGAAACGCCAAAGTAAATCCGGGCCCAACAGGAATGGTGGTTGAACGTTGGACAGGTAATCCAACCTTGTAAAAATTCTACTACTCAAAAGCTTCATAGATTTCAGCTTTAAAAATCTCTAGAGCCTAAAGTTATTGAGACACAGAGAAACCTAGAGCAAATTAAAAAAAATGATGTACTGATAAGTTATTTTGTCAAAAGGGACTTTTTAGGTGACGTAAACAAAAATATATAAATTTGGCCATATTTTCCAAACTATCAAAGTGAAATGGACAAAATTTGGTCTGTTTCATATTTGTACTAAGTTACATCTGTGGTATAAATCTTTAAAAGCTAGCGTTATTAGTTCAAATTTTCAGTCATTGGTACCCTTAAAGCCCAGTTGTGCAGTGAATGTCGTAAAAGAAACGCTCTACAATCCATCGGCGTGTGCCGAGCCCTCCTTTGCACGTTCGGAGTGAAGCTAACTTTAAACCAACCCCTTTACAACTTATCAGCAACCATCAGCCCGAATTGCATGTGTTATTAAAACTGCAATTAATGGAAATAATCATTTCTTTCACACTAGCCGTGTGTAGGTTTGAATGAGTACAGCCAGATTGAATTTTTCAGTCTGGCTCTACTCATTCAAACCTCAGCCTACACACGGCTAGTGTGAAAGAAATGATTATTTCCATCAATTTGCCTGACTTACATAGTGGTCTAACTATAAAGCCTGGGACTGAAGTACTTACAGCATAGTAAGTCGCCACAAAAGGTGCGTGTCTCATAGCATATGAGAACCCCTAGGCCCGATTTCACCAACACATGTTAAAATTGACATTAACAAATGTAACGTAACAATTGTAATAGCGCTAAAAATTTCTTGCATTTCACCAACCTGTTTTCTGAAAATGTTAACAAACACGTGCTAACGCCAAGAAACTTCTAAATATTACAGTTATAGAAGGCTGTGGATGAGTCGTGTTATTTTCTGAACGTACTACGATGCGCTTTTGTTTTCATTTTCGTCTGCACCGCAGTCTGCACACAGCTAAAAAAATTGGTGGATAAACAAAAGCCATGAAACAAAATTGTCATAAATGGAGAAAGGATTGTTAAGTGAATTGGTGACGAAGTATAACGATATCGATGCAGTGAACGTAAAAGAGAAAGATGTCACACGGGGAAAAATTGGAAACAAACTTAATTCAAATGCATGTGTCATTACTACAAACGAAACGTATTACGTAAATTTAAAACGAGGTGCGAAGAAGTACAAATGATGAGTGACTTGCACGTTTCAAGACGGAAGGTGGACAGTGTATTATCCACAGCGGATTATAAAATCGCAAAGTTATTAATACTTGATGCAAAGGCGAGATCGGCATATTTCTTTCGATGCATGTTCTAACTCAGTATTATGTAAACTTAAAACGAGGAGCGAAGGGCAAGTGACTTGAACGTTTCCAGACGGGAGGTGGATAATGTATTATTCACATAATTCAGTGAATTATAAAATCGCAAGGTTATTAATACTTGAAGCAAAGACGCGATCGCCATATTCCTTTCGATGCATGTTCTAACCTCTCTTGAACTTCCGCAGCAACCTTCATAGCAACATGTTTCGACAGTCTATACCTCCGTAAAAAATTTTCTTCGGATAGCTCCTCAAAATCATTTCTCCTCATAGGCCGTACTCTATTGCGAATGCCATTTAGACGATCTTAAATATAGCAAATCGACATCAACAGCTGAGTTTATGCTCGCCATCTTGACTATTTACAATTGTTAAGGACTTAACATCAGAAATTTGGCGTGTAAGTTTAACATGAGGTTTAACACGAGTGTTATGCTAACACTTGGTGAAATGCAATTTTTGTTTTAACTATTGCTAAACTCGTGTTAAGTCTTAACATCTGTTGGTGAAATCGGGCAGTAGTGTTCTACCGGGAAACATACGAGTCAGTTGGAGAATTTAATGTCCTGGCGGCATGTTGGCCATAGTAGCTCATTGGTTTAGAGCAACCGCACGGAAAGCGGGAGATCCGTGGTTCAAATCCTGGCTATGGCATTGAATTTTTCAGTCTGCCTCTGCTCATTCAAACTGTAATTAATGTTGCTATTACTCTTTCAGATTGGAATGTGCGAACCTAAATATTTTTTTTATTTATGGAGGCTCCTTAATTGTTTATAATTCTATTCTATATTGGGCGTGAAGGATTACTTAATCTTGCTCAAAGGCCTCTATCAGAAGCCTTGTGTGTCCTACGTGCGGTAAATCTACGACAAGAACCCCTCGGAGAGACTTTTACGTCCGAGAAAGTCCAAGGGTTTGAGCTCGCTACCAGAAGCTAGCAACATTCAAGAGGTCCCGAAGTCGAATCTCGGCCAGGGTGATATCCGAATAAGGTTTGTCGCTAATCCTGAAAGATGAATGAAGCTCTGTGCATTCTGAGCTCATTTGAGCGTTGTTCCATTCACCGTCCGATATGACGTAACGTTGAAGAATGCAAATTATTTGAAAAAAAAAAAAAATAACTGCTCTACTGGAGGAGCTTAGAGAAAATGCTCGATTTAAGGCTGAACAAATAGCATCTGTTAAAAGTCCTCGCTCAAAAATCCTAACTGTTTTTACAGTTCTGCACCCCACACCAATATCTATTTTCTTTTGCGTGGTCGCTAGTCTTCTGCGATATTGTTCCCGGCATCTTTCACCACTATAACCATCAAGGCCAAAAACTTAAAAGACAGCACATGTGCACGTAAGAGAAGACAAAACATGTGGGAAATGTTCAATCGCGCTTGTTAAGTCTGTCATGTTTACCAAAACAGCTTTTGTTTGGTGTCATAAATTTTGGCAGGTTTTGTCCCTTCTAGGTTTAGATTGCTAAGTCTTCCCTGACCAGAAGTATATCTGTCGACAGGCCGGCACTGCGAGGTTTAACTATTCAAAGGAGTGAAGTGGAATGGGGGACCAAGGGATCAGAAAGGAAACGGATACCCTGCTCCACCAAACAAATTCTTTACAGTCATAAAACTAAACCCATCCCAAAATGAAAATGTTAAGACCTGTCGAACAATTCATCGACACATATGGTCTGGGTCATGTTTGGTGCATCCGTACAAAATCTTTCGTGTGTCCGCGCCGCTGAGTTCTTAGCGACCCCAATAAAAGTATATTTTTCTTTGCAAAGCTTTATGGTTTACGAATCCAACTTTTTCCAAAATAGCTTACAATGTTGCTGGAATACTAAGGAAAATAAAGCAATAGAATCCAGAAAAAATAAACTTGATCTAGCTTTCCAACTAACAACAAAAAATCACTATGAGGATCCAAAATTAAACATACAGCAGTGATTAAACATCAGAAACACTTAACATATAAAAACACTTAACACTATACGCATCAGAAACACTTAACATGAATTTCAAGGGCCAGATAGAGAAGCTCGAATTAAAAGAACGGAAAATATTAAAGATATTAGGACCAAAATTTCAAGTTTATAATATACAACAATGAAACTATCTACAAGAAAATTGCAAAACTCTCAGATACGATGCGAAAAAGGAGGATAAATTTTTATGGACATGTTCTCAGAATGAACTCTAGCAGATTAACTAAACAAATCTTTGATTTCTTACGTAACCTTAAAACAAAATCTGTTTTAAAGAAATTGAAAAAAGACTAAGGGGAATTAAAAATCACAGAAAATTGATTACTTGACGAGACAGCGAAAGTAAAAACTAAAAACTAAAATATAAGGTTCAAATATAAATCTGCATTAAAATCCAAACGCATTATCTCGGCAGAAGAAAGCAAAAAAGGATCAGATAGAATGAAGAAATACTGGGAACTAAGAAAAGAACAACACATAGGAAAATGATTGATTCAACGTACCCCAAAGAGGCTGAAACTAAAAGAAGAAAGTTGAATGTTTCAGTACGTCAATTTTACCGCCATGACTTGTTGAAAAGCAAAACACTCCTAAACGTGTACATTTCACATTGTCAACGCCACCTGCTTAATTTTTTTCCAATCACACAAACAAGCCTTGCACTATAGGATGACACAAATGCAGGAGTTTCAAACTACTACGGCGTTTAAATTACTTATGTTGTATACATATTTTTCCGCCATTGTTCAACACTGACTTTACCACATTTAAGACAAGTTTAACAAGCATTTTATAGCGATTAAATGTGAATGACAGTTTTCGTCGGTTGCTTCCAACTTTACATGCGTTGTAAAGTAAAAATGGAAGAACCGTATAGGTTAGAACTGCCGAACAAAAGAAACCTACACTTTCCCTAAAAGGCGCTTAAGGGAGTTTGGAATTTCCTATCTCGACAATGTTGAAATCTGTTCGTTATCTTAAAACCAACCAACCTAGAGGGATAAAGCTTTTACCACAAATTATGTATTGTTTCCTTGTCATTTAGACAGAAGGAATTTGGACTAACGTTAAAAAATGTATATATTATAATTTTAACGTGACTCAAAATATTTAAATTAAAAAAAATAGTTCATTACTTTTTTCAGAAAATAGTTATTGGAAATCTGACTATGTCTAAAGTTGTGTATGTATATACAAAACATGTGGTAAAATTATAGCTTGGTATCTGACACAGAAGCTTAGAAAATATCTTTAGATATTTGAAGAAATAATTTTCCACAAATTGCGTAATAGATTTTATCATACATTAGTGCATCCCTGGGCCATATGATAGGTCATCTGGGTCTTTCTCCTCTTCAAACATGCTCTACAACTTCCTTTTAGCTCTGCAGGAAGACTGCCTTGCCTTTATGTCTCTCTTGCACTGCCCTCTCTCCTCAATTAACTCGAACAGCATCCAAATTCTTCATTGCTAATATACAATGGAGTCCAATTTTCATTCCCCAGTTTCTTGAGAACCAAACATTTCACTATGTTACTAAAGGTTGCCACAACTTCAAAAACACCCTTGTACAATGTGCTCATTGCAATAAAGATATTCTTTGGTAGCCTGGTCCATACAACATGATAGTGATTTGTTTGAGTTTTGTGTACCACCATGTAGACATTTCTTCAGTAAATCTGGATGGGTTAGATTTCTAAATATTGACATCATTTCACTGATGCATGCTCCTCATAGATGAAAGTGATCATTGTGGCCATATCCTTCGCCAACCTTCGTCGCCTTTAGAAATTTGCACAAAGATAAAGCGCACAATCTGTGCTGAGGGTTTTGGTTACTGGACAGTATTGTATGCCCACGACAAGAAGGCTAGAGGGGAATGTATGAACTTGAACTGTTTATCTGCTCCGGTAGCGGATATGTTTACTAGGAAATGAGAATAAGAGTGCATATGAGTCATCCATGCTGCCAGATCTAAGGTTTGTTGCAGCATGGGTGAGTCATGTGACAGTTGTATATTTTAAACAAACCTTCCATCCTAGTCATACTCGGGAGATAGCAAAAGTGATTACGTTACTCCTCTAGCTTATCTTCTTTAGCTGGGTAAACAGTGTGTAAAAATAACAGGCCCATTTCAATAAACAAGCATAATCACAATGGCTTCTATATCATTATACTAAACGCATCATATATCATTTTAATCGTAGAAAAACACAGATTAAGGCGAGTCAAAAATATAAAATTAGAAAATTTCCGAACCCACTAAAGCCTCCTGTCACATAAAAACATTAATGTTAACGCTAGGACTTGAATGTATCACATGAACACGAAATTCGCTTTGCCATTCATAACATAACGTCAACATCAAAATAAAATAACCAATCTTATTAAACATTTTTAAAGTACAACAGTGGGATGTTCCTGAATTAAAATTGTTTTACTCTATTAATATTTCACGAAATTACTTTTTTTCGAAACCTTCAAAATAATTTAGCACTTAAAAATATTAATAAACAGTATTTTTTAACTACAATGACAATTGCTGCAAATAATATTTATTATATTATGGTTATATTATTATTATTTTATATTTTTTATTTTATTATTTGAGGAGCCTAGTTTCAAAGATGGACAAGAACCACTGACATTTTTCACTAGAGAGGTGTTATTTTACTATCACAGCTTCAGTTTGTTAACCTGAACATTTTTGTGTAGCATGTTTGCAAATGTAACAGCACAATAATTAAGGGCTCCACTTAAAAATATTGTTTTGTAATTCACGTGCTCCAACGTTAAGTCATATCGGACGATGAATGGAATGGGTGAAATGATGCTCAAATGAGCCCAGGGTTCATAAGCTTAGAGTTACCCCACATTCGTGTTTTAGGATAAGGGAAAACCCCGGAAAAATACCTTATCCAGGTAACTCACCCTGACCGAGATTCGAACTCGAGACCTCTTGAACAGGAGGCAGGCACGCTACCACCACGCTACCGATGAGGGCTTACAAATATTGTTTGAATACACTATAAAACAAGTGTAAAAATACAATGCCCGCCTCGGTAGCGTGGTGGTAGCGTGCGTGCCTCACGTTCAAGAGGTCCCGAGTTCCAATCTCTGTCAGGGTGGGTTACCTGGATAAGGTTTCTCCGGGGTTTTCCTTTATCCTGAAAGACGAATGTCGGATAGCTGTAAGCTCTATGGACAATGGACACATTTCAGCATCATTTCACCCATTCCATTCATCGTCCGATATGACTTAACGTTGGAAGACGTAAATTAGAAGAAAAAAAATCAATGTCCGCATTTGAAACAAAACTTCGCTAATTCCATTTTTGAAACACAGATGCAAGTGTCCGTTTTTGAAACAAAGAATTCTCAGGTTAAGGAAATGAACTGATTGAATGCAATGAATGTTAAGAGTTTTATTGCAATTAAATAGCTTCAGTTACAGCACTACAAAATGAAAAACATATTTCTTTTTAGGTTTGTTATATAGCATATACTTTCCATTCTTGTTACTGTATTTCTGTGCAGATGTCTGGTTCAATGCAAGGGTTTTCAAAGCAGTCACATGCAACAGTACTTTCTGTGTCATTACCACTACAACTTTGAATATCAGAATACCACTGAAGATGGCGATTCTCCTTTCACTCACTTCCGAAATGCTTGGCTACCAACTTTCCCACATCTACAAATTTTGGTCGGTTCATTTTGACACCTACTTTCCAATGTATTTTGCTATATGTTAAGCATAAAAACTATCCCAAAACTGTTACATTTCAGTAAAATATGCGAACAAAATTAAAACATCACAACCAAAACAAAATGTAACCATAAACTGGAGGCCGTGACACTTTTCAATGATTTCCAGCGATTTGATTGGTTCAAACGGCCTGTACATTTTTTTAAACTGAGCATGGATGTGTCCAGTTTTAAAACTGGATTTTTAAGTGTGAAAAATACGTATAAAGGTCCATTTCATGAACAAACTGACTGCAGATTCAAAAAGAGCAGGTCGAGTATGAAATAGATCGATTCTTAACTCAGTTTCGATAAAAAAATGGCGAATGATACTAGGCAGCTCTTACACCTAACCTTAAGTGTATCAAAGTCGTCAGATACCATAGTAAATATAAACTCATGTCTACTTCACATTTCAGTTTATTCGCAATTTGCTTCCGAACATTTTCCTTCAGTAAATTATATTTGTAGGATTCATGCTTTTTGTCATAAAGACAAAGATGATTTAGAAGTAAAACAATATCTCGTCAAATGACTCCATACCTTTCTGTGCAGCGCGATTGTGTTCATCTGTTTTATTTAATCGACAAACGCGAACATTTTTGCTTGGAGTTGGCAAGGTTTGCCGCCTGGCGATAATTTCACACTCATGTAAACGAAAGTCATTGTGATTGGCCTTATTAACCTGACAAGCTTTACAGTTCGAGTAGCGTTTACGATAACTGTTCTATGTGAATGGAGCTTTTTGTAGGACAGATCGACCACTACATGAATGCATTTGGAGGCGATAGTACAAATGTACTATAGTAAATACAGCTCGAATGCAGATATTTTCTTTTGTATCTCGACATTTGCAGTTTTCCGCGAAGCATTAATGACCACAGCTAATATTAAACACCCCTAATTGTATTGTAGCCAATAACAATTCATGCTTATAACACAAGAAATTGTAAAAAATTAGATGTACCGTTTCAAAGATTATCAAAATCATTAAATAGCTATGAAATATTAGGGCTGAAACTGCACAACAAATTACCTCAAGATTTAACTAAACTACAGTGAAATATATTTACAAATAGACTATGATATGATAGTAAATTTTCCTTTCTATTCTATATCAGAATATTTAGAATTCTGTTCATTATGTAAATGAAACATGACAGAAAATTATACACTTTTTATATGGTTTGTTTAGAGATCATATAACCAATGCTGTACCTTGATTATTATATAAATAATTTATTTCTGTTGTATATTATGTAATCATTAGTATATTTACTTATTTTATGACATGACATTTATCTTGATTTCTGTATATTTGATTTTCTTTGACTTTGCCTATTGCTGTAGTTTAATGGCAATAAAATAAAATGAATTGAATTCAAATGTCTCGGAATACATATTTGTATTCATAGGTAAGTTATCTAACTGTTAGGTATGAAACTTCAACATTTCACATGCATTTTTTTATAATGTAACTGAATTTCACATTAAAAATGACTGCCTCGGTAGCGAAGGTGGTAGCGCGTCTGCCTCACGTCCCGAAATCCCAAGTTCGAATCACGGTCAGGGTGGTTTATCTGGGTAAGTTTTTCCCTTATCCTGAAAGATGAATGTTGGCTACCTCTACGCTCTATGGAACATGGACTCACTTGAGCAACATTCTGTTCATCGTTTTATATCACTTAACATTGGAGGACATTCATTTTAAAAAAAAGTAAATAAAATGTGACCTATGCACTTATGACTTCACAATTTCTCAAATATTATTAATATAAAACACATTCTTTCACTGCCTTACCTTCGATATGTAAAACGTCTGACTAGAAATGATTACACCTTTACTGACAGTAAGCTGTTACAAATACGAGGGATGTTCAATAAAGAATGATCACAATTTTTTTGACAACATACCTTTAACTCATCCTCATAATTTTGATGGCCCTTCTCAAAATACTCTCCCCTGAATGCGATGCACTTGTCCCAACGTTTCTGCCAGTCTTCAAAGACATGCTGGAAACCATTTTTGAGAGATCCTTCAAAATCGCCTCCGCAGCCATCACCGCTGCTTCTGATGATGGGTAATGCCTCCCACGAAGGCGTTTCTTCAAGTTAGGGAATAGAAAAAAGTCACATGGGGCTAAATCTGGACTATAGGGAGGGTGAGAGATGCACTTCACGTTGATTTTTGCAAGATATTCAGCAACATTGGCAATATGCGGCCACGCATTATCGTGGCGCAGCATCCAGCCTGCTTCACGGAAATGTATTTTGCGCATAATATGGACTTGCAATGATTTCAGGTCATGCCTGTAGTATTGTCCAGTTATTGATGTGTGCGTAGGTACAACTTGCTGATAAACCATTCCATGAATATCAAAGAATGAGATGAGCATAACTTTCCCAGCAGAAGCAACCACTTTTGCTTTTTGGGGAGTTGGTGATGGAGGAAATTTCCACACTGAGCTTTGCTGTTTGCTCTCAGGACCAAAATGATGTAGCCAAGTTTTATCAGCAATGATTACGTTTGAAAGAAACTTCGGATCGTCCTCTAACATCAACTTTAACTGCATGTTACCTCCATTGCAGCGGTAGACGATACTGAACATGTCTGAACTTGCCTGGTTCTCACAGGCGGGAACCAGAAGTACTAACAATGAAACTACTACGGCGTGTTTGTTTCACATTAAGCTAAAAGAATATAATAAGATTGAATTTTAGTGCGAAAAATTATGACCGTAAAAATTATGATTATTCTTTATTGAACAGCCCTCGTATTATTCATATAAAATACGTTCTTTCACTGTCTTACCTTCGATATGTAAAACGTGTGGCTAGAAATGATTACAACTTTAATGAAATTAGTCATTGCCACCTACTGGCGCTTATAAAAAAAATGTCACAAGTACTTTTTGTTCATGTCTAGAGAATACAATCGGAATTTTCAGACTGTTTATGTGAAATGCATCTAGTTAAACTTGGCAAAATCTAGTTAAATAAGTAGCATCAAATATTTGGAAAACAGCTAACGCTAGAAATAAAATCTACGTCATTTAAGGAACCTAAATACCTTACAAAGCCAAGAGTTAAGCATTGTACGTCCAAGGCTGAGATATGAATTTTGTTGATGGGGACCGGCCATTCATTAACACACTGGGACTAGTTTCCAGGAAACGCAGGTAGATGGCCAAATGTGCGGAAATGTGATACCATCTTCTTTAAACCGTTCATAACCTGTCAGTCAGGACCCAACTTTGTGAGAGTAGTGTACCGACCTTCCAAGTACAAATCGTGTTTTGTGTCTTTCACAGGACAAAGTTAAATCAACTGTAGTAATCAGTGTGAAAGGAAACAAAACGATACGAAATAGCTGGATGCAATTCTTTCTGCCCACATGTCCATGTATTGCCTCTATCTCTTTAAAGGACTACGGATGAGTAGTTTACCTGAATGAATGGCCTATTAGCAGCCCCTTAGCGTCTAAATATTTACAGAATTAACTTACATTACTAAATTTTAATGCAAGTTGAGACACGTTCCTGAATTCGCCTACGCATTTTTACATCTAAATCATAGCCGTTATCCAATATAACTGTAATCGGCTTTTGATATAATTCTCTACTTTACAGTTCACTAAAAAATTAACTCTTATTAGGGCAATAAAATCCGGTATCATATAAAATCAAATGTGGTTAGTTACAAACACAAACATGCAGCTCATTAAAATTGTATGTGATCCAACTGTATAAATGTTAAATTTATCAAAGGAAAATGCAGTTTTTGTAACATACTCATTCAATTCAGTCCTATTTGTTTTATGCAAGAAATATCGGTGATATTGCTGCAAAATCCTGATTGCTTAACTGCAATCTCTTACTTAGATGTCTTGGCATCTAACCAAAAAAATAACGCGTGTGAAATAAATAAATGGATATACTTTGTCGATATCGAAGTTGTTAATTCGTTCATTCACATCCCAATAACCATTCTTATACAACATATTCTGCTTTTTTTTAACAAGATACAACTATCATAAAACATATTTCACTGTACCCGCCCCTGTAACGTAAGTGGTAGCGTGTCTGTCTGGCGTTCAAGAGGTCCGGAGTTGAAATCTCGGTCAGGGCAAGTTACTTAAATAAGACTTTTCCGGGGTTCTCTCTTATCTTGAAATATTAATGTCTGGTAACTCTAAGCTCTATGTACCCTGTACTCGTGTTAACATTTCGTTCATCGTCCGATATGACAACGTTTGAGGACGTTAATTAAAAAAAATAGTTTTAAGTATAAAAACATAGTCTAAGCGAGTCATGTTTCAAAGGCGATGGTTAAATGGCGGCTTTAAAAGTCCATGTACTCTTTGCATGAAAAGAAAAAACGATTAAAAATTTGAAAATGTAAACAAAACTTTGACAGAAAATGTGCTTAAATGCAAAAATGTCAGTGTCAAACGGTTTACCAATTGTGCAAAGTAATTAAGAATATAGGGCTACACAGGATTTCACAGAAAATGGAAGTAAATTTCATTTTGTCATGAAAATATTCAAATATATAACACTTAATCACAATGTTACCCATTTTGAGAATATAAAATAACAAAAATTTCTCCATAGTTTGCGATGGGGAAATTTTATTGAAAACCTTCATGAAGTGCCCCTTAAAGACACTCAACTTAAATTCCAAGTGTCGTATTCAACACACTTTTTGGTTTTGAGTTGTACCGTTCATAGAAAGTGCCAGGGACAGCCACACCTGTTTCTAAAAGCGCCTATTTTAATTCAGGAAGTCTCAAAACATGTATATGGCGAAAGTGCATATTTGGATGAAATGCAATGCTGCATAATACAAAACTACAAGCAAGTACATAGCTGAAAAAACTTTTATATAACAAAAATGTAATATTTAAACTTCAATATAATATACGATCAGAGCATTTTATTTTCTGAAATGCATAAGGCTATTATAAAATGCACATAAACGAAATTAAAAAAAAAAATGCTCTGGCACAGAATGGAAGAAAACCAAGATACGCCGGTATATCCCTTTAACCACATATTTAAAAAGCTCTAGGTGATAATTGCAGCGTGGAGAGTTGTGCCTGGGCGAGTTACTTTCAAATCCCGATTAGTGTAAAGCTGCATTTTTATGTTTTATCTGTTAATATTTAAATATGACAGATTAATATTCGATTTGACTTGAAGTGTACTTAATGGTCATGCAAATATGAGAATATCAGGATCTGTTACCTAAAGGAAGCGGAGCATTCTCAATCAAATGTTTGTAGATTACTTTTCTAGTCCGGAAAATCGAATATTGACATGATAAACAAGTCAAAATAACTTTCTCCTACGTTTAATGAAATGAAATGTGTAGTTTCTAACGCCCGCCTTTACTACATGCGACACCGCAGGCAGTGACACCGATGATTGGGATTTCATTTGGGAGGGGATTTGGTACGTAGGCCACCATGCTGGGCCCATTGTTCCAATGCCCCCCCCAAATAGGGGCACCCCCGGGAAGAAGGATGAGGCGAAGGAGACAGAGGGCGACCGACCAAAGGAGCCACGACAGTACAGAGGGCAGGGTCCCCACAGTTTACTTGGATATACTTCCCCCGACAGGCCAGGACAACGAACCCGCTCCCCTACAGCGGGATAGCCACGAGCCCAGCAGTCGAGCCCTAATGGTCCCTGGCTGGCGGTTCCGAAATGGTCCCAGCAGAGGAGCGGAGACCGACAACCGACCTACCGGAGGAGGAAGTGGTTTTCCTGCATATCATCCTGCCATGCACCGCCGACACTTCTACTCTGAAACAGACCACCAAATGAGAGATGATATGAAACAGTGGAGATGAAATGGAAGGACAGGACATTCGGGGGACACTGATGATACATGAGATGAAGCAATTCGTGGTATGATGGCAGGGGAAACCGGAGAAGCCGGAGTGTTGTCCCAGCACCGTGTTGTCCATCACAAATCTCACTTTGCGGTCGCATGGGATCGAACCCGGGCAGCCTTGGTGAGAGTCGAGCGGTCTAACCACTCTCATGGCGCGGCCGATTCTCCTACGTTCATATTTACACATCGAATGCACTAAACAATGTCAGTTTGTAGAACAAATTTTGTATAAAATAGGTACTTCCACCCAACACAAGAAGGCAAGGCAGAGGAATATGTAATAATCACTTTTGTTCATGGTGTTGGCACATAACTCACAAATGAGCAATACCTATCAATGGAGTTGCTGAAACAATCATTAAATCTGATAGCATGAGTGATTCATAGGCACTTTCATACACTCATTTCGTAGTAAACAGATCCACTAACAGCAGATAAACAGTACAAGCCCGTACCTACTTCATATAATTTCATTTGTGTTTTGATTTTCCACATTATGCAATACACAGATAGGTCAATCATTTTTTACTTTCTCTTCTTCGTATGGGAAGTCTTGATTTCATATATATACATAAAGATATTACAAATACACATTTTAAGGCTCCGTAACTCTAAAATTTTAGACAAAGCTGTTTAAAATCCCTCCTACAAACAAACTACTCTTTGCATTGAATATTTTTAGAAAATTTTAATTTTCTCTAAATGGTCGCTTAAAATACTGTATTTTAATGACAAATTTTAACAACATAATGCATATTAGAATTATTTAGAATATTGCTTATTCACACACAGCTGGTAAACCGTAAGATAGGTCCTATATAATGCTAAAGCAACAATTTACGTCAAATACAGGTGTATATATATATATATATATATATATATATATATATATATATACAGAGAGAGAACTATTTACCTGATATTTTCTTTATTGGTTTGCATTTACAATACTTGTACTTTCTTTTCAACTGGCAAGTCGTTATTCGGTTGTTTTTTCAATAGGTCATACAAATAAACGGATTTTTTTGTTCCATTTATACCCCGCCTTTACCTGCAATGGTCATATCGGCGGTTGTTCTCCTTTGGAACATATCGTAGGTGTTAACTCGTATTCGTTGGGTTTTAATCATTAGATCACGCACACATTTATACCCCGCCTTTACCTGCAATGGTCATATCGGCGGTTGTTCTCCTTTGGAACATATCGAAGGTGTTAACTCGTATTCGTTGGGTTTTAATCATTAGATCACGCACACATTTATACCCCGCCTTTACCTGCAATGTTCATATCGGCGGTTGTTCTCCTTTGGAACATATCGAAGGTGTTAACTCGTATTCGTTGGGTTTTAATCATTAGATCACGCACACATTTATACCCCGTCTTTACCTGCAATGGTCATATCGGCGGCCGTTCTCCTTTGGAACATATCGAAGGTGTTAACTCGTATTCGTTGGGTTTTAATCATTAGATCACGCACACATTTATACCCCGTCTTTACCTGCAATGGTCATATCGGCGGCCGTTCTCCTTTGGAACATATCGAAGGTGTTAACTCGTATTCGTTGGGTTTTAATCATTAGATCACGCACACATTTATACCCCGCCTTTACCTGCAATGGTCATATCGGCGGCCGTTCTCCTTTGGAACATATCGAAGGTGTTAACTCGTATTCGTTGGGTTTTAATCATTAGATCACGCACACATTTATACCCCGCCTTTACCTGCAATGGTCATATCGGCGGTTGTTCTCCTTTGGAACATATCGAAGGTGTTAACTCGTATTCGTTGGGTTTTAATCATTAGATCACGCACACATTTATACCCCGTCTTTACCTGCAATGGTCATATCGGCGGCCGTTCTCCTTTGGAACATATCGAAGGTGTTAACTCGTATTCGTTGGGTTTTAATCATTAGATCACGTACACATTTATACCTTGCCTTTAACTGCAATGGTCATATCGGCGGCCGTTCTCCTTTGGAACATATCGAAGGTGTTAACTCGTATTCGTTGGGTTTTAATCATTAGATCACGTACACATTTATACCCCGTCTTTACCTGCAATGGTCATATCGGCGGCCGTTCTCCTTTGGAACATATCGAAGGTGTTAACTCGTATTCGTTGGGTTTTAATCATTAGATCACGTACACATTTATACCCCGCCTTTAACTGCAATGGTCATATCGGCGGCCGTTCTCCTTTGGAACATATCGAAGGTGTTAACTCGTATTCGTTGGGTTTTAATCATTAGATCACGTACACATTTATACCCCGCCTTTAACTGCAATGGTCATATCGGCGGCCGTTCTCCTTTGGAACATATCGAAGGTGTTAACTCGTATTCGTTGGGTTTTAATCATTAGATCACGCACACATTTATACCCCGTCTTTACCTGCAATGGTCATATCGGCGGTTGTTCTCCTTTGGAACATATCGAAGGTGTTAACTCGTATTCGTTGGGTTTTGATCATTAGATCACGCACACATTTATACCCCGCCTTTACCTGCAATGGTCATATCGGCGGTTGTTCTCCTTTGGAACATATCGAAGGTGTTAACTCGTATTCGTTGGGTTTTAATCATTAGATCACGTACACATTCGCAGTCTCATTCATACTTCGACTCTGGGGAAGATGACGAATTATCTTGGTCAAAGAAAAATCCCCACCGGGAATCGAACCCGGGACCCCAGCACGGCAGGCAAAAAAAAAAAAAACGTAATTTGAAAGGTGGCACATAGCAACCAGTTGCTTAAAACGTTTTAAAAGGTCTAGTATTCCCTTGTACCTACAAGGAAACTAGCAATAAGATGTTTATCTTGATTTAACATGAAGTGGATGAATTTTATAACAATAATGAGTAGAAAAAGCCATGCGACTGCGGTTGACATTCCTCATGGGAGGATGGAAGAGAGGAAGCCCGGTGGACCAAGGCCATGGCCATGAGCCCTTCTCCATTGCATTGACATCTCTGCTTTATTTAAGTACAGCATTACAATATTTATTTGAATGCCCTTCACTCGATTAAGGACAAAGCTTGGATGAAAACTTTTATATCTCCTTCTGTGGGGTCCTTTGGTAAAGCATCTCCAACTTTGCTTCAGATGTACAGCATCCAATGACAAACATTTTCCGATCATTGTGCAAGCATCAATATAAATATATGAAAACTCTAAGAACTGCATTACTCTTGACCAAGTGAAATCAAACAAAGCTGCTTGCCCTGCGTGGATGGTAGCGTGTCTGCCACACGTTCAAGAGGTCCCGAGTTCGAATCTCGGTCAGGGTGAGTTACCTGGATAAGGCTTTTCCGGGGTTTCCCTTATCCTGAAAGACGAATGTCGGGCTTTATGGACCCTGGGCTCATTTGAGCATCATTTCATCCATACCATTCATCGTCCGATATGACAACGTTGCAGGACGTAAATTACACCAAAAAAACTTGACTTGATTTACTCAATACATCATAATTAAACACTATTACTAAATAAATAAAGTAATCGCCGTCGGTGTGGTGAAATTAGTCCTGCAGTAGTTGTTTTGCATGACAGCAAGTCTCGAACTGCCGCTTTTAATGCACACTTAAAATCCATCAGTGTAAACCCACAATCTTGGGGTCATTAGGCCAACTCCTAATCAATTGAGCTACCCAGACCGACGCATTACTATTAACAAAACATACACGCCTACACAACACGAATTAGAATACATGGCGTCTATGGCCTTTAAACATAAAATCGCGACGTACCTTATGTTGGAAGGTCGCAATACAACAGCGAGTACTATGGGAAGGAAGTATTACTTATTCATGACTTTCCAGATATAATGTATTCCTCAAAGGGAAACAAAACAAAAGAGGTTCATAGCTATCACCATGTGTAAGGATTGAGCTTATAGCACTTTCGTCCTGCAAACAGGTAAGTACGTGTGTATTTACTATAGAATTTAAACATTGCAACCATGTTGGTAGTGGTGCAATTAAACAACAAAAAATAACACTTAAATGTACTCCTGGGTCACCTCTAAGGACTAAACAAGCAATCATATCTGGTTATGTAGCAGAGCATTATGTCCCTTAATAACACTGACTTACTTAATCCGTTCCTTTGCTACGCATTAACTGTACTGTTAGTAGATCCTCTTACTCTGTTCAACAGAAAATCAAGCTGATATCAGCCGAGGTTTCATATTTCAATCTTTATTTCTAACCTTTTCTCTTCAAATACGATGTTATCTCCGATTATAATGGTTAGAGCTTTCACTTGTTTTACTGTTTACCACACATCGAATACAAAACTTCTCAAACTCGGAACTGCGACAGTCTAGGTTGGTTAGCTGACCCACTGTACTCAAGGTTACGAGTTCAAACCTGGTCCAGACCAAGTGCACAAAATTTCGGCACACGGGCGACGCGTTTTATCTTGGAAAGTGAGAGCGTCGTTACAAATAATGTTTTATTTAGCTACTCATACTGTCAGTTATATAACTGTAGAAAACTAAGGTATTTTTAATTCCACCCCCCCAAAAAAAATACTTTTAAAAATGTTAATACTGTATTTTCTAAAATATTTTCATCTTGAATTTTCTGAGCGTGGTGAAAAATCGACATTGTTTGAATCATGTGTAAGCCGTCAAAATGATGAAATTTTAACAAAAATACATGTAAACCTTATTAAAGCAAAAATGTGTTGTAGCACTTACATCATCTCAAGAGATACTGTTTCAAGACTGTCAAATTTCACTTTCTATATTATTTACTTCCCAAAAGTTCACGTAACATAAGTCCTTAACTTGTTTTTCCAAAGGATATATCTGTATTTGAATTTATTTTCATCCTTTTATAACACAATAGGTACATGTTTGTTGGATACGTCGATTAAATTGGTATCACATATTAAAAATATCTATATACATACAATATTACACAATTATATAACATTTCATATTAATACATTTCTATGAAGTTACTTTACATATGATATTTACATAGTAACATTTTAATTTACACACCAGTCAACAACAATAATTATTACTATCTATTTAGCTATTCCTCAAGCGAATAGAAAGATGTTATGCAAAACTCTTAGTTTCCTTTTAAATCAATTTATTTACTGACATCCGTCAGTATCTCTGTGAATAGAATAACTCGAGAATGAAAAGTGTATACATACCAAATTGAACATTTTCCAAGAATGAGCCATGAAGTTTTTCAAGAAAATCCCAAACCTTCCTTGGACCCTTTAGAAAAGTGTACTTTCTTTAAAATGTTTGAAAGGACTTTGATTCAAATGAACTAAGATAGTTTCATGCTAAATGGAAAGATACTCCAAGTTTTTAACTAATAGTCTCAAGGTATCAGAGTCCTAAAGTAAAACTTAGGAAGTATCTAAACATTCAAATCAACAACGAATATCTCTGAAACGGGTAATGCTATCTTAACACGTTCTTAATTTTTGTGCTACAAGTTTCTCCCCTGACCCAACCTCTTCCTCTTTACATTAAAAATGGAGAGAACAGATTACTCGCAGAAAAATAAAGAATGCAAATATCTTAAACATGTTACTTTAATTACGTAACAAATTAAGCTAGTTACAGTGAATTACAATTACAATTATTTATAACAGAAACTTCACTTATCTTAAAAGAAAATGATGTAAACTTTCTTTTAAGATAAGACAGACAGATAGATAAATAGATATAGACATGATTTATTTGCCAAGACAATACAACGGTTTTGTATAGTAACGTCAAAAACACATAAAAAAATAAGTTTATGTTACAAATAATTATATTTGTGCAATATGGTACTTCAGTAAACATATTAGATAGCCATTTTGTGAAAATAACATTTCCACATAAAAGTTAGATTGCCGATTTTCTTCAAAATTATCACGTCGCTTCCTTAGAAGATGCAGTAACCTATTCAGCCAATCTTCCTTCCGTTTTTCAATTATGCATTTGACGTAACACACTACACTCAGAAGAACGTTTAGAGGAGGTAAATGAAATGTGTGGTGTTTAACGCCCGCTTTTACTACATACGGCACCGCAGGCGGTGACACATGATACATGAGATGAAGATGGAGCACCGGTGGAATGAGATGGCGGGAGAAACCGGAGGTCCCGGAGAAAACCCGCCCCAGCGCCATGTTGTCCACCACAAATCTCACTTTGCAAAGGTATTGTATTCCTCCAAATACAAAATACATTTTTGGAGTTCACTGGACATATATGTTTTGAGATACCAGAATCTAAAATAAGCACTTTCAGTAAAGGGTCCTGATTGTGTGCAACAGCGTAACTCAAAAACTAAAAGTCGTTAAATACCAAAATTAGTACCCAAGTTCAGCATATGCCAAGGATGTTTCACGAAGCTTTTCAAGAAAATCTCCCTATTCGAGATCAAGCTTTATATGGAACATTTTTCCAAAATATTAGTTTTCTCAAAATTGTTCTGAAAGCTTTTTATTAAAATACCGTGTGTATATATTTTCATAAGAAATAAAATGTGTAATTGAGTTAACTGGAATTGTTCCCGTAAAGTCATTTTCATTCTGAATCATTTTGGACTGATAGACAAATATTTACTGAACAAAAAATAAAGATTTCGTTAAAACACAAAATTTTGTCTGGTATATTTTATCGTACAGTGAACCATTTCCCAGATATTCCTTCTTATTCGTTTGAATTTTCCAATTCTTAAGCTTGGCCAAATGGAAGTCGTTATACCTTTCTTTATTTTTCCCCCCTGGCCATGCATTCAAAATGGAATTTCAAAGCCATATGCCGATCAGGTTTTTAAAGATTTGACGAATGTTTAAAATTCATTATATTCCCGTAATCTCATTGGACTTCGAAAATATAATTTCTGCAAATGTTTCTCTATTAACATGAAGTAGATAGAGGAATGAGTATTTGAAAGAAAAGTCTACTTCTGGTAGTTTCGGATAGAAGACAATACTATACGTAAGCAGTGAATGAATATATTGTTTAATCTACTTTTAGGTTAAACTCAATACATTCTCTTAGATACGTAGAAGAAAAAGCAAAAGCTCTGAATACTACATTCACAAAACCTTCTCCACGTTGTCATATTTGTTAGCCATTTCTCCAAACTATTCTTACCAAAGCTTCACTTTCCACCAACTTTAAGTTAATTAAAGTAAACCTTTCAAGAAAATATTTGGTTGAAGTTAACGTCAATATGTTTAAAGCTGGAGAAATAAGAACCCTCCACATATCTAACATTCTTACAAATATTTCTTGTTGACCCAAATGCACTTTCAATCTACAGTTATTGTAAAATCAATAATAAAGCATGGTTTTAAAGAACTTCAATCTGAATGGCTTTGAAATCCCATGCTCTGGGCATGGTCACGCAAAAAGCCGAAGAGCGACTTCCCTGGAAGTATCAACATAAAAGCCAATATGGTTAACCCCAGCGTACTAAATGACAAACTATTTCATTTAACGAAACTTACAGTTTTGTGTACTTAAATGTGATTCATCCATTACAAATTATGTACAAGGGTGAGAATTTACGACGTCGTTACCACAAAATCAAGATTTATAGTCAAAATATCTTAAACTCCTGGAATTTCATGATATTTTTGTGAAGTTTCGACAGTCTTTCCATATAAGTTCGCATCGTCGCGTCACATGCTTGAAATGATGAACTGAAATACCAAGTTTATTTCGCAGAGTTTGTACTTTAATTATTTTTAAAGAGGGCAGTCTCAAATGTATAATTTCCCGGAGCTCCTGCTTTGTAATTTTTGAGTGGACTTGCCGCTAGCTTTACGCCGGACCTGGACAGCTCTGGATACCGTATGACGCTATCATTGTATCACTACTAGAGATAATCCCACCGCACGATCTGGATGAAATAACGTAAAACCAGTTAACTTTTGCAAGCGAACAGAAACCACTTAGGCTACACTGAAAAGGCAAGGCTACACTGAAAATTCCAACTTCTATAATAATAAACCTATCATTATAAAAATTTAGTCGGAGTATCGTTTTAACTTTGCATGCAAGTTTTCATGTTCCTCGTTAATTATTATTTTTGTGAAAATATTGTAAAAATTACTGGCTATATAAAATGTTCTACGCGTAAAAAAAAAATGAGCTTGTAAGTTGAATTTTTGTTTTCGGCTAGTACAGAGCAATTTTGAACGATCACATTCTTATTTTTTGTAGCATTTGTTCCAAAATATTTTCCATGTGCTAGCTCTCGAAATTTGGAAAAAATTAACCTTTTTTATTCCTTAACACTATATAATTTTTAAAACATGGGGCATTAACAAAAAAGGGGAATGTGAAGTTTCTTACTGACATATTATGGACCTATTCACCAAGTTAAATGAAAAATTTTGACGCCTAAGGCATTTTGTATACTGAAAAGTGTTAGAAAAAAGTTTCGCAAAAAATTAACTTAAAAGTAATGATTGTTACTTTTAACGATTGTTAAAGATCTCTTTAAATTGTCAGGTGATGGCCTAAAATGGTGCAAATGATAAAAATAGCATGCCATCTATTACTCGTAAGCTACCAAAAATGCCAAAAAAGAAAATTTCAGGATGTTCAACATTTTCTGCAAATTTTCAGTGTAGCCTTGTCTTAAAAAAATTTACTCCTGTCTCCAAACTACTTCCATTGCAAACAGCATGCAAAAGATGTTTGCAAAGGAGTTTTTGAAAAAAACAACATGAAAATGCTCGAACTCCGGAGCTATTTTGAGAAAATAGAAAATAACTTTATATCAAAATGTCATTTGGAATGGTAAGATTTACTGATGCTACTTGGAAAACATGAATTCGTGCTTTTACAGGAAGTATTGCTTTTCCACCCAAACAATACTATGACTTGCCGGTCCCGGGTTCGATTGTCTACTGTGGAGGGGAGATATTTCTCTAGTAGAGATTGTTCTCTATGCATGATTGAGAAAGATGTACAACCCAAAGCTATCCAATGAAAACTACAAGAATTAACACAACTGCGCATATCGCAATATGTTCCAAAAGTAACAGGTTGCCAATTTTAAAGCCGCAATGAGTCCCCCATTCCACATTACCCTTCATATCTAAAATCTGTAGATTATTTGTGATTTTCTCCCAAAAGAACGGGTAAGAATTTTGACTAAAATACCATGTGTAAGATAATAAAGTAACATCTGCAAAAATTACCTGAATAAGTTGTAAACCGTGCGTGTTTTATTAGAGGTGTTAGGCGTTTCCGAAATGGTACGTCACTATCCATGTTTACTCGGTATGCACAGAGCGTGCAAGTTCAAACATTCTTCTCAATTTCTAACATGTCGATACGAGACCAGTTTATACAACATTTGATATTAATACATTTCTATGAAGTTACTTTACATATGCTATTTACATAGTAACATTTTAGTTTACACACCATTCTACAATAATTATTACTATCTATTTAGATATTCCTCAAGCGAACAGAAAGAAGAGGTTATGCAAAACTCTTAGTTCCCTTTTAAATCTGTTTATTTCTATTATATTTTTAATATATTCAGGTAATTTATTGTAAAGCTCGGTTGTCGCTGCTGTAGGTTTCATATTGTATAGCTGTAACGCATGTGCCTGTATGTGGTAATTATTTTTTCTTCGTGTGTTATGGTCATGAATTTATTGATTTGTTTCCTTTAGACCTAAAATTAGTCTAATTGCTCGTTTTTGTAGGTTAAATATTCTTTCTGTATTTTTCATTGTACTGCGACCCCGTACAATTATTCCATATGATGTGTGGGTAGATTTGACCGTAATAAATTGATATACTGGTTCGTGGATAGGAGAATCCTCCAAAGCTGCTACAAATTCTACATAAAAATTCCAACTTTAGAAAACCAGAGACGCGAAAATATATTCCCTGACTCAAATAAATCACGTAATAGCAGTTGGGTTTGCTTTACTGCAGCAGACACCTTAGTTGCGATTTCAATCTAATTAAAAAGTGATAAAGAAAGTCTAAAAGAATCCCATCTCATGTTTCGTCAGATGTACACTTATCAAAACGTAAACATATTGAACATGAAATATTTCGGAAATCCCTAACGCTTCACAAAAAGCTTCAATTATGGTTTACTTTGAGCTCCCAAAAACCTAAATTTACAACAGCATTATTTCATATCATTCTAGATAAAATATTGCATGCGTCTTTAAACGTGCTGGTCTAATAATTTCATTATTTCCACATTTAAGGATCTATTTGTCGTTTATCAGAGGGTGAACTGTTCTTACGAAATCTTTTTCACCTAATTCACGTCAGTCGAGATAAAAGTTTAGATATAATTTCAATACATACAACATTGCTGGTGTATACCTAACATTTTCTCAGTAACCAACAGGGGAGATGGTCTTTATGTGATTCTCAGCGTCAGTGAAAGACCATTTTGCCGAGATGCCTCTATCAGGCTCGAGGTTCTTTTACATACCGTAGATCTAGGACACTGGACAACCAGCTTTACTTCCCTTCCAAAAGAAGCCAAGCTGAAATATTTTTGCACCAAAAATATCCATTTGCCTAGCGAGTTCCAACCCGTGACTTCAGAGGTTCGCTCGCCTATTACCCCTAGAACGCAAGGAAACCAAATCGATGTCAGATGTTTGCAATTGAAAGTCAACACGTCACCGCGAGAACGACTACAGCACTTTAAACTACCCTTAACGCCTATTGGTGATAGGGTACAATTTTCTACATATTTCATTTTAATCGAGAGGTAAACCCTTGCCTCTGTGGTCTGGTGGTTAGCGTGCTGGATTCCAAATCCAGGTTCGATTCCCTATTGGAGCATCTGTAATCTGGATTATTCCCCATCCTCTTTAGGGTCTGGAAGTGAGAATGAAAGTCCTTGCAGACCAAAGAACAAAATAAAATATAAATAACTTTAAAACTCCATGTTCGTTCCATGGAAACAGGAGAATATCCGAAAATCTAGAGGACTTCAAAAACAATGACAATGTGTTAACAATAGCCGATGTCGGAAATGTCTTATTGCACAAAAGTTCAAGTAAACATTGTATATTTTAATGTGACTATTTGTTTTTATTGGGGGGGGGCGGGCTGTGAAGTTACAGGGTAATGATTTGAAACGTTCAAACCAGCTCAGTTACTCGACGTTCATAAATGGGAAAACCCCAGAAAAACTTATCCAGATAACTCATTCTAAAAATACATACACATTTTATTTACCATAGTTCTATCTTTAATATTTGATATTTTCATCAAAATTGTAACGGCCGTTTTGGATAAAATTAAACTTTTTAAAAATGTTCCATGTATACTGCAGTTGGAGGTGGGAAGCTTTTTTTAAAAAAATTAAGAATCTTATCCTCTACAAGATACAGAACTGAAATTATCAAGTTTAGTAGAGCGATCTTTTTCTAAAAATACCTTTTGGATTTAGAAGCTTCTATATTGAATTTTTGGGAGGGATATCAGCTGTTGGTAACATTTATTAATACACCATTGTACATGTTTGGCGCATTCATTTTGAATGTTTTAAATACAAGTTATTAGTGATTTTATTCACAGAATCGTTCGAATAAATATCATGAGTTTTATCAGATAAATGAATATATCCATAAACTCCCATAAGATTACAATGAAACAAAATCTGATGTGAAATGTGCCACTTATCCTATTTTTTGTTACAGGGAACTCAAAACATGCATTTCTGGTGAAGGCTAGGCAACATTTATTAGTACGTCACTGTACATTTTTACTCGTTCATTTTGAATCCTTTAATCACAAGTTATTAGTGATTTTATTCATGGAATCGTCCCAATAAGTATCATTCAAGATTACGAGATTCATCAGATAAATGAATATATCGATAAACTCCCATTAAGATTATAATGAAACAAAATCTGATGTGAAATGTGCCACTTATCCTATTTTTTTGTTACAGGGAACTCAAAACATGCATTTCTGGTGACGGCTAGGCACCTACTCATTACACCATTACACCAGAAAATATCTCACAGCACTAATAATGGTGCAAGTTTTCTCATAATCCAAATAACTTTAAAATAAGCACGCCGTTACCTTCAACTTTATATGCAGAATAATTTATATTCCCTATTTTAGTCATACGGACACAATATAAAAAACGTGTTAAAATCTTAACACAAATATGAGCTTTAAAAGGTATTTTAAGAATGCTAGGTTGTCTAAAAGATTAGTTTGGGAAACTATACTACCTATTTACATTTGTGCATAACTGGAACTGCAGCTACATTTGTGGTTTTTAAAGTATAAGCCTAATCGCCGAAGAAATACCAATATTTTTAAACCTTACAACTGCAAATTAATGAAAGCTGGCAAAGCACAAATGTCAATGTTTATAAGAACATAACAAAAAACGTAGTTACTAGTAATATTTCCCCTCCTATTCCATGCACATATGGTTTAACAGCTGAAAATGTTCAAAACCTAAACCATAATCCAACTTGCAATTCAATCTTCCTTGGTAAACAGAAGAAACAAACAAATATTTCAGGTTTAAAAGAAATGCAGTAGGCTGGGATGTACTTTATTAATTCATATACCTTGCTCTGAATTGCTAAAAAGCTCAGAACAAATAAATAAGCAAGCTAAATCTTTGAAATGCAAGAATCATAGCGCACTAAGCTTCAAAAATAATATTGCTTCACGCACTTTTGGTTAAGAAAGAAAACGTAGCTAAAAAAATTATTATTTTAATAAGGAAGTATTGCTTTTCAATGAGAAGTACGTATGAAACGTTAGAAAAGTGCGGAGAGCCGACAGCACTACCTGCCTGCAAGTCGGCCGGGCCGAAACTGTGGGGTTGGTTCTAACGTCAGCCCGTGGGCGCCCTCTGCGCACCGATAAACGTAATCAATAATAAGAATGCGATCTAACGCGAGACAAAATCATACTCTACAGCGAATATATATTGTGAGCTTCAAGAGCAAATCAACTACTGTACTCCCATGTTCCAATGCATAAACCGACTTTTTCCTAAAGACAAAAAAACAGCTGCACAAGATTCGCGCCTACTTAACGCAGCAGAACGCTAAGGTTCAACCCGATGGCGTCGCTTTGCACTATTTAACAGTAAATCTCCTACAGTATGCCATAAGGGAGATCATTCAATACTTTATTTTCTTTCCTTGTACTTAAACACACTGATTAAAATAGATTAAAATACTCAACATACCGGACGAATTATGTATTCTCGCTGAGAATCGGAGCGGACGGTGTTGCACTTCTTTCCTGCAGCCGCCATTTTGATCCACTAAAGCTAGACTGGAGCTGCGTGTCTGGTTCGGGATGTTCGGTACAGTCGTATCAAGTACAATCATTTCATCTGTGGCCTTTAGACTATTTTATCGCACATACACCATCCATCTTAAATTTCACTCCGCAAACTAATTAAAAGCTCTGATATTAAAAAAAATTACCTACGAGACGCTTTGGACAATAAAACATCTTAATTCCAATCTTAAATTTTATCATAGTAAACTCATTCTGTCCCTACTGTCACTAGATCTGAGGTTTTGGCTGGGGAGAGATTAGCATATTTTTTTTTATGATTTGGTTGAAGCACAATTTGAAAATGCAAAGTACATATGCCATTACGTATGCTTGTTCACGAATTTATGAACACAGATTTCAAAATTTCAGAACAAATGTAGCTTGCTAAGACATTCCTTAAATTTCAAGTATAACTTCTACTAACAGATAATTTTGTTCCAATGAACAGTTTCTATTTTATAACAAAATCACTTCTGAAGCAATAACTGTGTAATACACTTTCAATACACTACTGATGTTTTGTTATCCTTGCTTGAGATTCAAAATAAATAACTTATTTACATTTAGTTAATATCTGAAGCGTTGTCACATAATTTGCATTGTTATTTCATTTATATTCACCATCATCTTCGATAGGGTGGTAAAAAGTTTATACAGTATTTGTTCCTTTTAACGTGCCGCGTTACGAAAGAATGTTGCACATGGTATTGATAACTACCAAGAAACATTCTGGGATTAGCTAAAGAAAACCCAAAAACAAGCGCGAAATTATACTATCACCATTTTTCTTTTTCTAAATACAAACCACCCGCTTTACTAGAAAAGATAACAAAAATCTTTAATCTATTTATCCTTATCATCTACTACTCAAGGTTAACCTATTCATGCAAAAGGTTATCTTAAAATAATGCTAACATTATCTGTAACAATCTTGTACACTGTCCTTAACCTTCATTGTTACAACCCCCACTGCCATTGTTGCGTCAAAATTCCAATATGTTTACAATTTTGATTCACCACTGTAATTACCACGTTCCAGCAGACACTATTTCATGTGATCACTTCAAAATAGATTATGGAAAATGAACCAAATAGAATGCCAAAGTCTAAGGTGTAATTTCACATTGAGATAGCAAGTATAATACTTTACCACTGTTATTTAATAGTAAATGTTTAAATGCATCCGTTCGATAAAATGTTATTGTGTTTTCAAACTACTTATAACAAAACGAGTCATGCAACATGCACTGTATCAGCTGATATGATGACACCTGCAATTGTTTACATTCCAACACCTGTAATTTAAAGAATTCTGACCCACTTCTAAGTAATTATTAAGCGAGGACATTCGTACGTCGCGATTTGTGCGAGTTAAACTCTAGTGGTACGAAACTGATCTCAAGTAGTACCCGAACAGTTAATGTAGTCGCTGAATTTTCATGGTTTAATGCTATGCTTATTTAAGTGTATATGCAATTTCTTGAGTTCGTGACAGACACAATGCCCATGATGGCGACTCCTAATATATCGGCGAATTCAACTGAAAAGAATTACAACAATGCTAATTACAACATGCAACATGCTAAAAGTAACCTTACTTACAAGCTGCCGCGTTACTCTCTTCCCCTGGCTGCTGTCTCCCATTGCTCATATCACGAGCGTTCTTGTGCTTACGAAATATTTTCCTTTTTGACTCCTAAAAGACCGTCTGCACACTACACATCGCTCACCACGACTCACACAGATTGGGTAGTAGCTACAGAACCTGGTGCAAGATTACCAAACCTATAAGAAAGTCGTTTTTTAGAGCGGCCACTTACTTGAGCTTACTCTCAGGCACATTATGTTGGCAGCTCTGAACTATAGAGACTCGCCATCTCTGGTCGAAGTTCCAGCACTTCATGCTGCACTGCTACCTAGTGAGTCACTTGAGAACTACATGTACCAAATACTATTAAAGCATATGATGAACACGAAATACTTTTATTTATTTTTAGATATGTAGGATGCATGGTAATTGGTTTTATTGTTTGTAATTGCCAGTCGAAGGTTTGGGATATAAGCTAAATATTTCAACTTTCACAGTAATGATGGGATAAACGTAAGAAAAATAATAGCAGTAATAAAACCCAAGTGTTAAGTTTTCCAGGTATTTCAATATATCCCTTTTAAAGCAAAAGCAGCTGATCTGCGTAGATACATAACAAATATGTACTGCATAAGTTTAAGAGTTGCATTA
This sequence comes from Mantis religiosa, assembly GCA_030765055.1. Classification (NCBI taxonomy): domain Eukaryota; kingdom Metazoa; phylum Arthropoda; class Insecta; order Mantodea; family Mantidae; genus Mantis; species Mantis religiosa. The sequence goes on along the minus strand of CM060953.1, from coordinate 21,622,759 downwards.
TTAGCATTATGCCAGTATTCCTAAATATTGTTTGGGCTGTGTCCAAACTTTTTCTTCGTTTAGTTGAATGGTAACGTTAGGTTTCAAATAAACATCATACATAATGTGCAATTACAATGATGTTCAGTTCAAATGTGATTAAGCTGAAACAAAGCTACTGGCTAAAGGATCTAGTATATTGACAATTTGAAGTAGCCCAAAGAGTTGCATCACACATAACCAACACAGTTTGTGTTATCGTTATATCAAATGGCAAAGTGTGACATATTTTGTGCCCTACCAAAGCCTACATCAAGTGTACTTCCATTCATTTATCATTGTTTAATGTGATTTCGGAATTACTGGTGTAGAGTCATTTGATATTTGTCAAGTATGTTCATAATTACATACCTAATGTACTTGTGAGTCGTACAACAAACATTATGCTAATTTAGATTTATAAAAACTAGTAAATAAGAACAATAAAATAAGTACCAAAGAAACATAGTGAGGGTAAGAAACAATTTAAAGATGTGCACGTATTATGGATCAGAGAGGTAGAGTGTAAATGAATTTATGGTTCTTGTTAATATTACCACCGCGAGCAAACCGGGAGGTGCAGCAGGAACGGCGTAGCCCATTGGACAATCTGTGTGTGTTGTGTGTGAGTGTATGTGTGTGCGCGCGCGTTTGTGTGTGGGTCCTTACTTACCTGAAACATGGAAGTGGCTTAAATACATTTGTTAACAATGATACTACCGGTGTATATCGTTACATTTATTAGCAAGTATGGTATATTTAAGTGTGTATGGATAAGGCGTATATGTAGGTGAGAATAATGGTATATTTGAATATTAACTTCATATGGTATTTTTAATGAGAACGTCTGGTTATAAAGTGTAACAATGTTGACATAAAGGTTGTATTTTTTTTAGTGATAATGTAAGTGTTCTTGGATATATTTCAGTGAGAATGCAAATATGTTTGGATGTAATTAGCATAGTATTAGAATATTATATATTAATATATATATTTACTTTTGTACTTACTGGTTATAGTTCATTGAAACAAGATTAGCATGTAATGTGCACCCACATATACTGAGAGCATGAGAAATGTGAGGTTATAGTTCGATAAGATTACCAAAATGATTATCATTCTGTTGGAATATTAAGGTACATAGTAAAGTTTAATTAGAATGTGTATATTTTTATATTTCAATACAATTTGAGTCTGTAATGGTGCAGCTCAGTAGAATATTAGCATAAATAGTAAATTTTAATGTGAATGTAATTGCTTATGGCTGTATTTCGATCAAATGTGAATACTTAAGGGTTTGATTCAGAGAAAGGTTAGTTTTGTTAAAAATAGGAGAGTATGAGGTTATAATCTATAAGAATCCAGTGTGAGGTGTAATTTAGTGAGAATAATTGTATAATTTATAGCAAATTTAAAAAAATTGTAAGTTAGTATGATTATATTTTGGTAAACGTCAGTATGTATGATGTAATTTGGTAAAAAGTATATTTTAGAGAGAATAGGTGGTTGTGTGAGTGTGGGTGGTTTGTATTTCGATAAGAATGCGATTATTCATGGGTATAACTGTATATTATGTATGTATTTTAATGAGAATGTTGAAATAATGTTATAGTTTAGTACGAATTTGAGTGTAGGTTTGTATGTTGGCAAGAGTATGAATATGGATTGATGTCATTTCATAGGGTTACCACATCATGTCTGAAAGCTGGGGGAATTCAGTTAACGACATTTATTTCACACACTTTTCATTTCCTTTGCCCCCCCCCCTTTTTTTACAGATAATCCTGTCGCAATATAGAGCGCAAGTTACATTTTTCATGTTGTATATTATGATTAACATTAACTTTACATTTTCGGAAGCGAGCTTATTTCGCTCATCTGTCCACTGAAGCAGAGAAAATATTGTCTCTACAGCTGCATTATGTGCGGGTATGGCAAAATAGTACTGTACACTCAATCAAGATGAATGACAATTTTTTTTTGACATTTCTAATCGTTTACCTTTAAGAGAGAGTATGTATTACAAATGACATGGCTTGTGTTCAAACACTGTATTAAGTTGCAATAAATATATGTGTTCGTACCATTTCTAGGCAATACTTTTCCCTACCCATGTTGCAGAGTTCATTTTGTGGTAAGTTCTTAAAGCACTTATTTCATCAAAGAGTATAGAGTCATCAATAATTATATTAACACTTCTTAAAAATAATACTTCTTAACAGTTTTTTCCACCGCTAGCCACTGGTTCTTTATCCAGAGTTAACCATTGAAATACAGACTCATCCACTTATCTAGATATATAAATTATAACTAACAGTATAAAAAGTATACATATCACTTTCAAAGAATTTAGCTAAATTTCCATCATCACATTTACAAATAATTTTCTTTATTTTTAAAGGAAAACTAAAAAAGGGTGATTGGTAACCCTAAATTTCGTGAAGGACATGATATATTTTATGAAAATGTATGTATGTGTGTAATTTTATAAGATTATTTGGAAATATGTAAACGTTATATTATTATACCGGGTATGGCTCTGTGTGTAAATAAATGCATACACAAAAATAAAGAATTAAATAATCAATACAGCATTTAAGGGCAGGGGCAGGGAGTTACCGTGAACATATTTAAAGTTAACGGAAATATAATTATATGCTGAGAAGTTGGTAAAATTGGATGCTGCAACATTCATTATTGTATTGAATCCTCGTCCTTAGGGAAATCTACGAGTTCAGAACCTCCCAGGGGATGTGTGGGAAGGGGAGCCTGTCCTCTGCTGTCCAGTATTCGATTCTTGAATGTTCTTAAATCCTGAATACTACTCGTTTATGCATGTCCTCAGTGCTGTACTCGAAAACTTGACTAACTGTATCGAGATCTTGACTCTGATTGGTGCTCACAGTGTAGAGGAACTGACAAATAAACTTTCTATTAGAAAATTTATCTCTGGCCAGGAGGGAACACAACTTCAGGTGTCGTGATCTTCTTGCCATCCCAAAGCTGCTTCTTTTCGTTTCAGCCTCTTTGGGCTACGATGAATCAATCATTTCCTTATGTGTTGTTCTTTTCTTAGTTCCCACTATGTCTTCATTCTATATGATCCGTTTTTGTTTTCTTCTGTCGAGATAATGGGTTTGGATTTTAATATAGGTTTATTTTTGAACCTTATATTTTCGTTTTTCGTTATTTCGCCGTCAAGTAATGAATTTTCTGTGATTTTTATTTCTCCTACATCTTTTTCAGTTTTTTTTTTTTTTTTAAACCAGTTAGGTTTTGTTTTAAAGTTACAGAAGAAATCAACGATTTATTAGTAACTCTGCCACAGTTCATTCTGAGGACATGGCCATAAAAACTTATTCTCCTTTTTCGCCTAGTGTCTGAGAGTTTTTCAATTTTATTGTAGATAGTTTCATTCTTGATGTATGTTATCTTATTATCTTTAAATATTGGTCCTATGATCTTTTTTTAATATTTTCCGTTCTTTTAATTTGAGCTTCTCTATCTGACCCTTGAAATTCCTGTTAAGTGTTTCTGATGGTATAGTGCTTCTGGTTTAATCACTGTTTTATAATGTTTAATTTTGGACCCTCATGAGTGATTTCTTGTTTTATCTTTTGTTGGAAAGCTAGTTCGAGTTTATTTTTTCTGGATTCCGTTGCTTCATTTTCTTTAGTATTCCGCTAATCCATTCTCCAAGATATTTGAACTCTTTTTCTCTTTCAATCACAGACTTTGATGTATTTACGTGGGTGCTTGCAGTTTGTCATGATTTTTTTTTTCCCGAAAGAGAGGTAAAGACCTATTTTACCTGCTTGTTTCTCTATTTCCCAAAGCTAATGAACTGTTTCCAAACTTTTATTTTATTGTAATATATTAATAGCTAAATCATGGAATAACAAAATGTGCTCTGTTCGATCTGTTCATGTTATACATTCGAAACCAAATTCATATTTATACTGCTGGTAAACATAGGTGCTATTGATTTTTTTAGTAAATTAATAAAAATAATAATAATAATAATAATAATAATAAAAATAATAATAATAATAATAATAATAATAATAATAATAATAATAATAATAATAATAATAATAATAATAATAATAATAATAATAATAATAATAATAATAATAATAATAATAATAATAATAATAATAATAATAATAATAATAATAATAATAATAATAATAATAATAATAATAATAATAATAATAATAATAATAATAATAATAATAATAATAATAATAATAATAATAATAATAATAATAATAATAATAATAATAATAATAATAATAATAATAATAATAATAATAATAATAATAATAATAATAATACTTCATTTACACTTCACAAACCTTTGTCAATGAGAACCTTTATCAGATTTTTAAAAGTAATTACCTTGTGATGATTTACAATGTAAAGAAAGTTTATTATACATGATCATACCTGTGATATATGAGTGTTTGTTGCTTGAAGTTTTAGCTTTATACTCTTTGTGGTAGTTATTTATTCCTTTGGTGTTGAAGCGACGTAATAATCTTATAAACATACAATGACATTATTGTTAAAAATTTACTGACCTGAAAGTTTATTTCACTGATTGTCGTCTTGGGAGGTTGAAAATGTACCTTAAAATTATTTTTCTGCAAAATTAGGATCCTATTTAAATGTATGTTGGTATTTTGTAGTAAGTCCTCATATTTCAATACCATATGTGAAGTGTGAGTGTATATCATAAAACATGGATTGTAGCTATACAAGGAATTCAACAATGAAAATAACATATTGTCGCAAACCCGATCGCGATAAGGCGGCTTGGCACACAAAGGAACTGATAGGCTTCACGTAGATAACGAGCTTGCATAAGCAGATAAACATAGCGCTTGAGATAAAAGACTTACCAAAACAAACTGAGATAAATGGAAATTTCTGGTAATATCTTGATTATTCGGTTTCTTTATTCTTCTGGAAGAGTCTCGATTTGCAAAATAGGTATTTAAGGACGTGACGGCTTGCAAAGAGTCAGTTGTGAAAGTGTTGTGAAATGAGAGACAGTCAGCTGTGTTGTAACGAGAGCTAAGGATGTAATCTCTTGTAATCTATTAGAGTATTTCTACGAAAATAAAGGAGATTTTAATAATAATGATTAATAATAATAACAATAATAATAAAAAGTAATAATTAATAATATTTTTTCTCCCTTTCTGGTCAATGCTGACGTTAGGAGGCGCTTGAGTTCCCTCAAAGCGAGGGAGCTGAGATGAATGATTGGTGGAACAATTGGTGGAATGATGGTGGGGGAAACCGGAGGACCCGGGGGAAACTCACCCCAGCGCCATGTTGTCCACCACAAACTCCACTTTGCAGTCGCCTGGGATTGAACTCTGGCCGCCTAAGTAGTAGTAGTAGTAGTAGTAGTAGTAGTAGTAGTAGTAGTAGTAGTAATAATAATAATAATAATAATAATAAATAATAATAATAATAATAATAATAATAATAATAATAATAATAATAATAATAATAATAATAATAATAATAATAATAATAATAATAATAATAATAATAATAATAATAATAATAATAATAATAATAATAATAATAATAATAATAATAATAATAATAATAATAATAATAATAATAATAATAATAATAATAATAATAATAATAATAATAATAATAATAATAATAATAATAATAATAATAATAATAATAATAATAATAATAATAATAATAATAATAATAATAATAATAATAATAATAATAATAATAATAATAATAATAATAATAATAATAATAATAATAATAATAATAATAATAATAATAATAATAATAATAATAATAATAATAATAATAATAATAATAATAATAATAATAATAATAATAAAACTATCAACACGCATAGAGAGTGGTCAATAATGAATAATATGAGTTATTATTTAAAGTATATTAATTTAAAAATCTGGAAACTGCAAATAGAAAAAATTTCTGTACCTTTGGCTTTCATTACATAGTTAACACCAGACCAAACTTTATTTGTATATTTATTAAGAAGGTGGTTACCCAATATTATATCTGAAAGATGAAAACTGCTTCGCAAAGTTTGCAGAAAGTAATGTTAGAAACAAACACCAAAAGCTTTAACTTTAAAAATGTGGAATTTAAATTTTCACTTAAATGTCCTAATATAAGTTTCTTATGAAAAAAAATGAACTAAAGCAACTTAAGTTATGTTTACTAAAAAATGGCAATATACCGCATATTTTTAATGTGTAAAACATAATTTTGCTCTTGTATTTCAAACCGAAGTGGATGGCTCACGCGACTTCGTCTGTGGTGTACATTCGGGAGGTCCGGGTTTGATTCCCGTGGCTGACTTACCTGACCCACGGGTGTTTCCCGGGGTCGCTAGGCGAATGCTGGGTGGGTTAATTACATCCGCCGAATTTCCTGTCCATCCATTTCATCTCTATTATCATTTCACATCATCTCTCATCTGGTGGTCTCTTGCAGGGTGGAAGTGTCGGCGGGAGTCTCGGTGGTGCATGGTGGGATGATACGCTTCTGATAACACTTCCTCCTTCGGTAGGATGGACTCCCGGCCGATCTGGTGGACCGTTTCATAACCACGGTCGGCGGATCGCCGGTTGTACAAACCTGCTTGGAGTATTCCCAGGTCTGGCATGGCGGCCTCCGGTCTCCAAGCCTTCTGTGGACTGTTTCGGATCACGGTAAGGAGGATAGCGGAGTTTCAAGCTGGTAAATGGTAGGGATCCTTCCTGCTGCATTGTCGTGACTCCTTGGGGTCGGCCTCCTCTCGCCTCATCCTTCCTTCCGGAGATACCCAGGTACATTGTTCCGTTTCTGAGTCTTCTCGTGTCTGCTAAAGGAAAAGTAGAAATAAGTTTTGCTAGTTGACCCAGAATAGAAAATTCTTTTTATTTGAAACTTTACAAGAGGTTTTCAATCTTTATCGTGACTTAAACTGAAGTAAAAAAGAGGTTATAATCAATTCACAGCATACACTGAGTACTGATAAGGGGTGGGCCCTATTGCAATATCAAATTTGCATTTTATTCTTGTTACAAACTCATTTATTTGACAACTGAAAAGTTCAGTACTATCCTCCACAGGAGAGAAAGTCTCTGGGGCCTGAGACGCAGGAGGGTTGGCGAAGGTTCCCACACCCTCCTTGGTCGGATTTATGACACCCCATGCCAGTACAGCTACAGACCATTCAAAAATATTCTGACGTCTTCTACTTTTGTGAATGAATTTTCTCGGTTTTACTGTACAGAATGAATAAGGCGCATGTTTTTTTTAACGGTTCTGCTCCTTGTGTAGCATGCGTCTCTGTCACACACATTTGCTGTCCTTGTCTCACTGTGGAAAGGGGTGCATTCCTTTCAGGAATCTTTTTTGCGTTGCTGGACTGTAGAAGATTCCGGGCTGTAAGGCGTTTCGCATGAGCTGCGGCAAGCGAGGGGAGAGTCTGAGAGAGAGAGTTGAGGAAGCCCATTGGACCACGGCCTTACAGCCCGGAACCTACTCAACAGGACACCGGCCGTGAAAGCCTACGTTTGTTAACTGAAAAGTTATTTTACAATTTTTTTTTTGATATGTTCATCATATTATTTTCTTCGCTATGTGCTTATAGTGAGTATAATACCTAGAGGAAGTGTTGTATTCCACCCACAAAATTAATGCGGAAAATTCACCGGAAATGCATGTTTTGAGTTTTCCTAAGTCCAAGAAAGGGGACTCGTGTGTGTAAGAGAGAGCGCGTGTCTGTCAGTGAATAGATAATCCAAACTTGCTATTTAAGCTCACCTTCCAAGGATGCAGCACCAATACTTAAAAATAAATAAATAAAAAGATACCTCTGTCCCAAACTATCTTTTATTCTAAAAACAGGCTCCACATATTTTAATTTTTTTATGTCTCCCCTCCTCACCAATGCTGCTGTAAGGAGTCGCGTGGGTCCCCTCAGAACGAGGGAGCTGAAGCATACTGACCTGATGAGATCAGGATTAGGGGGTTGGCCCAACGCCTGGGATGAATGAATGATGGAGCAATTGGTGGAATGATGGTGGGGGAAACCGGAGGACCCGGAGGAAACCTTCCCCAGCGCCGTGTTGTCCACCACAAATCCACTTTGCGGTCGCCTGGGATCGAACCCGGCCACCTAGGTCAGAGCCAAGCGCTCTAACTACTCAGCCATGACGCGGCCATATTGTGACTTTGTGAGCTCGTAGAATTAAAAGTCCAATTTGCAGAAATTCTAAATGTTCTTTATTTCCGTAGAAACACACTTGCAGATTACAGCAGAATTACGTAACATACACAATCACAATATACCAAGGTCGATGACCACAACAAAGAGCTTACTCAACTGCCACTGTTTACAACATTCCTGTTACGACATCTGTTTACGACCAACTCTTGGCAAGTCGTCGCTTCCTTAAATACCTCATTGATAATTCGAGACTGTTCTGTAACAATAAAGAAATCGAATGTTTTATCACCAGACGAAACCCGAACATTCCGGAAGCGTAACTTTATATGTGTCGGCAAGTCCTTTATCTCCTCGCTATCTTTATTTGCCGGCTCTTTGTGTGCACAAGCCGCGTTATCGTAGATAATGGGTCCGCGACAGTATATATATATAAATTAAAGTAAAATATATTTTAATTAAAGTATCGCCCTCTCACGAAGGCGGCCTGGGTTCGATCCCAGGAGACCGCAAAGTGGGATTTGTGATAGACAACATGGCGCTGGGGTGGGTTTTCTCCGGGTTCTCCCGTTTTCCCCGCCAACATTCCACAAATTTCTCCATCATCATTTTTCCTATCACCTCATCTATCTCGTACTTTCACTTCCGGTGTTGGGATGATCACTCATCCCGAAATCTCTCTGGTCCTCAACCCGTTGCCTACGGGTCTCGAGTTGCGCGGTTCAGAGGGTCTTATGTTCCACTTAAGGAAATACAGGAATCCATTCCTTCATTCATTAAGAATATGCATATTACATTACTATACAAATATAATAATATGTAACGTAAATCTTCACTTATAAGAAATGATTAAATTTTTCTTATTAATTCATGAGGATCGCGATTTCGTGAAATAGTTCTTCACATCATTAGCTCAAACAGCCTAATGGTCAAAGTCACGCTCTCTAGAGGTCACTATGTTTTTGCCACTACTACCAAAATCAGAAAGTGAAATAAACTTAAAAACAGTATCAACTGCCGGATTTCAAAATCCATTACGTGATGTTTATTTTTTAAAATATATTTTTTCCCAAACTATAAAATCTATCGGACCATTTAATTGTTTTAATAATTTAACTTTTGGATTTATTTCATGGTTAAATGACCCAAAATGACAACGCGGCTGTTTGAACTGATGATGTGTGAAGTTTTATGTTACAAATTATTATATTTGTAGCTTCATTGTAACAAGCTTCATATTTTACGTATTTATGCATATCACATTGTTACAAAGATCTTATCTTGAATTTCTGGAAGATCACTTTGAAGATATTATGCACTGTCTACCCACCACATGAAGGCAAGCTGGCCTTAAGAGGGAGATGGGCATGAACTGTTACTGTGCTCTGGCAGTGGATATGCTTACTACCAAATAGGCTTGCAATGTTCATACATCGAAGATTCAAGTTATGTGCAAGCGGTACTCAGCATGACGTCACTGTGTGCTGGCAGTCACTCCACCACACAAACGGAACGCAGGGTAGTCTGCGCTTTAATCGGCAGATGTTAACTTCCGTTGTGTCTAGATGTGACTGCAATTTTCGTAAAGAAACTGGCGATAGCAAAATGCCTCCAACGAGAATACGAAAACATCTAGTAGCTACCAAACTTGTAAAATAAAATTATAAATAATTGTGTTCATCTTTTTTATTTCTACCTGATTATCCTTGGGCGCACTCTTGTATGCTTAACATAACCTACTGCCCCCTCCGTCTTATGAACATTCCAGGCCTACTATGAAATGAGTGTATGAGAGTGCATACAAGTCACCCATGTTGCCATATTTAATGCTCGTTTAAGTAACTGCATGGGCGAGTTATGTGACAACCTGTATTTTATGTGAAGCTGCATATCCGGACGGCAAGCATAAACACAGCAAAAGTGATTACGTTTACAAGGGCAGGCCATTCCCTGCCTTCCCGCGCAAAACACTGTCACTGCTGACTGACGGGCGTGGCGTCACTGTGAATACAACGCAAGATCGCTTACACGTGAATGAGCGTAATGCAATATTATGATTGCACATTGTAAAATAAGATAAGGCGCTGATGCATGCAAATTCCACAATCCTTCTGATGAAATAAACGAGATGCAGTTGCTAATGAGCTATTGTAGTTATTGGCTGTGTCTTTTGTCGTAACATTATGAGTAAAACCAGAAACCATTGCGCTGTTGCTGAATGCAAAAATGCTTCGTATAAAACTAAGGATGTGATTTTTCATTGTTTGCCTAAAGATCGAGAACTACAGTGCAAGTGGGTTTTACGCTGTAAAAGGGCTGATCCGGTTAATGTGAATAATGGAAGGATTTGTTCCGATCACTTCCTGAACGGGATTTAAAAAACGAGCTGCTAGGGTTGCCGCTGAAAAGAAAATTAAAGGGAGACGCTGTACCGTCACAGAAAATTCCTAATTGGCATGGGGATGCATTTGTGGCGGTAGTAGCAAGTACCAGAAAAACCAATTTGCAGGTAATTATCAGATACACATTATATTTATGTATTTGTTTCTATGCCTACACTGAGTTTATTCGCTCTTTTTTAATAAGAAAAGTTTGATGCGTGGAATAATAATAATAATAATAATAATAATAATAATAATAATAATAATAATAATAATAATAATAATAATAATAATAATAATAATAATAATAATAATAATAATAATAATAATAATAATAATAATAATAATAATAATAATAATAATAATAATAATAATAATAATAATAATAATAATAATAATAATAATAATAATAATAATAATAATAATAATAATAATAATAATAATAATAATAATAATAATAATAATAATAATAATAATAAACAGTTTTTATTAATAGGCAATATCAGCAAGAGATCGCCGGTGCGAAGTTATGACCGTGAGAAAGAGAGCGCTGTCTACTATAGCATCTTTATCTCAAAAAAAAAATGACCAGTCGACCAGCACAGAGGTAGCTCCTGACCACTCTGTTGCTGCTGAAGAGGAAATAATTAGACTAAAGACTCAGATGCAAGCCCTGAAGAAAGAAAACAAGAGAACAAGGTTTATAAGTTCCAAGTTTCCCAAAATTCATCACAAAGTGATCTCTCTTTATGTGAGGACAAGAACCTTCCTTAGAATTAGGCACTTAAAGAAAAGAGCGAAGGCAGAAATGATCAGGAAACTTGCAGCAAAGAAAAATCTTCAATGGGTTGCTTCGTCATTTTCTTGAGCTACACTGAGAAAGTACATATTTATAGTAACATGTTTTAAACTCTTATTACTAACTGCTAGAAGGAACCTTCATTATAATACACAAGTGGGTGTTTATTCCTTCCGATTTTACACGTAGCAGAGCTTAAATAACACATACTCAGAGACTAGTGTTTAACTCTCGCGGTTGAACTGTATTCTCAGTGACGTCATGCGCGTTAGCCACTGGCAACGCGACTCTCCGCAACCTGACTCTACCTTACTCTAGTTGCCTTGATTACGTTACACATTCTTCTTCTTGTAGTAGGCAGACAAATCAAAATTGTATAAGTAAACATTAATCGAAATGCGGAAACTCGCCACAAAAAATATAATCTGTTTAAAACAACAATAAATAACTTTTTATGCCATAGGCCATTTACGAGATATTAATTATATTAATGGTTCAAATTGTTGAATACTTAGTCGTTCTTTATAAGTACTGCAGTTGTTTCTCCTGATTGCATCGAAAGAATACAGAATTTTAAGGTGTGTAGTTTTGTTCTAATTTAATACAACTGTCGATATTGTCACAAGTGACTTTTAATTAATACAAATAATAGTTCATGTGACATCATTCCTCCACTCCTCCACCGTATGGGATGAGTGAGTTTGAATTGTGAGAGCCTTCTTCTTTGTGTGCAGGTCTTCGACCTGGCAGGGCGGAGTGCCCTGACTGTGTAACCTATGGGTCAGAGGGACCATTTTTTTTTTGTAATTATTTAGTTTAGTAAATATTCTGAGTAAGTGAATTGTAGTTGTAGTTAGTATTACCCATACACCAGCCTCTCATAAAGCATGTAAATTCTACCTATTGAGCTACTCTCCCCGTGTACGAGCAGGCCACATGTACCTTATTATTATTATTATTATTATTATTATTATTATTATTATTATTATTATTATTATTATTATTATTATTATTATTATTATTATTATTATTATTATTATTATTATTATTATTATTATTATTATTATTATTATTATTATTATTATTATTATTATTATTATTATTATTATTATTATTATTATTATTATTATTATTATTATTATTATTATTATTATTATTATTATTATTATTATTATTATTATTATTATTATTATTATTATTATTATTATTATTATTATCATTATTATTATCATTATTATTATCATTATTATTATCATTATCATTATCATTATCATTATCATTATCTTTATCATTATCATTATCATTATCATTATCATTATCATTATTATTATTATTATTATTATTATTATTATTATTATTATTATTGTTGTTATTGTTGTTGTTGTTAAAGTCGGTAAGTTTCGATGATGAAACCATAGCGTCCAAGTCAGGGAGGAACAGCCCCGACTCCGCTTCAAGAAGCGAGGGAGAGAAGGAAAACTCAAGGAAAAAAAAAAGCACCCCAACTTGAGCTAATCACCCACTTGGGAGTTATGTATGTATCAGAGAAATATTAAGCCTTGGACCGGACCGGAAGACGATCGAATGGAAACGGACTGTCAGATTTGGAAATTGGAACATGAAAACATTCAAAATTGGTGCGTGAAATGAAGAATGGGAATTAGCGAAGTAAGGAAACAAGGAAATGGTATTAACAGATAGAAGATAGTGGCGTTGGGGCTAGTGACAGGTGCGAGCCCAATGATAAAGGAGAAAGGTAGAATTACCGAGCGGAATGGCTCAGACGGTTTTGTTTGTAGCCCGCATTTGGGAGGCCCGGGTTCGACTTCCCTGGCCGACCTACCTTACCCATGGGATTTTTTTAGGGTTTTCCCGGGTCGCCAGGCGAATGCTGGGTAGGTCGGTTTCGGTCTCCGGGCCCGGTCTGGTGGGACTATTTCTGGATTAGCTACTGGTTGTGCTACCTGGCAGGGAATTTCCAATTATTAAAGTTTAGGGATCCTGCCCTCTGCATAATCGTGGCTCCTTGTGACGGCCACCCTCTTCTCCTCTCGCCTCATCCTTCCTCCCTTTCTCAAAGCGTTACCATGGCTTTATCTTAGTTAATAGAAACCTATCAGTTAACGCACTGATTATTCTTTTAAGAGTGAGAGGAGAACTGACGCAGTATTCAGATCTGTGCTAAGCATTAATGAACGCATCACTTCAGCCAATGGAATGCACAGGAATCACAAATGACAGATGTATGTTCACTCCACGTGGAGTAATCATTGCTTTATCTGAGAGGTACATATCTATTAACAAAGATAAATCAATGGTAACCATTCGAGCAGCACAATATGCTGTATGCCTGGTTTGCGACCTGGCGGTTATAAGTCCCAAGCCGTAACTTTTACCCGGCGAAATCTACAGGATGTACCGAACCTACGTCTAGCAGAAGTAGATACACCCTGGTCAACGCAGGCAACCTGCCTTGGTGTTCTTCTGGACATGTGCCTTACCTGGAAGGAGCACATAACAGCTGTAGCTAATAAAGTCAGCAGAAGGATGGCCATGTTTACTTTATACAACCGGAAATCACCTATGGCACTCAGAAATAAGCTTTTACTGTAGAAGAAGGTACTAAGGCAAATGCGTGCCAAGTCTGGGATGCTGCAGCCATATCCCACCTCTCCAAACTCCAAATCCTTCAAAACCGTTACCTTCAGACTGCAGTAGCAGCCGAATGGTATATCCCAAGAGCCAAGAGCAGGTCGTCCGGGTGTTCCCGGATCCCTAACGACAACACTCATTTAGACCTATCCTTCCCTAAAATATCTGACTACATCCTACACCTATCCCATAGCTTCTATTCCAAACTTCCTAACAGCGTCAACCACCTCATTCGTGGACTCGGAGAATATAATCTCGACCCCGGAGAGAAATACAAGAGACCAAGACTTATGCTAGGACCACCTTAGGAATTAGTAATTTAATCATATTCCCACACACAATTATCTGCATCACTACCTACACCAACATCTCTGAATCCTTAATTCATTCACCACCACTTACCCACCATCATTAATAAAAAAGCAACCCCTACCAATGCCAGTAAGGGACCTAGTCCCGGTGTGGCAATAGTCGAAGGACCCTCCTTCAACGACCCCATGGCTGTGTGCGAGCAGCACGATAATACAATAGATCAAGACTGGTCACAGTGCCGAGTCTCCCCCGTCCCATTTATGCCTGCCAGGTCTGGGGAGGTGCCAGTAACTTGTCATCTGAGGCGTCTACAGATCATCCAGAGTCGATTCCTGCAAATCGCCACCAATTCTCCGTGGTTTGTCCGCAACCAGCAGCTGCATTAAGAGCTGGGACTTCTTCATCCCACAGATTGCTCGACGCTTCTTCTACAATCTACGCCACGTCCCAGGAGCTGTGACGTACAACATCGGCGTCCGAAGTCGCCGGCCAACGCGACTGAAGCGACGACTACCACAGACCTGCATTACAGTGATACTTCTACTTCTGAATGATCTACTGTTCCACATTTGCTTTTCTATTCGTCTTTTCTGTTGCGTAAATTCTCACTATTGAAGTATGTATATCATTTTATTAGTTCATTAACACATTTGTATTAGTTCAGAGGAGGCACACGGTCCTATCTCTACAATGTTATTACTATATAATTATTTTGTATCTGTTCTCCCAGATCTGCAAAGCATGTTATTGCTGACAAATCTAATAAATATATTTAAAAAATCTCCTCCGTCCCGTAATCCAATCCGAAGGCAGAAATGTGTTAATTGGGGGAAACTTAAACAGAAGCATGGGATGGAGTATGGGAGATTTGGAAGAAGAAAGAGGAATTAATGAGAATGGGAGAAGAAAGTTAGAATTGTGCTTAGAAACCCGGATACTGATTGGAAATACAGTAGAAGCCCAAAATAGCGCAGATTTAGGATTAGTATGTGCCGTTAAAAGTATTGTAAATCATTTGACTTTATTTGGAAAGCTGCGATAAAAATATTCCGCAAACACAGGTTCTGCAGTATAATTTTCACCACCAGCTGTGTTCGTTGACAATAACAGTTGCATTCCAGGAAAGTAAACGATATGTATAATACTGGTGAATGAAATCACGCCCTGCAGGTGTGAGGGTACGCTATCTCAGTAGCTGACGTAACAATTCGCTTAATGCTGTCCACAAGAATGACGGTGAAAGTGATAGTGGTGAAAATAACGTGGAGGCGGAAGAAAACATTCTGAATGTTAATGAAGTGATAACTCATTTAGACAATGTGATGGCGAGACAAAATGAATCAAACATCATTCATCTCCTTCATCTTGCCACAATACGCGGCAAACAAAACTTACCATTTTTTTTAAAACAAGGAAAAATTATTAATTTTTAGATGAGTCGTATTTATTGCACATCTGCTTCACTTTCGTACCTATTTTGAGGACATGTTTCGCAAATCATCGTTTGCATCTACGGTTCTTATGCGACTGAAGCTTGATCCAGCGGTGTGGGTAATTCTGGGGTTGCTGCTGCCATCTGTTGATTTAGTGATGAACTTAAATGTGGGATTCTCTTCTGGTGGGATTTCAAAGTTCATTAGTTGGTTTTTATGTTTTTCTATGTATATCCTCTCCCATATGACGAGTTCACTATGTTTTTGTACGTATTTTAGTAATTCTGTGCTATCTTCAATTTCATGATTTTCAGACCAGAAATGAGCTGCTATTGCGGACTTATCAATATTTTTGTATCTTAAGTGCCTGAAGTGTTCTTTCTTTCTAGTGCCTATGTTTCTTTTTGTCCTCCCTATGTAAATTTTTTCACAGTCTTTACACTTAATCTTGTAAATGCCTGACTTTTCCTCTGGTTTTATCTTATCAGTATTATTACTGTGAAGTAGGTTTTTAATGTTGTAATTGTTTTTTGGTGCCAATGTTATATTGTATTTCTTGAATATTTTTTGGAACTTTTTTGTGGCCCAGGGGTGGTAAGTAAATTTAGCAAATCTAATTTCTTGTTTTATTGGTGTGAGAGCTGTGATCTGTTTTAATCTCTTTTGAAGTTTGAATGATTTTAGTTTTTTTTTTTCGCTTCACTGTGGTGTTCTAATACAGTTAAATCTCGATATAAGGAAAAATTAGTTTGGTGTAAATACGTACAGTGGAATATAAACCAATATCAGCTAGAATACATCTCCCAGCATAACCGCTGGGTAATTTTGCAAGTACTGTAATATATTTACCTTACATACGAGAGTTTAATACTATTCTGTAATCTATTATTACATGCATATTTCCCTCCTCCAACTGCACGGTATTGATTTTTGTCCCCTCTAGTGTTGCATCTCTATATACCGCGCTAAAGTAGTATATACTAGGGTCATTCAATAAATAACCGAACTAATTTTTTAATTAACACATAATGGCTTTATTTCACTAACATTTACCTAGACACTTTCGAAGTATTCTCCCTCTGATGAAATATAATTATTGCAACAATTTACCCATTGTTCGAAATACTCATTGAACCCATTATTGGACAGTCCGCTCAGGATACCCATGACATCATTGTTCAACTCCTTATCACTTTGAAAATGGCGACCACGAAGCTCCTATTTCATTTTAGGGAAGAGGTGAAAATCGCGTGGTGCTAGATCCGAAGAATAACGTGGATGAGGCATGATTTCAATGCCCATTTCTGTGATGAGATCTTGAGTTGCACGACCTCGATGAGCTGTCCCATGTGTGGGGGAAATGAGAACTTAAAACATGTAACATTTGGGTGTAAAGGGAGAGAAATTTGGAGGAAAGTGTTTATTAATAAGAAATGGTTTAAGTTAAAAATATAGCTATAGCTGAAATGTTTGTTAAAGATAATAAGAAGATTGGACAAAGTTAATAAAAAGTGGTTATGGACAATGAACAGAACTAATAACGAACCTGTATTGTTTGGATTAATTGTTTAGAAATAAGGATCTACTGTACAAATGAGTACGACTGGTTCAGAGCCAGAGCTAAACACCAGTCACACTCAATTATACTGGCTTAGCAAAAATAAATTAATCTACCGCGCTAAGATTATAAGTAAGGGTAGTGGTATTTAGCATTTTGATTTTTACAGTTAGCATTTATACATTTGCATTTATAATATTTGCAATTTAGCATTTTATAGCACTTATATTATTTATATGAAATTTAAAACACATTTATGGAGGGTTATTAATGACGGTGAGTTAAAAATGCATTGTCAATTTACGAGGTACGTCCAGAAAGTAGGTTCTGTTTGGTAATAAAATAAATTGTGTACAGATAGAGAAAAATTATTTATTGCACAAAATTCTACAACTCTTAAACTACTTTTCCACATAACTGCCGAAATTTTGCAGGCATTTGTCATAGCAAGGCACAAGTTTTTGTATACCTTATTCATAGAAGTTTGCCGTCTGTCTTCAACTAGTTGGAAACATTTTGTTTCAGCTCTTCGTCATTGTTGAAGTGTTGACCGTCAAGGAAAGATTTGAGATGCTAAAACAGATGAAAGTCGCTAGGAGCAAGGTCAGGGCTGTACGGGGGATCGTCAAACATGTCCCAGCCAAATCCCTGTAGGACGTTTTTCGTAGCATTTTCAGTGTGTGGTCGTGCGATGTCGTGAAGAAACACAACACCTTTCGACAGTCAATAAATTTAAATTGGTTTCACTTTCCTAGCATTCAGAAAACGAATCACAGATCTGATTTCACAAGCGACGGGATTTTCAATCAACACCGACATTGTAAACAAGCACAACAAAGCGTACGTGGCTGACAGCGGTCTCACAATGGCGCACGTTTCTTCTCCTTGATACAGAGCGTCTACCGCGCATGTGCGGAACTGCGATCGCAGTGCTGCAGCGGAGATAAATTGAAACAGAACTTACTTTCTGGACGCCTCTTGTATTTCACATTTATATAGGTTAAAGCAATACACAGAAATATATAACAATCTGATACAGACTAAAGATACTGTATAGCAAAAGAGTTAAATCCATACTGATGTAAAACTAACACAATAAAAAGAAAATGCACTAAATTATCCTAGTTTATGATTCAGTAATTCTATTGAATGAAAGCATTGAACATATTTCAACATTCTTGTCATTTGAGTCCTCCTGTCACAATCAAATTGTATTTACTGAAATATCTTTCAGCATCTACGCTGCTTGTAGGAACCCAAATACATTGCAGAGCTGCTCGGGCAAACTCTGGGTATTTGAGCTTATCAGCCAACAGCATTCGCAGGCAGTCTACATCTTTATTAATCTGCATTTTTTGTATCAGTTGTGATGAAAATATTCATAACCCTCAACAAAACTATGCATTTTAACATCATGAAAAAATGGGTTCTTACTTTTACTTTCACTCAAGATCGTATAATGTATTGAAGTTACTCTGCCAGCAGTGACAGGTTTAAAAAAGCTTACCAACGTTTTGGAGAAAGACATTTGCCACTGCCCGCTGTTTTATATTTTCGCTCTCACCATCTTCGCACTTCCTGACGTCACCTACGCATAGAATGAAAGAAAGCTGCTTATAAAACCGAACAGAACAATGAAAATAGGAACTTTGGCAATAAGAACTCCAACTGGAACTAATGTGTGTTTATCACTTCCTTAAAATTAGGATTGCTATTGGTTTTCAGAGACAAG
This sequence comes from Mantis religiosa, assembly GCA_030765055.1. Lineage (NCBI taxonomy): Eukaryota > Metazoa > Arthropoda > Insecta > Mantodea > Mantidae > Mantis > Mantis religiosa. Next base: position 21,603,641 of record CM060953.1, on the reverse strand, counting down.
GATTGAAATTTTCTGTTAAATGGGTTGTGAAGATAAATTTATGACAGTAATTAAGCGTGGTAAGAGGGGTTTCTTTTCTAAAACAACTGAACTCGCTTCAGTACCAAACATACCTCATATGGGCAATGGTGTAACAATAAGCTAATTTAGCAGAAAGGTTTGCTTTCCACGTTCCAGAAGAATGGTCACTTACCCTATATCTTTCTAAACATGCAAAGGCTCTACAGACTCTTCAGTTAAAGTTTCCAGAAGAAAGAACATTGGGGAAAAGTAATTACTTGGGAAAATCTTTGATTTCGCATTTATATCGCACTTGCAAAAAATCACCACCCCCAGTTATAAGTTATAACGTGTGAGTAAAGAATGCCCCCAATAACCGCGTTATTTCGCGCTTCTACTGTACCTTCTTCAAACATAACTTAGAACATTAGATAACGTTTGAGGCAGAAAGAAGAAGGGCAAAAAGTATAATAGATTACTTTAAATAAGCAGATGGCACGAGGTTTCACAAATTTAAGGATGAAGCACATTATAAAGATAAAAACAATTGAACTTCGAAAAGAAGAAAAGAGGAAACAACACCAAGAACTGCTACAGACCAGCTTCAAGGAAGAGCAGGGATTTGGGTACAATGTGAAACCGGTTTAAGAAGGTAGTACATAATAGACTCAACAAGTGGGGAAACAATAATAAACACCAACTTCGGGGTGAGGAGGATAGATGACGTATATAGTATGTATGTAGAGAAAGGAAATGAAGTTGAAGCATCGGAAGAATGAGATAGAAACGGAAGCCAAAGACAAAAACTCTAGAGGAGAGTTAGATCATTAAGAGAAACATACGGTAAGAAAGTAAGACCATAAATATATACAGAAATGAAAGAAGTATGAAGGAATGGAGAAGATACTTAGAGGAAAAATATTACCACGCGCAAATAGATAACTTTTCCCAAAAATGTACCTGTTGAACTCACATGACTTTCTCTACTCTTGTACAAACACTTATTGCTCTATCTACTTCAAGATAAGCATTACCTTATTGTAGGTACAAGGGAATACAGTAGACTTCAAGTGATAGTCAAATGTTTTAAACAGCTGGTCGTTATGTGATGCATATATGACTTTCTCTACTCTTGTACAAACACTTATTGCTCTATCTACTTCAAGATAAACATTACCTTATTGTAGTTACAAGGGAATACAGTAGAATTTAAGTGATAGCCAAATGTTTTAAACAGCTGGTCGTTATGTGATGTACATATGACTTTCTCTACTCTTGTACAAACACTTATTGCTCTATCTACTTCAAGATAAACATTACCTTATTGTAGGTACAAGGGAATACAGTAGACTTTAAGTGATAGTCAAATGTTTAAAACATCTGGTCGTTATGTGATGTATACATGACTTTCTCTACTCTTGTACAAACACTTATTGCTCTATCTACTTCAAGATAAACATTACCTTATTGTAGGTACAAGGGAATACAGTAGACTTTAAGTGATAGTCAAATGTTTAAAACATCTGGTCGTTATGTGATGTATACATGACTTTCTCTACTCTTGTACAAACACTTATTGCTCTATCTACTTCAAGATAAACATTACCTTATTGTAGGTACAAGGGAATGCAGTAGACTTTAAGTGATAGTCAAATGTTTTAAACAGCTGGTCGTTATGTGATGTATACATGACTTTCTCTACTCTTGTACAAACACTTATTGCTCTATCTACTTCAAGATAAGCATTACCTTATTGTAGGTACAAGGGAATACAGTAGACTTCAAGTGATAGTCAAATGTTTTAAACAGCTGGTCGTTATGTGATGCATATATGACTTTCTCTACTCTTGTACAAACACTTATTGCTCTATCTACTTCAAGATAAACATTACCTTATTGTAGTTACAAGGGAATACAGTAGAATTTAAGTGATAGTCAAATGTTTTAAACAGCTGGTCGTTATGTGATGTATATATGACTTTCTCTACTCTTGTACAAACACTTATTGCTCTATCTACTTCAAGATAAACATTACCTTATTGTAGGTACAAGGGAATACAGTAGACTTTAAGTGATAGTCAAATGTTTAAAACATCTGGTCGTTATGTGATGTATACATGACTTTCTCTACTCTTGTACAAACACTTATTGCTCTATCTACTTCAAGATAAACATTACCTTATTGTAGGTACAAGGGAAAACAGTAGACTTTAAGTGATAGTCAAATGTTTTAAACATCTGGTCGTTATGTGATGTATACATGACTTTCTCTACTCTTGTACAAACACTTATTGCTCTATCTACTTCAAGATCACATTACCTTATTGTAGGTACAAGGGAATACAGTAGACTTTAAGTGATAGTGAAATGTTTTAAACAGCTGGTCGTTATGTGATGTATACATGACTTTCTCTACTCTTGTACAAACACTTATTGCTCTATCTACTTCAAGATAAACATTACCTTATTGTAGGTACAAGGGAAAACAGTAGACTTTAAGTGATAGTCAAATGTTTTAAACATCTGGTCGTTATGTGATGTATACATGACTTTCTCTACTCTTGTACAAACACTTATTGCTCTATCTACTTCAAGATCACATTACCTTATTGTAGGTACAAGGGAAAACAGTAGACTTTAAGTGATAGTCAAATGTTTTAAACATCTGGTCGTTATGTGATGTATACATGACTTTCTCTACTCTTGTACAAACACGTATTGCTCTATCTACTACAACATCAAAATTATTACCTTATTGTAGTTACAAGGGAATGCAGTAGACTTTAAGTGATAGTCAAATGTTTTAAACAGCTGATCGTTATGTGATGTATACATGACTTTCTCTACTCTGGTACAAACACTTATTGCTCTATCTACTACAAGATAAACATTATCTTATTGTAGGTACAAGGGAATACAGTAGACTTTAAGTGATAGTCAAGTGTTTTAATCAGCTGATCGTTATGTGATGTATACATGACTTTCTCTACTCTTGTAGAAACACTTATTGCTCTATCTACTACAAGATAAACATTATCTTATTGTAGTTACAAGGGAATACAGTAGACTTTAAGTGATAGTCAAGTGTTTTAAACAGCTGGTCGTTATGTGATGTATACATGACTTTCTCAACTCTTGTACAAACACTTACTCCTCTATCTACTTCAAGTTAAACATTATCTTATTGTAGGTACAAGGGAATGCAGTAGACTTTAAGTGATAGTCAAATGTTTTAAACATCTGGTCGTTATGTGATGTATACATGACTTTCTCTACTCTTGTACAAACACTTATTGCTATATCTACTATAAGATAAACATTATCTTATTGTAGTTACAAGGGAATACAGTAGACTTCAAGGGAGAAAATATAGCATCAAGCATTTCTTCTCTGTTTCATCAAATGCGAAATTAAATGTCCTGTATTTAAGGAGTTTTATATTCGCGAATCGAGGCTTTAGTGGCATATTGTAATTAGTAATATTAAGGAAACATATAGTAACCATTAACACTTTTTTGTGCGTTTAACAGTTTCCGAATGGTTAAGGTGTATATATTACTATATATTATCATTTGATATGTTATTATTAAATATGTACAAATGTCTAATAATGTTATTTTTTAATTTATAAACTACTATAAACTTTTGATACCACTATAAATATTCCGTGAGATGCCTCGTGGCAGTCGTAAACAATTTTGGGAAATAAATAAAATAAAATAGTGTACGATATATTTAGTATAACATATATTTCGTAATATGCTGAGCCTTTTCTTTATATTTTGGTAAACTTTGCTTCGTGTTAGCCTGTGTCTATAACTCTGGATGCACTGACCTTCGCATCATGTTTTGTTTCCTCTCGCCCTGCGTGGCTCCCCGCGTGCGATTGTGTTTTGTTTTAAACGCAGAATGTCTGTCATCTTGTCGTTTGGGGCGCAAGCATCGAGAACAGCAAACGAGAGTTCGTAGTACTGTACTGTTCTGCTTGTCATACTGGCTTCCAGCTTGCGTCAACAATTGTAGGTGTCTTTATTTCCTTGTAATTTAATGTTCCATAACGTTTCCCTATATAAATATAGGGATACATAAATATATCCTTAGGCGCTACACAATGGACAGGTCAGATAAGTTAGCTTTCTCTATGTAAAGGTTCTCAAAAAATACAGTTTATTTACATCATTCTGAAAGCATAAATAAGAGAAGTTGTAAACGTTTGATGAACAAATACGTACACTTGTGATTCGGATAAGATTTTAGCAACTTTATGATATTGATCAGTGAGGAAGCGTGCAATGAAGCCCTGGATTCCCCAAGAATTTCAGGAGAAAAACAAGAAAATTCAATATTTTATTTGCCCTGGGTACATTTTCAAAATGTCTTCGCAAACATCCGTGGTACTGAGGACAATTTGCCAGCTGATTAGATTCGAGCACAGGATTCGAGTGACCAGTTCCGTGAGCTCATTTAATACTAAATATTTACCTACAATTGCTTAACTGTGAATACCATGCTTCGGAAGTTTCCGGAAACAATCGCAACTTTTCGATAGGAAGCATTGACAGTCTCTCACCTGAAGTTACTGTAACGTGTGCAGCACTTATGTAGCGCTTTTAAACACATATGTAAGTACATTTCAATATCATTAGCAACAGTAATTTACAAAGATTGATATATAGTGGTGACAAATAGGAAATTCCTGTGAAATGTATTGTATTGCACACAACTGTGTTGTATTGCACACCTTTTCCCTTTTTTGGCTGACAGTTCACACGGTGTGGGCCAGCTGTAGGAAAAATTGGAACGTCTGAGTGGAGAGGGAAAGCAGGAATATGTCTGCCCTTCTGCAAGAAGGGTCTACGTGTGACTGTACAATAGAAAGTGTACTGAAGAGTAGCCTTAATTCTTTAAGTCATTATTCGCTTTTATTTTAATGAAAATTATAATTGAAGCTCTCCTCGTTTTGAAAGTCACCTCTCGCCAGTGATATTGATCACCATAGTATCACCATACCTAATGGTTTTCTCAGTCGCCAGTGCTTTTCAAATATTTTTATGTATATGCATTACATACATCATCTCTTAGAGGTAGAGCAGACATGCTAAATGTAACGTAGCATGTGCATAGGTGGTCTGAAAAGTATCCGACCTAATAAAGATACAAGACATTTTTTCAGATTTTTTTAAGCATAGTCCCCTTGTAACTGTACACACTTCTCCCAGCGATGCTCTCATCTCTGTAACCTGTCCAAATAGTACTCGGCGTTTTTCTCTGCAAAATATTTGTTCACGAAGGTGATTGTCCCTTTATTCTGATGAAGGAACAAAAAGAAGTCGCCTGGGGCTAGATCTGGTGAGTCAAGCAGTTCAAACCGTAATTCGTGGATTTTCGCCATTGCAACCGCTGAGGTGTGAGACGGTGCGTTGTGGTGAAACAGGATTCTCTTTTACTGCAACTGTGGCCGTTTTTCCACAAGTTCTGCCTTCAGCTTATCAAGTAATGAGGCGTGGTATGCTCCTGTAATGGTTTTTCCTTTTTGAAGATAATCGATTAAAATAACTCCATGACTATCCCAAAAAACAATCGCCATCACTTTCCCAGCCGAAAGAAAAACAGTTCTTGCTTTTTTTCCGGTTCCTCCTTTGCAGTCCACTGTTTGGACTGTATTTTTGTTTCGGGCATATAATGGTGTATCCAAGTTTCATCTACAGCAATTAATAGGTGCCAAAACTCGGATCTATTGCGCCTAAACTGCGCCAAAAGAGCGTTGGAAATGTTCATTCGAACACGTTTTTGGTCTAACGTGAGCAAAGGTGGCACCCAACGCACGACCAGCTTTCTCATGTCTAAATATTGATTTAATATGTGACAAACACGTTCTTTTGACATGTTCATAGCCTCTGCTATCTCTCTCACTTTAATTCGGCGGTCGTCTAGCACCACTTGTTGAACTTTGGCCTTTTTTGGGGGGGTAATTGCAGTTTTTGGATGTCCCGAACATTCAGCGTCTCCCAAGATCTTACGGTCACCTTTAAATTCAACTGCCCAAAATTTCACTGTGGTAAATAATGGTGCGGAGTCCCCATACAAGGATCCAACTCATCTTTGATTTGCGTAGGCGTATTGACTTTCAAAAACAAATATTCAATGACAGCTCGATACTCGATTTTGTCCATTTTCATAAAAATACTCACTTCAACTCACTCAAACGATTGTTACATAACAACTGAGCGTCCAAAATAGCTGAAACTTTGGTGAGTAACTGTCAACAGATGAACAACAAAATTCATTAGCTCTTATTTACGAGTGCTGCTATCTTCAAGTTGAGGTCGGAAACTTTTCAGACCATGCTCGTATATATTGTAACATCCGTATGAGATACTCGCATGTTTAATACAAACAAGATCTACCTGAGAACGGCATGCTGTTAGAAAAATTTTAAAAGTTTTTTCCTCGTAAAATTTTGCACACATGAAGTAACGTTGTTTTTATAAACTGTGCATAAGTCTAAAATATCCGACATAAATCTCCCGTATGAGGGAAGTTCTTCCAAGTTCCTTTCTTTCCTGGCTACAAACCAGCATTAGTAGACACTGGATTTTTAAAATGTTATTACAACGTGTAGTGTTCAGTAAGTGCCGGCATGTACGAGAGCTGTTCAATAAAGAATGATCTTTTTTTTTTTCTTTTTTTTTTCTTTTTGTGACAACGTACCTTTACTCATGCTCATAATTTTGATGGTCCTTCTCAAAATAGCCTCCCCTGAATGCGATGTACTTGTCCCAGCGTTTCTGCCAGTCTTCAAAGACATGCTGGAAACCATTTTTGAGAGATCCATCAAAATCGCCTCCGCAGCCTTCACCACTACTTCTAATGATGGATAATGCCTCCCACGAAGGCGTTTCTTCAAGTTAGGGAATAGAAAAAAGTCACATGGGGCTAAATCCGGAGAATAGGGAGGGTGAGGGGTGCACTTCACGTTGATTTTTGCAAGATATTCAGCAACAACATTGGCAATATGCGGCCGCGCATTATTGCGGTGCAGCATCCAGCCTGCTTCACGGAAATGTGGTTTTTTGTGCCTGATATGGACTTGCAATGTTTTCAGGACATCCCTGTAGTATTGTCCAGTTACTGATGTGTGTGCAGGTTCAACATGCTGATAAACTATTCCATGAATATCAAAGAATGAGATGACCATAACTTTCCCAGCAGAAGCAACCACTTTTGCTTTTTTGGGGTTGGTGATGAAGGAGATTTCCACACTGAGCTTTGCTGTTTGCTCTCAGGATCAAAATGATGTAGCCAAGTTTCATCAGTAGTGATTACGTTTGAAAGAAACTCCGGATCTTCCTCTAACATCAACTTTAACTGCATGTTACCTCCATTGCAGTGGTGGGCGATACTGAACATGTCTGAACTTGCCTGGTTCTCACAGGCGGGAACCAGAAGTACCAACAATGAAACTACTACGGCGTATTTGTTTCACATTAAGCTAACAGAATATAATAAGAATGAATTTTAGTGCGAAAAATTATGATCATTCTTTATTGTACAGCTCTCGTAGTTAAACGAAGCTTGTGTTTTCTTGTGTAAACATGAACAATGAAGAAGATGAATAAGCACAGGAGCCAAAACTGTATTAAGAGTTTCCATTAGGTGCCTACAGATGCAGGAAATAACAATTTAAACTTGAGAGTTTATTGCTATCGTCAGTAATATTGGAAGAAGTCTCGAGAATTACGAGACAAGAACGTCTGTACATAAATATACTTAATGTTCCCATACAAACAAATGTAAATATTAAAGAAAAAAATTGTGAACGTGGATGTGTTTAATGGTAAAAAATGTAATAGAACCCAACTTTAAGAAGCCTGCAGCTGAGCATAGAGTTCAGTTCATTTCTTTGGTCCCTTGATGTACTGGGTTAACCTTGCGCTGTTCAGACCCTCCCTACACATTTTCCTCGTCTCTATCATTGTCCTCCTCCACTCCCCCACTTTCTTACAATTTTTTTTTTCAGTTGTATCCTCCCAGTTTATCCTCTGTCGTCCCTCGCTCCTTGTTCCTTCTACTCTCATTTCCATTACTTTAATTTATTCTCTTTGGGATGTGACCAGACCATTTCAGTTGTCTTTCTTCTGTATTATTAATTAAAGATTTCCCTTGTTCATTCCTGCTAGTCTTACCCACCATTTTTTTTTCATGTACTTCGTTTCAAGTGTTATCACTTCACTCTTGTTTTCCCTGCATCGTAAACTTTGCATATTGAGCTCTGGGAGTTATTACCGTAAATTTTCGTTTTATTACCAATCTTCTCCTTATATGATGGTGCATATTCCTTACATTCAGTTTCCAGCTTATTATTCTGTCTGTCTTGTTTTAACATCCTCATCAATTTACTCTTGTCCATATTGATTCTTATTCCCTTTCTCTTCAATTCTTCGTACCAATTAATCATTGCTTCGTCTATTATTAAGAATATGTGAGAAAGCTTTCGATGCAATGAACAGGGGGCTTTAAAATGAACTTTAAGAAGCAAAGGGGTGAGCGAGAAGTTTATAAATGAAATTGATAAAATTTATAGTGGGGAGAAATTCAGAATAAGATGTGGGTTGAATGTATTATCAGAAGAGGGCGAACAGAAGTTAGGCTTAAGACAGGGGTAGAAATTGAGTCCTTTACTATTTAATTTATTTATAGAATGACATAATAGAGAGGGTTAAGGAAAGCAATGCCCATTGCCCAATAATAATGAACAAATAGATCCCTGGTTTATTATACACGGATGATTTAACGGTAGGAGCAATTTCCGTAATAAGGTTTACAAAAATCAATTGAGGCAATTCACAGGTTTTGCGCTGACTGGGGACTAAGAATAAACAGCAAACAATAAAAAATAATGGTATTTAAAAGAGGATCGATACTTAGGAAAGGAGAGGAATGGTTCATAGGAGACCAAGAGGTAGAAGTGGTAAACGAGTATGACTATTTACGTTTAAGGATGTGAAGCATTGGAGGATGGGCTGCACAAGCCAGAAAAGTGATAGCTAATGGCAGGACGGTAATGTCAGGGGTAGGAATATGTCAACATAAACTGGAGATGTCAGTTAGATGGTTAGAAAGAATGTATGAAGCGGTCGTTGAAGCCAGAACAATGTATGGGATACATCAGAGATAGGCACACAATTAGACCAGATGTATGGATTGTTTTGCTAAGAACTACCAGGGCTCCCAAAAGAGGCACCAAGAGAAGTGGTATTACTAGAGCTAGGTAATACAAAAGGAGGGGAATAATAATAGAGATAATATTGAAATCCTGGTATAAGTGTATTAAAGGGCAAAAAGGGGAATTATTGAATCCGTGCATGAAGCAACAGAAAAGCATTAAAAATACAAATAGCTGGTGGTCGGAATTGAAAAGAATGGTATCGAAGATAGGCATGGGAAATTTATGG